>CM028337.1:28956550-29556550 GCA_016647705.1 Eucommia ulmoides
GAAGCTTCTATCACCTCAATACGAATACTGAATTAATGTCTTGAATAATTACTACGTGATAGATACTGTAACGACCCGATTTTCCAAAGCCGCCACTCAGTTTCTCTTATTGAGAATTCTACACCAAATATTCTACTATTTATAAATAAATTAATATTACTGATAATTTTGATCTGATATCACTCTGTAACGTCCCAATTTCCCAGGGCTGCCACGCGGTTCCTCCCCTCAGAGAATTAACACTAACCTACACGACTAATATTTCATTTTATAAATAAATATTGAATTTTTTTTACAAGACTATAATTTTGATCTATCACTTTTAAAATAATGGCAAATTAAAGTATCAAATAAATGGATAATTTCAACTAGCGACAGCGACAGAGTAGTTGCCCATGTGGGTCACTATTATTACATATCAACTAATATTATCATTATTTGATGGGCATAGGTTTATATAATGCTTCCTCATATTAACATATGTGTACATACACTTGTATTACTTATCCCCATATGTAATTTTTTTTATTCCACATAAAAAAATAATAATATTTGATATCAACTACCCATATGTTGATTACTAATATGCCCAGTGGTCCAAATTAGCAATATGGGGATAAGTATCAATTTTTTACAAACAACGGCGATAATTATAATTATCGTTTCATTGAATCAATTTTTTTTCAACAGTAAAATCTGATAAATTTTACAAATTTCGGTGATAATTCTTAATTATCGATTTATCACGTTAATTTTTTTACAATAGTAAATAATGAATATATTTATTACAAATATTATATACAAATTCAAATAAAATTTTTGGCTCAATACAATTTCAACCCCTCTAATACGTGTATCTAATTTAATTTAACAATTAAACACATAAACATACAGTACACATAGTTTCCACATAATCATAATTATTTCATTAAATTTAACGGTTAGAATTCAACAAAAATAATTATTTCAGCCACATTAATATATTTATTATATTTTATTTTATTTATTTACACTAATCACCCCTCTTTAAATAAAAAAAATATAATTACACCCAAAAACTCTTAAAAATATATTTTAAACAACGCAATAGTCCCAAAACTTTTAAAAATCAATTTAAAATTAATATTTAACTCCAAAATTATCAAATATTATTTATACCAAAAATATTAAAATAACATTTTCAAAAATATAAAATTTTGGGATATTACAATCTATCCCCCTTAAATAAATTTTGTCATCGAAATTTTGTTCAAATAATAATAATTCAAAATCGTACCGTATTAGTCACTTTCAGTTAACCAATAATAACTGAAAGTCACTACCACGCTCCCGCTGTACTATTTTGATAAAATAGCAATAGTGTCTGTATAGAACCAACAAATATATATATTTTTAAATATTATGGTAATCTCACTTGGATTGGATCTATCTCAATTCCAATAGGTCTACGACCTCAATAATTTTTCTACTTGGCATAACTTTTCAAGTCTATTGCTATATCCCATAACCAGCATTCATCAATTTCATCCAACATTCAAGCCAACAGATTGTAACAACCAACATCTTAACCGATAGATAGCCCAATTCCTTAAGAACTGTCCTGTGAGACTAAAAATAAACAATTTCCAATATTCATATTAAAATTTCAATAATCTCGTAAATTTTTCCATAAATATCAACATAATTTAAACTTGAAATACGTTTGAAAATATACAAATACCTCTCAAATCACATAATTACATCCCAAAATATATAAATACTTCTTAATCACTTAAATATGTCTAAAGCACATAAATATGTCTCGAAACACATAAATACATGTCAAATTACAAAAATTAGATACGTCACAAATGGTCAATAGTCGCGTAACATGTATATAAAAATATTACATATAGCCCCCCAAAAGTTTCAACAATTACCCCACACTCCGACTCCACTTATTATAGTAGTGAACCAATATGCATTTGAATATTTTATTGGTGTACTGTCTTCATAATGTAAAATTATTTTATGGATCAATTATTTTTTTTTTATCAAAATCACTTTCTAATAAAATAGACCACACTGGACAGTATCTGAATCCCAATAAAAATATTATTATAACAGACAATTGAATTAAAATCGACAGATCAACTCACTTTTTTTTTTTTTTTTAATAAAATACCATACTTCCTTGCTAGTCATATGATTGTTTACCTCACGATTAGGGGTTATAACAGTATTGTAACATGTTTATCTATGCAATCTAATGTGCAATTAGTGTCAGGGCCATTTAATATCTCCAATGGTAGAAGTCAAGACGTGGTATAAACCACCATATCATGGTATAAACCACCATATTATGATGATAATCATCATCATCAACAACAACAATAATAACAAAAACATAGATCAACTACCTGCAGGGCTTGCCCTCTTGTCATGTCTGAACACAATATCTTATAGGACATGCTCTCTGTATGGACTAACCAATCTCGTAGGACATGCCCCATGAAGAGACGACTATGTTGTAGTCAGATAAAAAAATCACTTTTCATATTAGAAATTTATTTGATTCGCATCATGTTATAAAATAATCCACTTTAATAACCTTTTCTTTCACATTTTAGTACGAAAATATAATTTGAAAATTTACATAAAAGACATGTACACGTTGTCTTCATAATATAAAAAGAATTTATGGATTTTAAGTATATTTACCAAATACCTCTTTCATAATATGATATAAATATAATTGCACACTGAGCTGAAATAAAATTTCACCACTATCACCACAATAAAACGATACATTTAAATTAACTAAACAAATTATTTTATATATTAGAAAATATCGCACACGTATTTTTCTACTAGCTGTATGATCGTTTTACCTTACGATCGGAAGTTACGACAGTTACCATAACCATAAAACTGTGTCATCTAAGGTGGCTATCATTGTCAGGGTCATTCAATATCTCCAATAGTAGGAGCAACATAATGGTATAAACTACATATCAGCAACATAATCAACTACCTGCAGGACTTACACCTCCTGTCAGGTCTAACATATCAACAATATATTCAACCACCCTGCAGGACTTGCCTCCTTCTAGGTCACAACAACAACGTCCTATAGGACATGCCCTCATGTAAGGGCCAACCACATCTCACAGGACATGCCCTTGGCAAGATGACTATGGCTAGCAGGACAATAAAAATTATTTTTCACTTTTAAAATTTCTACTTGATCCATTTAACATCATAAAACTGTCTATTTTTAGCACACTTTTTTTTTACCAATTTAATACGAAATATAATTTGATAATTATATAGAAAACAGTAAACCTTTAAGCCAATTTTTTCAATTCAACAACATATCCTATGATCCACCTACAATACGATACTCATCGAGTCTATAGAATCTATAACCTAAGCTCAATAACAAAACGAGTTCAATAAAAAGTTGTAAGACCCGGATCTTGTTATGCGTATAATCTAAACTGTATTTAAAAATATTTCGAAAATATTTAGGGTGGATCGTGTAAATAATTTGGGTAAATAAAATTTGGGGATCAAATTGTAAGGTTTCAAAACATTAAAATAAAAAGGGGTCAAATTAATATCTTAAATAAAAATAAGAGAAGGTTTGTGTAAATTCCTCCTCTCTCTCTCTCTCTTCTCTATATATATATATATAAAAATTATAAAGATAATAGAGAGAAGAGAGAGAGAATCGGAGAGGAAAGAAACAAATCTAGAGCCGAAGAAGAGAAAGAGGGAAAACGGTAAAGAGGAGAGGAAGAAGAAAGAAGAAAGAGAGGGAGGACCTCCAGTGGGATTTTGGTCATCGATCGTGATGGGGTTTGCCCGGCGGTAGTTTGAGAGTTTGTCGTTGGTCGACTATTCAGGGTACTGAAAACAGAAAACGGCAGAGAGAGAGAGTCGGCGGTGGGAGTTGCTAGTAAGTGATTGGTGGTCGGAAATTATGTGGGTTTGCGTGAGATGATGTATATGTGTGTATGTATATATAAAACCGGCCATGTGGCCACCTCCTCCGCCACTCGTTTTTCTCTTTTATATATATATATATAGAGAGAGAGAGAGAGAGAAAGAAAATCGGGAAGAGGACGAAGAATAAATCCAAAGCCGAAGAGAGAAAGAAGAAAGAGAGGGAGAACCGCTAGTGGGATTTTGTCGTCGATCATATGGGGTTCACCGGCAGTGGTTTGAGAGTTGTCGTTGGTCGACTATCATGGGACTGAAACAGAAAAACGACGAGAGAGAGAGAGTTGGCGGTGGATTTGCCAGTAAGTGATTGGTGGTCGGAAATCATGTGGGTTTGCATGTGATGATGTATATGTGTGTATGTGTGTGTTTTCTGGTTATGCCATCGGTGGCGTTCGGTCAGTTTGTGTGGGTTTTGATCACCGGCGACTATAACGAAGAGAGAGAGAGTGAAGTCCGGCGTGTGCTCCATCGCCAGTAAAGGTGTGCCCTCTGTTTTCTATTGTGGTTTGGAGCTATGATCAGTATGTGTGGGTCGTTGGTTTTGGGTGGTAGTAAAGTGGTTCGACGGTGGATGGTCGTGGGGTGTCATCGGTGTGGGTTGTCACGTATATGTGTGTTTGTATGAACTCTGTGTGTGTGTTCTACTCATCCGGAATGTGTGTGTGTGTCGTCGTGTGTAGCTGTATGTGCGTGTGTTGTTCGGCCGGTGGTGTTGTCGTTCGGCGATGTGTATGTGTGGATCGTCGGAGTGAGAGTGAGAGTTAGTGAGAGAGAGAATGTCGGTGGGCTGGATTCAAAACGGAAAACAGCAAACAGGGAGGCAGAACAGCAAACAGGGAGGCAGAACAGCAAACAGGCGAGAAAAAAAAAGAGAAAGAAAAGGGAAATTTGCACAAACCACCCCACTAAAATTAATGATCCAATCTCGCAGTCGACGGAAAAATTTGAAAAAGGTAGAATTTTGAACTTCTTTAATATATATATATATATATATATATATATATATATATATATATATATATATATATTTAAATATCTAAATTGAAAATGGCAATAGGAAATAGATCGATATAGTAAATTTCATAATAAAGCGCGAGGAATAGGAAATTACGAAATTTAGGGTCTACAATTCATGATTAAGTTATGTTTACCTAAAATATTAATTTTAGGCCCTGTAACAAATAGGTTCACACTTACCGAAGAATCAAAAGCGGAGAGTCGGAGGAGCTTGTGAATGCGGATTATCGGGTGAGTGTACTGTCTTCTTGCCAAACTATTTTTATATATATAAATGTGTGTGTAAAATAGTTTTACTTGGATTGTATAATTTTATAAATGATATGGATCAAACAAGTTTTGGATGAGTTGAGGAAATGAATTTTCGTTAAATTATGGTGTTTTAAAAGGAAGTTGAAAAAAATGGTTTTGTTGAAATTAGACGATTTTCAAACGAAAACCAAAAATATGATTTTCAGATTAAAAGTCAGTTTTGGAGAAAAAGAGGTAGATGTTGGGGATTTTGACGATATTGAGAAGACGAAGTTATTGATGTTGTTGATTTGATGATGTTGTTATCGATTTGATGATATTGTTGATTTTATCTGCTTCGGCAGAGCGTTGATTTTTATTGAGTTGTAGTTGGGGATGATGTTATTGATTTGATGATATTATTGATTTTATGTCCTGCCAATGGGCGGTTCGGCAGATGATTGTTGATGTTATGTCTTGCCGATGGGCGGTCCGACAGACGATTATTGATATTATATCCTGTCGATGGGTGGTTCGGCAGATGATTATTAATATTACATCCAACCGATGGGTGGTCCGGCATGTGGATATTGATATTATGACCTGTCTGATGGGTGGTCGGTGCATATGGTCATTTGTTCCGGTAGGAAGGCATATCCTACAGATGGTACGGTACCGTTGCAACTCCCGATTGTGAGGTTAAAACGATCACTATGGCTAGCCAGTGTATGTTGTGTTTGAGTTGTGATGTTTTACTTATATTGGGTGATTTATTATTTATTATGGTGATTGGTATGATTTTATACTAGTTGGATTTGAATGGAACTTATCTATATCGCTTTATTTTCACTTTTTATATACTGTATATTTTACGAGTTATGTGGTGTTTATATATTTACGCTTGATCCATTTAGATGTTATAGAATGAAGCATTATTTTAAAATATTTTTACTAAGAAGGCAGTACACCCGCAGGTGAAATAGCTAAGAGTGAGTCGGTCTCCTACTGGCTAGATAGAGTCATGCGGGTCATGCGTTGGAGTCATATGAGTGTCTTTTGAGACGAGCTGTCAGAGGTGAACCTAAGGGAGGTTCATGAGATTTATTTTGTTGTTCTTATAATTTGGGACAGGTGTATCCCTATAGTTTCAAATTATGTATATAATGTATAGATTAAATTTTGTATATTGTTGTGTAGTGGGTTGGTTAGTCGGTCAAATGATGTCACGTTGAAGTCATGCCGGCCCCATGGTGACGGGTGTTCGGGGCGGGGTGTGACAAAAGTACTCTGAAGTATATATAATGGGGGCAAAGTGAAATAATGATCATTTCACCTGTGCTCAGTGAAAACTAAACGAAATTAGAATTCTCACTCGAGGAGAATGTATAATATGAAATAAGAAGGAAAAAGATTAAAGCAGAAACACATAGACAAGAGTTATAGGCCCCGTTTGGTAACCCATTCCTTCCCAGAATTTCCCATTCCATTCCCAGATTTTTGGGAATTTTGTTTGGGAATAGTGTTTGGTAATTTTTGTTTTCGTTTCCATTTCATTCTCATTTGAGAATTGTGCCCATTTTTTTTTTTTTTTAAGAAATGAGAAACAAAAAAAAGTTATTTCTCATAATTTCCATTCCATTTTCAAAATCACTGGGCACTGTTCATACGCCGGCTGACCACCACCCGCCGCCGTCCGCCGCTGCTGGATGCCGGCTTGCGTCGCCGGCCACCTCCAGGAACCTGCGGTGACCGTCGCCGGCCATCTCCGGTAGCGGGCCACCGTCGCCGCCACCTCCGCCAAAACAAAACAAAAAAAAAAACTCACAAAAAAAAAAAAAAAAAAAAATTGGTTTCAAGATAAAATCGTTACCAAACGCAATTCTATTAAAAAAAAAAAAAATTATCATTACCAGACGCAATTCTACTCCCAAGAAGGAAACAAAATTCTCATCCCATCCCATCCCACTGCTGGAATAGAAACAGAAACGGTTACCAAACGCCACCTTATTATCTAGAAGAATTCTCAGCCAGGAAGATACAGTGAGGGAGAAAGATTCCTACTCTAGATTTACGCTTTCGATTCCCAAACACCACTGTCAAATTAAGCACATAAAAGGTGAGCTGATAGGGAAAGGATAAAAGCTAATGTACACTATGTTGTCAAGGCATAATATTTTATGCTGTTAGTAATTGAGTTTGAGCTCCAAAGTAATTCCATGCACCGTGATTAGAATTTGGCTTTGAAAATTAGATTAATATATAAAAGTTAATCTAGAAGTGAGTTGGGTTCGCAGAGGCAAACATGATAAATAATTTCCTTTTGTAGTTATAAGTCCTGCTCCTGCCACATTTGAAAACTACATCTAACGGGAAAAATTATTTCCACTGCACACTTTCGCTGCGTTTGATACGTTGGAATGGAATGACAATAGAATTGAAATTAGTATGGTAATGAAATGGAATGGTAATTACCATTCTTATGTTTGGTGACGAATGGGATTACATGTGATATTGAAAATGACATCAAAGGGTAAAATAGTAATTTTATTGAATTTTCAAACGGTATAATAGTTAATTTAATTAAATTTCATTTGAATTTAAATATTTATTTAGTATTTGGTCTCGTTTTTTGGCTAATTATTGATTAAAACCTAATCTTATATAATTGGGATTAACAAATACCAAGTTCATCTTGGTATTGGTTAATCCCATACTTTGTGGGATTAGAGATTCCTTAGTAATGTGAATGTGATTAAATCCTATGTATCAAACATAGGAATGGAATGACCATTCCCATGATCATTCCAATCCCATCTTAAATCCTGCGTACCAAATGCCACCTTTGTCTAACATTTTTCAGAAAAAGAAAAATAGGGAGGAAAGAACAATGATATTCTCTACAAAAATAGACAGTGGAATGCTACTGGAATAACTTTATAAATGACTGTTCATAATGATAGTACTGAAAAAAAAAATCAGGAAAAAGGATAATTAGTGAATAATTAGCATTACAAACGAAGGAAGTGGATATTACTTTCCATATTGATATTTTTTTTTGAATTAATGAGTTATAAAAATATATATATATATATATATATTTTTAAGTATTACTTCACTTATTATGAGTAACAGGTACCATATCCCAAATCTAAGGCGGTCGCAAACCTACTCTTATACCAACTGTAACGACTCGATTTCTCCTATAGATAATTCTACACTAAATATTTTACCATTTATAAATAAATTAGTATTACTAATAATTTTGCTCTAATACCATTAATAGGTGTGATCCACTTACATATTTTCAAACCGAATTAAATTAGTTTTTGAGCGTTTATATAGTATTTTATTACGTTTTAATTAGTTTTCTTACTTTTTGTATAAATCAGATGTGTGGGACAAAAAGATAAGAAACTAGAGCGAAAACGATGAGATCAAACCAAAAACGATCGAAGAATGGTGAAAAAATAAGCTCGGAGGCAAAACTATGAAACAAGCCCACCGCCGCAGTGGTGAAAATGCTGAGAAAGGCAAAATGCTACTAACGAACCACCGTCGCAATGGTGAAGAAACAGAGAAACAGAAATAGGCTACTAAAAGCCCACCGTCGCGGCGGTGATCCAGTAGAATGTTCTTCCTAGCCATCGTTGTCTTCATCGCCGCAGCGATCATTGAACCGACCTACTCACCGTCGCAGCAGTGAATCCCACCGCCGCGGCGGTGAGCCTCTGCACAGCCTAGATATTTTATTTAGATATTTTGAGATCTTTTGCTTATAAATATCATTATCTCTCCCCCTTTCTTGAGCCCCCCGGCCATTTGGGCACCTTAAGCCATATTTAGGCTATGGTTTAGGAGTTTTAGAGGTGGAGCTCACATCCCGAAGTGGAAAAGACTGCGAATCGATCGTTGAGCATTCTTAGCGGTTTATCTTCGGACGAGGCTAAGTTCTTCGATTGGTTTTCCTTATTTCTTTATCTTAGGATCATGTGAACATGTTTAGCTCGCTATTTTATTGTATATGCGGTTATGGACACGAGTTAAATATGGATTATAGTAGGGATTAACATTATATTTATAAATACGTTGTTTGGATGATTTCGGTGTTTCGTTTGTGATTGTTCTTCGTAGTTTGGTTGTATTTATCGTATTGTTTGTTTATCATGTTTAGTTAGATAAATGGAGAATACGGGATTTTGACAAACCCTGGATTTGGATATGGGTAAACAAACGCCACGATTCTATAACCCGGTCGGGGTTCGAATCGTGGACAATCGATGACGTTGGGGCAAGACTCACGCTACCTAGGGTCGTTAAGATGTTGAGGGAGACTTCTTTGTTGACTCAAAGTTGCATTATATCCTTTGTCTTACACTCGGGAGAGGTGGCGAGGAAGTTTTAGAACGGAGATTGTCAATAGGGTAAATACAATGCGACAATCCAATAACCCAAGAGGGAGTTAGATTGTGTGCAATCAATGACGCTGGACGAGACTCACGTGACCTAGGGTCGTTAAGACGTTGATGGGGACTTCTTCGTTGACTCAAAGTCATGTATTCTCCCGTCTTACACTCGGGAGAGATGGTGGTGGAGTTTACGTACCGAGGTTGTCAAATAGGTCGAACAACGTAAACGTGAGTAAATCGAATTCGAACACGTATTTGTAAACACGTTAATCCCTAGGTAATTTTTCACCCTAAAACATATTAGCATATTAGTGTAGTTAATTTAGGTTATATTAGTATTAGTTTAATTAATTAAATACATTTGTTTTTCGCTTAGATAAAGTTAGGTCACGACAAACGTGGTATTTGATAGTAACGACACTAATCCCTGTGGATACGATAATCCGATCTTTCATGATCACACTATACTAAAACTTTGACCTTATACACTTGCGAGTAGTCATATACGCGAGCGATTAAATCCTCGTCGTACAAGTTTTTTGCGTCGTTGCCGGAGATTGTTTTGATGTTATTGTCGGAGAAACGTGGTAACAGCTCAGGACTTAAGTTTTAGATAGGAGAAGCAAGTGTATCGTATTCTAGTCCCGTTATTGCACCAAGTTTTTGTCACCGTTGCTTGGGATTGGTCGTTAGGCGAATTCAGTTCTCGAAGATCGTAACCAAGTTTTTGGTAACGATTGTCGGGCATTGTTTTGTGGTTATTATCAATATTGTGTGTAAATGACTTAATTTTACTTTTGGCATTTCTTTGTATATAAGTTTTATTTATAGTTTTGTTTTTGTTTCCAATGCAGGGTACTTGGCGATGTTAGATCGACGGGTATTGATGCATCCCTTTCGACGGGATTCCAATCCGTTTTATGTTGCTTGGCCAAGCACATAAGCCGATGAGGCGTTTCGTTGAAAGATTGAGTCATTCAAAGCAAAACCTCGCCAAGCTTGAGGGCGTTCTGAAAATGTTGGGCCGTGGACATTAAACCACGCACTTCTTGGGAGGCAACCCAAGGTTAAATAAGTTAAATCCGTCACATTCGACTTGATTCGGATGAGAGATCCTCTCGCCTCCCACATAAGTGTTCTAAACACCCTTTGTCAGCATGCTTTAATTCAATATGTTGAGAATGATGATTGGGTTCGCTGAGGACATTGTCCGTCTTAAGTTCAGAAGTGATGTGTAGTATTTAGTATTGTTAGTTTATGTGTTATTGTTTTCCCGTATTGCATGTGTGTTTAGGTTAGAATGTGTTTATGTTTTTGTGTCGTTGTGTTATATTTTGAGTTTTGCATTCATCTGGGTTGTTACTCGATGATGATAATTATCCCTGGCTGTTTTCGAGGTCAAGGGTAATACCCATGCATGTGTGATTCCGTGTGTATTGACTATGCTTTTTGGTAAAAATTATTGTAGATCCTAATTCACACGAGCACATAGACTCAATGTATAGTTATTCAATTAATTTAAGGAAAATTATCGATTAACCAAATTCATGACACATTAAGGATTCTAGAACTTGATTGAGGGGAAGCTTGAGGCGAAATACTAGGCGAGGTAGTTCAGGAGACGTCATTTAGGCAGTTGTTTTGTCGCTTGAGCCTTTTTAAACCTACCTTGATACATGTTTATCCCTCGTTACCCTATCGAAGCCTAAATGCAATTTCAATTCAGAACACATAAACTAATACCATGGCTGGTGGATCTTTTTCCAAACCTAAAACGCTGAATTTAAAGGTACATTTGAGTGAATCAAGTTAGCAATTGTAAATGCTTCTTGATGTGAGCAGTTGGGTTTAGGGAGAACTTCTAATTGGTTTGGTATTTGAGTACTCACTTATCGTTTTTTATTTGTATTTCACATACCCCTTCAATTGTAACAATCAAATAAGTTTGGGGGTGTGTTCGTTGAAAAGAAAAAAAAAAAAAAAAAAAAAAAAAGAATCAAATGTAAATACAGTTTATTTTCTGTTTCTTTTTGATAAATGAGTATGTCGGTCTTAAATGCATGTTCGGGATTGTTTCCAATCTATATATGGGGGTTCGAGAGTAAATATGCCAAGCATTGAGCCTTGGGTAACGTTAAGTTAACAACGTTAACCCATTTTCTATTCCAAATTACCCTTGGCCAATTATACCAAAACTGAACCAAGTCCTAATGATCTTCATGAACTACTAAACCTAAATTAGTGGAAAGTGGACCCCAATCCAGCTTATAATCCTTAACTCATAAATTTCGTTGGAGGATAATCCAATCCGATCGTTGTATAGCCATATTATTAAATCTTGCACTAACACGTTTACATGATCTAGAATAGCGTTCACCATTATTGCATGTCAAAAATTCTAGAACATTACATGCTATGTGTTACCACCTGAACTCGAAATAATTGGCGTTTGTTGAAGGAAAAATAAATAGGTTGTTAGAAGAAGTAAAAACTCGCATGTTGTTATGTTTAGATTGTTTTTAGGTTGTTTGTTATTTAATTCAATTTATTTTATTTTTTTCATTTTCGTGTGTGTGTTTGGCTTGAGGACTAGCCAAATTCCAAGTTTGGGGGTATTTGATAGGTGTGGTCCACCTACATATTTTCAAACCGAATTAAGTTCGTTTTCGAGTGTTTATATAGTATTTTATTACGTTTTAATTAGTTTTCTTACTTTTTGTATAAATCAGGTGTGTGGGGCAAAAAGATAGGAAGCTGGAGCGAAAACAGTGAGATCGAACCAAAAGCGATCGAAGAACGGTAAAAAAATAAGCTCGGAGGCAAAACTGTGTCTAGACCACTGCCATGGTGGTGAAGATGCTGAGAAAGGCAAAATGCTACTGACGGACCACGACCACAGCGGTGAATTCCACCGCCGCAGCGGTGAAGAAACAGAAAAATAGAAGTAGGCTACTGACAGCCCACCGCCGCAGCGGTGATCCAGTAGAATGTTCTTTCTAGCCACCGCTGTCTTCATCACCGCAGCGATCATTGAACCGACCTATTCACTGTTGCAGCGGTGAATCCCACCACCGCGACGATGAGCCTTTGCACAACCTAGATATTTTATTTAGATATTTTGAGATCTTTTGCTTATAAATACCATTCCTTCTCCTCTTTTATTGAGCCCCCCCCCCCCCCCCCCCCCCATCCATTTGGACACCTTAGGCTATATTTAGGCTATAGTTTAGGAGTTTTAGAGATAGAGATCACATCCCAAAGTAGAGAAGACGAAAAAATCGATCATTGAGCGTTCTTAGCTGTTTATCTTCGGAAGAAGCTAAGTTCTTCGATTGTTTTTCCTTATTTCTTTATTTTAGGATCATGTGAACATATTTAGCTCATTATTTTATTGTATATGCGGCTATGGACACAAGTTAAATATGGATTGTAGTAGGGATTAATATTATATTTATAAATACGTTGTTTGGATGATTTCGGTATTTCGTTTGTGATTGTTCTTCATAGTTTGATTGTATTTATCGTATTGTTTGTTTATCATGATTAGTTAGATAAATGGAGAATATAGGATTTTGACAAACCCCGGATTTGGATATGGGTAAACAAACGCCACGATTCTATAACCTGGTTGGGGTTTGAATCGTGGACAATTGATGACGTTGGGGCAAGACTCACGCTACCTAGGGTCGTTAAGACGTTGAGAGGGATTTCTTCGTTGACTCGACGTTGCGTTATATCCCTCGTCTTACACTTGGGAGAGGTGGCGAGAGAGTTTTAGAACGGAGATTGTAGATAGGGTAAATACAACGCGACGATCCAATAACCCGGGAGGGAGTTAGATTGTGTGCAATCAATGACGCTGGGTGAGACTCACGTGACCTAGGGTCGTTAAGACGTTGAGGAGGACTTCTTCACTGACTCGAAGTCATGTATTCCCCCGTCTTACACTTGGGAGAGGTGGCGGTGGAGTTTATGTACCGAGGTTGTCAAATAGGTCGAACAAAATAAACGTGAGTAAATCGAAATCGAACACGTATTTTTAAACACGTTAATCCCTAGGCAATTCTTCACCCTAAAACATATTAGCATATTAGTATAGTTAATTTAGGATATATTAGTATTAGTTTAATTAATTAAATACATTTGTTTTTAGCTTAGATAAAGTTCGGTCACAACAAACACGGTATTCGATAGTAACGATACTAATCCCTGTGGATACGATAACTTGATCTTTCACGATCACACTATACTAAAACTTTGACCTCATACACTTGCGAGTAGTCATATACGCAAGCGCTTAAATCCTCGTTGTACAACCATTCTGTAATGTCTCGGTTTCCCAGGGCCTCCACGCGGTTTCTCCCCTCGGAGAATTAACACTAACCCGTACGACTAATATTTCATTTTATAATTAAATATCAAATTTTCTTTACAAATAATTTTGATCTTTCATTTTTAAAATAATGGCGAATTAAAGTATCAAATGAATGGATTATTTTAACTAGTGACGGCGACAGAGTGGTTGCCCATGTGGGCCACTATTATTACATATCAACTAATATTATCATTATTTGATTGGCATAGGTTTATATAATGCTTCTCATATTAACATATGGGTACATACACATGTATTATTTATCCCCATAAGTAATTTTTTTATTCGACATAAAATAATAATAATATTTGATATCAACAACCCATATGTGGATTACTAATATGCCCAGTAGTCTGAATTAACAATATAGGGATAAGTATCAAATTTTTACAAACAACGGTGATAATTATAATTATCGTTTCATCGAATCAATTTTTTTTAAACGGTAAAATCTGATAAATTTTACAAATTTCGGTGATAATTTTTAATTATCGATTTATCGCATCAATTTTTTTACAACGGAGAAATAATAATATATTTATTACAAATATTATATACAAATAAAATTTTTGGCGTAGTTACATTCCCACCGGTCCTGTAATTAAAATTGTGGGGTTGTAAGTTAGGGTCTAATTTAATGCAACAATTAAATACATAAACATGTATTAGACATAGTTTCCACATAATTATAATTATTTCATAAAATTTAACAGTTAGAATTCAACAACAATAATAACATAAATCACACAATAGGAAAATTAAATACATATATTAAAAGAGTTAGAAATTCTACTTAAAATCCGAAGCCAGAATCCAGACCGAAATCCATAAAGGACCCCAATTATATAACCTCTTTTTTTTCTTAATATCCCTTTCTATATATATATATATAGAAAAGGACAATTTGTAACCTTTAAAATTCTAGCATTACCCTTGAACCAAATTCATTGTTGAACCCAAGGTTTTGGTGAACAATTAAGTATTGATATTTTTTGTGGAACTAATGGTTTTATCGAGTGTTTCATATTTATATTTCCATACATGTGATTAAGAAGAAGATTTGATGAAAAAAATATAAAGGGTGCAAGATAGACGTAAATAAAATGTCAAAAATATAGAAGACTTCGAAGAAAAATTGGTGAAAACAACTATTTACTTATATACTCTTAATGCAACCCGAATTAGGAACACATGTGACACTTAAAAATGAGTTAATTCTATGTGTCATGATAAGAAATGATAAATTTAAGATCCTAAAATGAGATATTGTATGTGCTCCTTGTGTGAAACAAATTTTATAATTGACGTAATTGAAAATTATGTTTTAAAGCATAAAAAATTGAGTTTTTGGGTTAATTCGGTCAACCGAGAAAAGTAATTGGTCAACTGAATCAAACAGTGAGTTTTGGGAGTTAAAACAAAGTGCTATTAATCCAATCGGTCAACTGAATAAAGAAGGTCGGTCAACCATTTGAAACAGTAGCTGAAATGCAAAAGAAAGTAAGTACACTGATCCAATCGATCAACTGAATTGAGATAGTTGATCAACTGTTTGAGTCAGTAGATGAAATAGTAGAAAAGTAGAAGACACTAATCCAATCGGTCAATCGATTGGGTATAATTAGTTAACCAGTTGGTGTTGTGCCAACGGCTAATTGGAAGCTGGCACAGGTCAGTCAATTAACTGGTGTAAATCGATCAATCGACTGATTCAGTTGGGATTTCGGCTGATTTGGTCTCTTGGTAAAAAACTATACGTTTTTTATGATTCAAAGAGAGGGATCTGGGAGATTTGAATATAATTAAGATATTAACAACCTATTATGTGATCCCTATTGATATAGTCCATATATTTTGAGATTATCCTAATTGAAATGATTTAATACTTCCTATTTTTATGGTTTTAAATTGAGAATAGTTTTATGGACTTAAATGAGAGATTTGAAATTTATTTTTAAGTGGAATATACCTGAGATGAAAGGTAATGATATATGGAGTATTAGAGTGTCATTTTATGGCAAATCTTTGAAAAACTAGCTGTTGAGTTTAGTAAATCAAGAACTATCAGTTTGAGTTTTTATAAGAGTGAGATTTACGCTAAGATTTTTACGAGAGATTTGCTATAAGTTCTTGATCTAAAGCTCTTGTTATTTGGCGTCACCGATTGGAGTTATACTTGCTACATTGTCATTACCTTCGGTGTTTTTCCGATGAGATCTATCCAAGCTTTATTAATTTGCCTTGAAGATTTATTTTTCTTTAATTGCTTGGTATAGGATTGTTAGAAAAATCGTTTTAAATTTAAAAGCCAGAAAACCTTTTTAAACGATTTCTGCCTAATTATCTAATTACGTGTTAAATTTGTGTTACCCACTTTATTTATTGATCAGATTTGAGATTACCGTAATATTTAAAAATATATATATATATATATATATATATATATATATATATATATTTTGGTTCTATACAGATGCTATTGCTATTTTTATCAGAATAGCACATTGGGAGTGTGGTGGTGACGTTCGGTTATTATTAGTTAATCGAGAATGATTAGTATGGTGCGTTTTGAATTATTATTGTTTTGAACAAAATTTCGAGGACGAAATTTATTTAAGGAGGGTAGATTGTAATTTCCCAAAAATTTATATTTTTGAAAAAAATATTTTAATATTTTTGGTATAAATAATATTTGATAATTTTGGGAGTAAATATTAATTTTAAATTGATTTTTAAAAGTTTTGGGACTATTGTGTTGTTTAAAATATACTTTTACTCCCAAAATTATCAAATATTATTTATACCAAAAATACTAAAATAATTTTTTCAAAAATATAAATTTTTTGGATATTACAATCTACCCTCCTTAAATAAATTTCGTCCTCGAAATTTTGTTCAAAACAATAATATTTCAAAATCTCACCATACTAATCACTCTCGATTAACCAATAATAACCGAACATCACCACCACCCTCCCGATGTGCTATTCTGATAAAAATAGCAATAGTGTCTGTATAGGACCAACAAATATATATTTTTTAAATATTACGGTAATCTCAAATCTGATCAATAAATAAAGTGGGTAACACAAATTTAACACGTAATTAGATAATTAGGTAGAAATCGTTTAAAAAGGTTTTCTGGCTTTTAAGTTCAAAACGATTTTTCTAACAATCCTATACCAAGCAATTAAAGAAAAATAAATCTTCAAGGCAAATTAATAAAGCTTTGATAGATCTCATCGGGAAAACACCGAAGGTAATGACAATGTAGTATAACTCCAATCGGTGACGCCAAATAACAAGCGCTTTAGATCAAGAACTTATAGCAAATCTCTCGTAAAAATCTTAGCATAAATTTCACTCTTATAAACGCTCAAACTGATAGTTCTTGATTTACTAAACTCAACAGTTAGTTTTTCAAAGATATGACGTAAAATGACACTCTAATACCCCATATATCATTACCTTTCATCTCAAGTATATTCCACTTAAAAATAAATTTCAAATCTCTCATTTAAGTCCATAAAACTATTCTCAATTTAAAACCATAAAAATAGGAAGTATTAAATCATTTCAATCAGGAGAATCTCAAAATATATGGACCATATCAATAGGGATCACATAATAGGTTGTTAATATCTCAATTATATTCAAATCTCCCAGATCCATCTCTTGGAATCATAAAAAACGTATAGTTTTTTACCAAGAGACCAAATCAGCCGAAATCCCAACTAAATCAGTCGGTTGACCGATTTACACCAATTAATTGACTGACCTGTGCCAGCTTCCAATTAGCCGTTGGCACAACACCAACCGGTTGACTGATTATACCTAATCGATTGACCGATTGGATTAGTGTCTTCCACTTTTCTACCATTTCATCTACTGACTCAAATGGTTGATTGACTATCTCAATTCAGTTGATCGATTGGATCAGTGTACTCACTTTCTTATGCATTTCAACTACTGTTTCAAATGGTTGACCGACCTTCTTTATTCAGTTGACCGATTGGATTAATAGCACTTCGTTTTAACTCCTAAAACTCACTGTTTGATTCAGCTGACCAATTACTTTTCTCGGTTGATCGAATTGACCCAAAAACTCAATTTTTTATAGTTTAAAACATAATTTTCAATTACGTCAATTATCAAATTTATTTTGCATAAGAAGCACAAATAATATCTCATTTTAGGATCTTAAATTTATCATTTATTATCATGACACATAGAATTAACTCATTTTAAGTGTCACATGTGTTCCTAATTCGGGTTGCATTAAGAGTATATAAGTAAATAGTTGTTTTCACCAATTTTTCTTCGAAGTCTTCTATATTTTTGACATTTTCTTTACGTCCATCTTGCACCCTCTATGTTTTTTTCATCAGATCTTCTTCTTAATCACATGTATGGAACTATAAATCTTAAACACTCGATAAAACCATTAGTTTCACAAAAAATATCAATACTTAATTGTTCACCAAAACCTTGGGTTCAACAATGAATTTGGTTTAAGGGTAAGGCTAGAATTTTAAAGGTTACAAATTGACCTTTGGAAAGGGCGTTGGATTCACTGCTTCCATTGTTCCGAAGAACACATCATGAATATCCAAGACAAACCTCTAATGGCCTACCACTAGCTGAACACGAGGAACAAGGAAATGAGTTCATCCCTTCAACCAAGAACCTTTTCCACCAAATATTGATTTACATCAAGTGTTAGAACTACATTTAACCTGATGCTTAACAATCTGAGATATGTAGGAAACCTTATTCGGGTTCGGTTAAAATAAAAAATAAACAAAATAAAAGTCTAAAACTACGTAATGGCCTGATGCTTTGAAATAAATAAATAAAAATGTTTAATTTATTGTTTCCTTGTAGGCTTCAGTCTCAGACTGAGAAGATAACCCAAAATTGGTTTCTCTAACCCATAACCTTTTCACCCAATATTGATTTATTATTCCTGTTAGAACTATATTTAGCCTGATTCTCAACAATCTGAGGTATGTAGGAAAGCCCCTAAATGGACACGGTTATAACCAGGAGATGGCGATGAGTTATCATTCTCCAAATGCTATGGCGTAATCCTCTAGGATTTGTCATTTAGCCTCATTTAAGAAGATTCCTTACCCGTTAGGAAGGAATGTAGTATTCCTATAGATGATACAGTGATTCCAAAGTATTCACTTTCCTAAGAAACTACGAATATGGAGATGAGTCATCATTCTCCAAACGTTGCAGCGTAATCCTCTAGGACCGATCATTCAGCCTCATTTGAGAAGATTTCTTACCCGTTAGGAAGGAATGTAGTATTCTTATAGATGATGCAGCGATTTTGAAGTATTCGTTTTCCTAGGAAGATACGGAGTTGGCGATGAGTCGGTAATCTACAGACGCTATGGTGTAATCCTCTAAGATTGGCCATTTCGCTTTCTTGGAGAAAATTCCTTACCCGTTGGGAAATAATGTAGTTTTCCTAAAGGATGATAAAATGAGTCCAATGTATTATCTTTCCATGGAAGCTACTGCAACCCTAGTGATGATTCAACGAGTCCAAAGTATTTATGTTCCTAGGAGGTTAGTTTTTTGTATTCCCTGAGAATGATGCAATAAGTCCCAAGTATTCACTTTCCTAAAGGAATTTAATGTTTTCCTAGATTGGTTAGTTTAAATTTATTGTCTTTACTTTTCATATCTCATGGAACAAAATGTTTGTGTCTCCTTCATTGTCATTACAAGTAAACTCGCATGACAAAGAGGGCCAGTTGTAGACACGACATTTCGTTCCGCTCATTTACGTATCAAATCTAAAGTGCAAGTTCAGATAAACTTTAAACTAAGATTTAAAGGGAATGAATTTTTGCCTTAGATTAGATTAGATACTACAAAAAAGCCAAAAAAACATAAGAAAACATAAACTTGTCAATTTAATTGACTTCGGTATAAACAAAAGTTTTTGGTCAATCTCGAAATTTCTAAAGTTAAAGGGGACTAAAATGACAATCTTAAAGGTTTATTTTTCGTGAAAATAACTTTTAATATGATTAAATTAGTTACTACCTTTTTTAATTTTAGAAACTTTCACCAATTACCTTTATTTCCCGTTTTGACCCTTGAAACTTTTACTATCACTAGTTTTGTCTAATTGACACCAAAACAATTTCTTTAATTTTCTAGTTTAAAGTACTAATCTCAAAAAATCAAGCTAAAGCCTTGACCAAGACAAGAATCCATCATGAAAATTAGTTACCTAAAGTAACTAGTGTCTAAGACATAGTTCAAAACTAACCAAACCGGTTTCCATCATGACAAAGCATTTAAGACCCATCAAATCATAGTCAAGTCATGACATTAAATGTCATGAATGGCTATTAATGTCCCAATACAATATATGCATAAATGGGCATTAAGTGGAAGATATCTTTGCAAAAGTTTCTACCAAAATATCTTAATAACAATCTAGTTCCTTGAAAGTAACTAGCAATTACAAAGCTAACCAGACCGGTCTCCATCACATCGGTTCATTTAATACCCTTCAAATCAAGGTCAAATCATCGAATTAAATTCCATAAATGGCCATTAATGTTTCGATACAATGAATGTATTAATGAGCATTAAATAAGGAAGATATTTTTTAAGTAAACATCAAATCAAGTAACTAAGGTGGCGTTTGGTAACCGTTTTTGTTTCTATTCCAGCAGTGGGATGGGAATAGGATGGGAATTTTGTTTTCTTCTTGGGAGTAGAATCGCATTTGGTAACGATAATTTTTTTTTTTGTTTTGGGAAGAGAATTGTGTTTGGTAACGATTTTATCCTAAAATCCTTTTTTTTTTTTTTCTGTTTTGGCCTGATGGCGGTGGCGCCGTCACCGGGGGGGCCTGCGGTGGCTCCAGCGCCAGCAGACGATGGTGACTCCCGCCTACGACAGTCGGAAGGCAATGGCGCCGGCCGGGCAGCAGTGGCTAGTGGGTGACAGTGGCCGACGACCGGAAGTGGCCGGGAAATTTCTGGCCGGACGGTGACAAACGACGGTTGCCGGAGATGGCCGGCGGCATATGCATAAATGAAATAATTTATTTTGTTGTTAAACCGACAAGATTCAGTGGTTGTGTTGGCCTAGTGAACTACCTAAAAGAGGGGGTGAATTAGGTAGATAAAAATAATTATCAGAGGAAAAATACTTTAATAATCTAAATAATTAATTTTAATTCTAAAATAATTATTATCTTTATATCATAACAAAAATATAAAATCAACTAGGCGCACACCAAACAACAAAAATAAATAATATAAAGATAGCAGCACACCAGAAATTTATACTGGTTCACCAAGATACTCTTGGCTAATCTTAGAAAAACAACAAAACTGTTACGATTTTGCTATATTTGCAGTAAAACAAATTAAAAAACAAATGATATGAACAACATAACAGTACTATCACATATAGTTCAACAATGGACAACTTAAACGTCTCACAAGTGAATTACATATTCAAGATAATGACATACATTTTCCACAATCACATTTGTTTTGACATATATTTAATCCATTCAGCTCTCAATTTGTCTAGTTCTTCGGAGTAGGCATTCTACCCATTAAACCACAATTCATTCAAATGAGTTAGATTATAATATTTTCAAGGGATGCAAAGTGCAAAATAAATGAAAAATCATAATATTTTTAAGGTGCAAAGTGTAAAATAAAATAAAAAAAACAACTTATCTCACATTTTCTCGGATGCAAAATGAGGGATGCAGAGTGCCTATATCCATGTCCCCTCACATTCTGGTCGTCCATAAAATACAGTGTTATTCCTCTCATCTTCATCGTTATCATCTTCTAGATCTATGGTATCAATATTGGGAATTACTAGAGCAAGGCAATTGTGTTCAATACAACAATAATTCATCTCATCATCATCCTCGTCATCTCGATAGTCTTTTCGAGGAGCAGTTAGCCAACTGACCATCTCGAATCAATTTGATCTCGAACATAAAAAACTTGTTTGGCTTGCAAAGCTACAATGAAAGAGTCAGATTTATGGCCAATTCTGTCGAGTTCCACTGAAGTGAAACTAAAAACTCCCTAGAATGGAATAAATATATGCATCAATTGTAGTAAACAACGATGAATTGATAAAATATATAAATCTGCACAAAACTTAACAAAATAATAATAATCTAAATATACACTCTGATCTTTGAGGTATGATCTTTATCATTGGACAAATTTCACACTTGAACATAGATATTAGTCCACAAAGAACTCATTAATCTTCTGAAGATAATAAACTAAAAACAGTGTTCAAATTCTGTGAATCGAAATCTAGGAAAATGATATAACCCTAACCCAACGAAACAATTTAATCCATTTTAAAATTTGACGCTCATACAAAGTTAGTAGCTCTGGACACAAATTTAGATGAAGGGTTATATTCACATTCACTTCAATTCACAATGTGTCTTGAGAGAAATTATAAAAGATCGAACATAAAGGAGATACTGCCGTTGTTTTTTAGTGTTGATCTACAAATATAGAATAATCTTACAGAGGCAGAAGAGATAATGAACACATAAGAGTCTCATTGGAATCCCCCATTTTATCTCATTCTCCACCGTTCTCTTCAGTTAATACAGTGTGAGCTTCATATTGATTATCTCTCCAGTACACAACACAACTCCTTCAAAAACGCCTGGTCACCAAAATAGAAATGTGATAATGATAGAAATGTGATAACGAATGGTCTTCAACACAGCCAGTGCTTCCACTTCCACTTCCACTTCCAAGTTCTAGTTCCTATTCCAAAAAAAAAAAAAAATCATTTTTGTAATCGAGAGAAAAAACTTAAATTAAATTAAGACTTTGAGGATTTGATATCAACAATGGAGTAAAACTAAGATAAATAGAAACAAAATCAATAGAATCGATGGAAAACGACAATAAAGCAAGAAAGGACAGAAGATTGGGGTACCTGTTGAACGACAACAAGGGGGATAGAGATCGATTCAGGCTTAAGAGAGAACCAATTAAACGCCTGGGATGAACCAATTTCTTGATGCACCCCTTTCTCTCCATGGATCTGGCTTCTACAGTTGAGTGAGGCAAGATGGAGCAATTGGTAAGAGAGAACATCAAAAGCGAAACGAAGGGAATAGCTCCAAATTGAGTCCAACAACGATCAACGGCTAGGACTAGGATTGAACAGAGAAGGCCCGTGAAGTAGCTCCTGATAGACGACTGGGACTGGGATTGGACTAGAATAGCTTTGGATTGAGTCCAATCGGATCAGTAGGTTTGGCGACTTTTAGGGTTGGAAATGATAACTGAGGAGGGTGAAGCTTCTTTAATGAAGATGCAGAAAGCACGCGAAGTTTATGAAGGAAGATGGAAGTAAGAAATCTAAGCAATTTCGAGAGAGAGAGAGAGAGAGAGAGAGAGAGAAGCTTCGAACGAGAGAGCAAGAGGGGTTAGCGCCGACTGCTAGGGTTGAAGTAGGAAAACGATGTCGACGAAGAGCGTGAACATGAAATTAATCCTCCGCCTTTTTTTTTTGGGGGGTATGTTCAATTAAAGTTCAACGCCTTTATCAATTAATCTCGTTGAGAATAAGTGTGATAAAAGCTAACACCTATTATATCACGGTTTATTAAAATAGCGAAATAAAATATATATTTTTATCACATAATAAATTTTAAGCGAGATTATATCTCATTTATTTTGTTACACGATTTATTCAAAAAACGAGATGAATTATATTTACTAAGTGTGATAAAAATGTCTTTTTCTAGTTGTGAACGTTGAAGTAGGAGCTTGCTTACTGTTTGTAATGAAGAAATGAATAAAAGGTATAAAGACATGACTCTTGAGCTTGAATGATCAAGACAAATCGTGAAAATGTCAGAGACTGAGAAGAAGAAGACTGCTAAATACAATAAAAAAATAAATGTGGAGCTACATAAACAAATTCAAACACTTGAAATGCGAATGAGGTTACTCACGACACCAAAACAACTACCCCATTCCAGCGATCTACAAGTCACCGATGCTGAGCCACTTTCAGTGATCATGCTTTCAGATTATCCTATTATAAGGCCAACTACTCCATCCGTAGTCCTTCCTTCCACGTTGCAAAATGAAGCAACACCAAACGTTATCTCCATAGTCCGCAAAGTAAAAAAAAAAAAAAAAAAAAAAAAAGAAGGTGAGCCATAAAAAAAAAAAGGGAGTGATTATGTTTATCCCAAAACAAAAGTGAGGGAAAAAAGATTGAAAAACTCGAAGAGATCAACATCAATGACATCCCACCACAAGAATACAAGGAAAATGAGAAAAAATGCCAACTAGAAAAGAGACTAAAGAGGGGAGTATGCTTCATGACAAAGATCGCGAGAAGTTGTAGTTGATACATTCGGAAGAGGGCAACAGGTAAAAAACTATTGACTTGCTAACCAAATTACAATATTTCACTTTGCTAAATGTTGTCCACTAGTTTATATGTTATTATATTAATATCGCAGTGCATTCGTGTTTGGTGCTGGAAAACAGCTAGCCCAAATAATGTATGGAGATATAATATGCATTCTCATGGAGAAGCAAATCTCTGATAACATAAGAATCAACTCCTGTATACGAAAAAAAAAGAGCATACCGACCCTTCTATATTTGTGTGAAAGTTTACATTTATTATTTGCATAAATGTTAACGTATTATTTGCATGAATGTTTACCTCTATCATTTGTACTGGGGAAATAAAATCTTTCGGAAATAAAATCTCCCCCAAGTGATCGATTATTTTGGGGGGTTCCTAGAGGATAAAATTAAAGAAATCAATGATGTCTAGAGCGCACAGTCCATTAGACTGTTGGATCTGTCGAAGTTCACAATAGAATCCACATGGGTAAGACACGTTTCATGGTCATCTATTGTTTTTTCTTCAAACACGCTGACACCAAAACTCAATCTGTGATAGACCTTTATTAAGGAAAACAACCAGAATCTTTTGGCAGACCTATACCACATGATTGAAAGTGTCGTTACAAGCAATTGTAGCTATATCATTTTTCCATTGAACACTAATGGTCGGTATTCCTCACCAAATCACTGGACTGTGTTAGTGTTGGACATTTTCGAAAAAAAAATGACATTCTACAATTCCAATCGTGCAAGGAATCCGGCCTCTGATTATTACTTTAGAGATACATAGATAGTGGTATACATCAACTAGTATAAACTTGGTAGTGGAATATTACGTTGCTATTTTCATCGCAAGTGTACAGGTCAAGTTTTATAGAGTAATGAATGAGAAAGATTGTCGTATCCATAGGGATTAGATTAGATGGTCATTGAGTAGTGCGATTATCATAACTGAATTTTATTTAGGTGATAAAAATTGGGTTTTTGTTTTTATAAATAGTATACTAAATTAACAATTAATTAAACTATAATACTAATTATACTATATGGGAATAGATTATCTAGAGATTAACTTCGTTTACTTATACATGTTTGATCCAATCTAATTTACATTAACGGTATTTAAACTATCCGACAATCTAGGTACCGAAAACTCACTCACTATTTCTCCCGAGTGTAAAGTGAATGAATATGCTACTTCGCCTCAACGCCTAAGTCCCCCTCGAACGTCTATACGACACTTGGTCACACGAGTCTCACCCCAACCTCACAGATCACACACTTTCTAATACTCTCCCAGGTCATTAGATTGTCGCATTGTGTTTAAACCCTAATCCGAATTCGGGGTTACCTATGCCGAGTGTCAAACCCCGTATTCTCAAATTAACCACAATATTATAACAAGCATATTATGGAGGTAAAAGAACAGTAAACACAATCGAATAAAGATAAACAACCGTTAACGAAACATGATTTACTCAAACAACGTATATTAGTAAACTACATCAATCCCATAGATAATCAGTGTTTAGCTCTTAGCCATAACCATATATGCAACAATAATACATATATACATGTTCAAACAACCAAAAACAAGCTAAGAAAATAGAGAGAAACAAGAGAGAATAGCCGTTATCTGAAGGTGGCGTCCGTAAAAATCGCTCTGATCTTGTTTCCTCTTCTCGAATTGTGTTCCTCTTCTTCGGTTGGTTGAGAGCTTTTTAGAACACCCCAAAACACTCCCAAAATGTTCTTTAAAACGTGGGAACAAAAATGGGAACAAAAGGAACAAAAACAAATATCTAGAAAATATCCTAAAAACACTTTACAACTAGGGGCTTTACCGCTGTAGCAGTGGGTTTGACTGTTGCAGCGGTGGGGATGTTGGCATGCTCACCGCTGCAGCGGTGGGAAGTAAGTGGCATTCTGGTATTTCACTATTGCAGCAGTGGACAGGTAGAATGTTTTCTGTATTTTGACCGCTGCAGCGGTGGTTTTCACTACTACAGTGGTGGAAGCAGTGCCTTTTTTATGCTTTGTTTGGCCTTCTTGATTGTTTTATAGTAGCACGTGAATACATCACTAATTTCACCGCAAGTGTACGAGTTAAGTTTTAGTATAATGGGAAGAGTAAGGGTTGTCGTATCCACATGGATTGGTTGAGTACCGTAATTATCATAACCTAACTTTATCTAGGCGACATAAATTGTAGATTTTATAATAAATTATACTAAACCTAAGTTAATTAATCTAATTATACTAATATAGTGGTATGACGTTTATGGGAAATTATTGCCTAGGGATTAACTTCGTCCACTTAAACGTGTTCGTTTAAATCTAGTTTACATTATAAGCATTCATCCTATCCAATAATCTCGGTATCAAAATCTTATTCACTACCTCTCCCGAATGTAAAATGAATGATTATGTGACCTCATGTCAACACCGAAGTCCCCCTCGAGCGTCTATACGACACTTAGTCACATGAGTCTTGTTCCAACGTCATGGATTGCACAGTTTCTAACTCACTCCCAGGTTATTTGATAGTTGTGTTGTGTTTAAACCCTAGTCCGAATCCGGGGTTACCTCTCCAGAGTGTTAGACCCCGTATTATAATATCAATCGTAATACCATAAAAAGCATATTAAGATTATAATAAAATGGTAAACACAATTGGATAAACATGAACTACCATTAACGAAACATAGATTTTATATAAATAATGTTTTCGTAAAGTACATCGATCCTTAGATAATATACGTTTAGATGCACATGGCCGTAGCACTAAAAACAACGAAATACAAGCTAAACATATATAAGCATTCAACTAATCTAAGAGAAAGAGAGAAACGAAGAGACTAGCTGTTATCCAAAGATCTGCCGCTAAAATCGCTCCGAGAACGCTTATTCCTTCGCGTTGTGATCTTCTATTAGTCAAATGGCCTTGGAGCTCTCAAGACTCCTGAAAACATCCACCTTTGTTATGGGGGAGAAGGAACGATATTTATAGGATTCAAAATATCTCAAAATATCCTAAAAATATTTAAAATATCGGGCCTTGACCAATGCAACGGTGGAGCTCTCTGCATTTTGACCGCTATAGCGGTGGAGCCTCAGCAAACTATCTGTACTTTCATCGCTGCAGCGGTGGTTTCACCGTTGTAATGGTAGATACAGGATCTGAATATGATCTTTTTGCTCATTTTCTCTACCGTTCTTTCACTGCTTTGATCGTTTAAGGACTGTTTTTGTCCCTTTTTACCCCAAATACCTAATTTATAACAAAACAAATAAAAATATATTAAAACATAATAGAACGCTAAAAAAAATACTCGAAAACTAGCAAAACCGGCTTGAGAATAAATAGATAAATTACACCTATCATTTTCCTACCGTTTCTCCTACCGATTTACCCGTTATTCGACCGTTTTTGCTCCTAACCTCTGCTTTGCATAAAAATAAATAAAAATATTACAAGAATACTAAAAAACGATCAAATTCAGCTTGAAAATAGATAGATAAATTTCACCGATCAAGCAACATATCAATGGAAGCATACTCCAAGGGTAGAACAGAGCACGTATCAAATAATGTCCTGATTCTCCACAATAAAGAGGGGCCTAAGTAAAACATTCAATCTCACAACTCACGTAGCAATTTATATGACTCCCAATTTGACATTAACAAATTAAATACTTTTCTCCAGTCAAACAATTACAGGACTAATTGTGGCATTTTTATTATATGCATCATGCAACAATATGATGAAAGCAAACCAGTTGTAAACAAGGTCATGGTGGTTGAAATATGAGACATTCACAAGATAATTGTCCATGCTTCTCTGCATAATCCACACTACAACTAGACATCTTCTGATTGTAAAATTAGGAAGAATGACCATCCCGGTGCATCTACATCCTAATCTAAAAATATATAACTCCCTGAAATAAAAACAATCTAACAAGTACATATTTTTTTGATTTATTTCTTGGATCCCATGGTGAATGTTAACATAATGGTATGCTTTAACATTTAGGTAAACTCCTTGATTTTTTAGTGTAATGGTTTCCTAGAATATGTGGTAAATGTTACCGTACTGATTGTGCTTGAACATTCAAGTAACTTCCAAAAACATGTTTGTCCGTTCCAAGTTAATTTTATTTTCATACTTTAACGTTCATGTATTATGATTATACCTACTGAAAAAGTACCAAACATGACAAAATGAACATCGTTTCATATCCTTCACTCCATATTCATCGCATATATTCATCCAAAAAACATATAGCCAAGAAGTTATACAAAAAGAAAAAAAAAAAAAAAAAGACTTCTACAAAGAAAACAAAAATACACAATACAACCTAGTGTACCATATCTATTGACAACTCACTCACCTCAGGTGCGACATCCTTGGTCCCAAAAATCAATTAAAACATCAATTAATCCCTCAAACCTCCCCATATCGCCAAATTAGTTTAGCAAACTGAATGTTCGTGTGATTTATTGGTTATTTATTTAATGTTTATGTTAATATTTATGTATATGAACGTCCATAAAATTAAATGGATGCATTTATCAAAACAGTGATAAGAGTAAACCTTTGTGTGTTACATGACTATTTTTTTTTAATATATACGTACATTCACATTCATGTCCATTCCTAAAAAAAACATCACAACTTTGCTTAATCAGAAGCACATAAAAATGAATAACATACAAAAACTTCATGGCAAAACAAAATTGGGTTTTGTTGTATTAGTTTCAAATACGTCACAACCAAACATTCCCCACCAAATTGAGGTTCGATATACATCACAAAATTGAATGAAAATATCTACCTAAAAAAGATCGTTGCTTCAAGTTGCAGTAGTGCAAGACTTTCTACTATGATGACCGTATCATTTACATCTACAACATTTTATCTCCGCGATCTCACATCTCAATGGAATGTATTTCTTCCTAGGACCAACAGGTTACTTTTTGGTGATTAGAGGGATGATCACTGCTTTTGATTCATTCCATTCAAGTTTCTCAAGCATAGGCATGTCGTATATACCTTCTGAATAAACCATCTTGTGATATTCCACTGAGAAGAATGCCTCAACAAACGAATATAGGTTCTGGGCACTTTTTTGGTATCACGGCATGATGAGTGGTTTATTTACTAACAAATCAAATACTTTTAGATTTAAATATTTGTGTGTTTTCAAGCATTTTTGTTAGTTTAATATGTGTTTATATTGTTTTATAGGTTTTTGAATAAATGGGTGAAAAGGTACAAAGCCAGTTTAGGTGCAATAACTTCAAGGCCAATTTTGGACACGATGTAATTCGATTTTGGAAAAACTCAGTGTTGTTTTGAATTGATCTTTGGGGGTTCGAGAGTGATTGAGTGTAGAGCATATGCCTTCGGTAACGTTGAGTTAATAATGTTTACTTATTCCCGATATACCTTTGGCCAGTTGATTAAAACCAAACCAAGTCCTATTGATCTTTTTGAATTTCCAAGCCTACATTAATGAAGAGTGGAACCTAGTCAGACATATGGATATCCTAATCCTTTGTGGTTTAAGTTATGAGTTTCGTTGGTAGATAATCCAATCCGGTTATTGGATGGTTCTATAATTAAGTTTTTGTACACACACTTGAACAAGATCTAGAATGGAATTTATCAATATCGAATGTGGAAATTCTACAATACCATATGGTGTAGTTTTATTTTTGAACTCGATATGATTGGGGGCCGATGAGGGAAAACCTTTTGTTCGATTAGTTGAATTCAAAACTCGCATGTTGTTATGTGTAGGTTGTTTGTGTTTTTATTCGTTTTCAGTATTTAAGTTCATTAATTAGTTGCAGTAGTTTATTTTATTGTGTGATTGTTTTTGCTTATGGACAAACAAAAGTTTGAGTTTTGGGGTATTTGATGAGTGATTATGTACCAACAAATCAAGTACTTTTAGATTTAAATATTTGTGTGTTTCTAAGCATTTTTATTAGTTTAATGTATGTTTGTATTGTTTAATAGGTTTTTGAATAAATGGGTGAAAAGGTGCAAAGCCGGTTCAGGTGCAGTAACTTTAGGGCCAATTTTGGATATGATGCAATTCTATTTTGGAAAATATCAAAACATAGACGGTGTATATCTTTGTCTTAAATTTCCATACGTTTTTGAATCACCTCAATTGAAGTTCGAACGAGAATGTTATGGCCAAAAGAACACTGCTGCAGCGGTGGCCTTCACCGTTGCAGTGGTAAAGAGTCAATGAACTTACTGACTTCCCACCATTACAGTAGTCCAACAACAGGTGGCTTAGATATTTCTTGATATTTTTGAGATATTTTGGACCCCTACTTGATCACCTCTTTTCCCAACACCCATGGGAACATTTTGAGAGCTCCAAACCATATCCACCAAGAAGAGATCACAAATCCAAGAAGAGGAAATGATCTCGAAGCGGTTTTAGCGGACATTCTTCAGATAATGGCTAGTCTCCTATGTTTATCTATTTATTTCTTAGTTTGGTTAGTAGTTTTGTTCATGTTTGGCTTGTATATTGTTGAATATTGGGCTATGACTATGTTTAGCTAAACATATATCGTTTAGGGGTTAATGTATTTCATGAAAACGTGTTTTGAATAAATTGATGTTTTGTTAACGGTTGTTTATCTTTATCTGATTGTATTTACCATTTTATTACTTCCATTATATGCTTGTTATGATATATTGGTTGGTTTGAGAATACGGGATTTGACACTTGGGAGAAGTAACCCTGAATTCGGACTAGGATTTAAACACAACGTGAAGATCTAATGACTCCGGAGTGTATTAGAAAGTATGCAATCCATGAGATTAGGACGAGACTCATGTGATCAGTGTCATATAGACACTAGATGGGGATGTCGGTGTTAACGTGAAGTCGCACATTCATTTACTTTATACTCGGGAGAAGTAGTGAGTGAGATTTCGATGCCTAGATTGTTAGATAGTGTGAATGTCGTTATTGTAAACTAGATTGAATCGAACACAATTAAGTGAACAAAGTTAATCCCTAAACAATATTTTCCCATTAACGTCATAGTAGTATTATAGTTTAATAATTAATTTAGTTTAGTTGATAATTATTATAAAAAACCCCTAAATTTGAGTCCCCTAGATAAAGTTAAGTTAACACAATCACGGTACTCAACGACCATCTAATCCAATCCCTGTGGATACGACAACCCTTACTCTTTCTACTATACTAAAACTTCACCTGTACACTTGCGATTAAAGTAGCGACGTAATATTCCGCTACCACCGCACAAGCATGCACACACGAGAATCTGTTCATCTGCCACTTGATAAACTCTCTTACCACACTTGACAATGTTCTATGTCCGCCCATCACTAATCATTTGCACAATCATCTGATCCTAGACCGGACATAGGAAACCTGATATCGATAAAGATTTGGTGTGTCTAACTGACAAATGCATCATTAACTTACACCTAATCTTGTCGACAATCAATATGATGGGCAATTGGCGATAATCACAAATCCATGCGTTAAACGACTCCGCTAGGTTAGAAGATATCCCACCATGTGTTTTGCCTCATAAAAATATATTGGAAAAATTATTAGGCGGCACATATTTGAGGAAATTCTCTACTTGTCCCATACCTTCTATTTTTAATTCTTCTCTCAACTGTTAGTATTTATCATGCGTTGTGGTTTCATCCATCATCGAATATTTGTATGCCAACTTCTCATTGAATGTTTGTTTCATTCCTACTAGTTTGTTCCTTAGATTGTTTTTTAATTGGTTCATACAATACGAATAAAAGCAAATCGAGAACATCCTTGGATTCCATTTAAGTATACCGTCGTGTCGGTCAGGGATGAACATTAACACACGTTTATGAGACATAATTTTTGATAAATTCAATGTGAACCTGTACCAATTATCGTAGTTCTCTGCATCAATGACTACAAATGGTACTGGAAACAAACCGGTGCCATTGAAAAACAAGTCCGAAAACAAATTTGTGTGACTCTACCTTTAAACACAAAATAAAATAAGAAAAAATACTATTATTTCCATCATTTGCACTAATCCCCAACAAACAGCCTTTGTATCTACCCCCATGAAATGTTCCATCAATTAACAACATCGATCTGCAATATTTAAATCCAAGTATTGTAGCATTGAATGCAACAAAAAGTCTCTTCAAATTCTCTGTTTCTTTGTCGTAATCCAATACCAAATGATTATTTGGGTTCATTTCTAAACATGCATCGAAATACCAACGCAATTGATCGTATGATGACTCGTGATCTCCATATGCATCATCTCGGACTTTCTCTACTCTATTCCATGCAATGTGATTGGGATATCAATGTTGTAGTCATGATTAAATGTATGAACAATGTCAATCGGTCAAGTTGCTGGGGTATTTTGAACTAAGTCTAAAAAACAAGACTTAACAGCACTAGAATTCATCTTATCATTCCTCGTTGTCCTATAAGCCGTATCGCAACAATGATTGTTCTTCAACTCCCAAATATAAACAAATCCATTTCGTTCATCTAATCTCCCATAAACTCTCTAGTCGTATCATCTTTCTTCCTTTAGTGAATATTCAGTTGTCACTCTTTTTTATCGTTCTTTATGAAATTTAAATTGAACCCAACTTGTTGTTGACGATATTTTAATCGCTTTGAATTATTCTCAAGTGTATGAGGTCAAGTTTTAATAATATAGGAAGTGAGGGGTTGTCGTATCCACAAGAATTGGATTAAATTATTGCTAAGTACCGTGATTATCCCAACCGAATTTTATTTAGGTGTTCCAATTTTAGGTTTTAGTTATAGAAATATAAAACTAAACTAATTAAACTAAAATACTAAGAATAACATCTATGGGAATATATTATCTAGGGATTAACTTCGTTTACTTAAACGTGGTTGATTTGGTCTAGTTTACATTAATGGTCATTAATCTATCCAACAATCTAGGTGTCTAAAACTCACTCACTGCCTCTCCCGAGTGTAAAGTGAATGAATATGCAATTTGTGTCAACACTGATATCCCTCTCTAGGGTCTAAATGATTACATGAGTCTTGCCCCAACCTCATGGATTGCACATTTTCTAATAATCTCCCAAAACATTAGAACGTCATGTTGTGTTTAAACCCTAGTCCGAATCTGGGGTTACCTCTCCCGAGTGTTAAACCCCGTATTCTAAAATCAACCAAAATATCATAATAAGCATATAATGGAAGTAATAGAACGATAAACACAATCGAATGGAGAAGAACAACCAATAACGAAACATATAATTACTCAAACATAGTATATGTAAATTTTATCAATCCTTAAATAATAAACGTTTAGCTCATGGCTATAACCAAATATTCAACTTAAAACAATATATGCATGATCAAACAACTAAGAAGATTTAAGAAATAAAGAGAGAAACAAGGGAGAATAGCTGATATACGAAGAATGGATGATTCTACGTCCGTAAAATCTGCTCTGATCTTGTTTCCTTTTCTCTAAATGTGTTCTCCTCTTCTTTGGTATGATCTTGAGCTCTCCAAAAAGTCCCAAAAATGTTCTTGGTCTTATGGGAATGAGTGGGAATCAAGAGGTATGCAAAATATCTAGAACAATATCTCAAAATATCAATGCCAGTTGATGTCGGGTTGCTGCAGCGATGGGAAGGCAGAAACTGACTACCGGATCACCGCTGCAGCAATGAGATTGCTGTAGCAATGCTCAAGGTAGTGTCGACACTAGGTTTTTCTTTTGGCGTAACGTTGTCGTCCGAATTCTGATTGAGGTGATTCAAAAACTTATGGAAAGCTAAGATCTATATCTACAACTTACATGTTTTCAAATTTTCTAAAATCAGATTACATCAGGGTAAAAGATGGCGTTGAAGTTACAACTCCTGAACGGATTTAGCATTTTTTTTCCCATTTATTTATAAACCTACAGAACAACACAAAAACATATTAAACTAACAAAAATACTTAAAATACACTAATATTTGAATATAAAAGTACTTTATTTTTTGATAATTAAACCACTCATCACTTGTGCAACATATTTTCTTAGTACTTCTCTAAGTTATAGTATTCCATCATTAAAAATTTTCTAACTTCTTTGGTGCCTTTGACCTAGTGATCGGATAGTAATACTTTTGCTACAATGGGAAAAAAACTACCAACAAGTCATCATTCCTATTCATATTGCCTATGCCCCCCTCCCCTTGGATATTCAGTAAGAATTTTTTACCCACTACCATTGGACCCACTCTCGTTCCCACACATCTTTATCTCCACCTCCATGCAATCTAGTTTCATTACCCATACAAGACTAACAATCTCATCTAAATCATTCTGACACGATATTAGGCACCTATGGTACCCTGGTATCAAATAATACATTGCGAATGAATAATCCCTCAACACGTACAACCTCGATAACAAATTTTGAATTAATAGCTTTTGTGTGAATTCGTCGTCAACTTTAATGCCGAAATGGTATCCGTCAAATTTGCACATCAATAGTAGACACATCGCCATTACTCCAAAATAAATGTGCAATTACAAGAAAACACCAAATATACATGAACCACCTAATAAATAACAAAAAAATGAATGCCCACGCACACATATGACAGGTGAATATCCACGTTAACATCCAGGTGTATGTTAAAGCCTGTGCAACATGTCATCCATAAAAATCGATTACAATGCATACATGAACATTAACGTAACATGACCATTAATGCAATTCATCTTAAAAGTTTTTTTCACATTAAAACATGCAAATGAATGTAAATGTATTAGGAAATTCAGGTTAAACCTACGTCACCCAACAAAGACATGTTAACGTAAAAAGTCAAAAACGATTACAACGCGCTAATGACCATCTTTTGGATCGTTTACAATCCATGCATGAACATTAACATACTTCTTAAAAAAATCTCTTTCACTTTAAAACATGTGCATGAATGTTAACGTACTAGTATATTCGGGTTAAACTTTTTACATCCAATATGCATATTTCATATAAAAAAAGGTTTAATCATAAATCACACACAGGAAACATGTTAACATAAATGAAAAACATTTATAAAGGCACTAATGAAGGCTAACAACATTTTGTTTTTAGTATTTTGCATCGTTTGAATTTTTGTACATGTTTAGATACATGAATATGAACATTAATGCGTTATCTAACATGCATATTTCAAGAACTGAATTCATCAAACGATCGAAAAACTTAAATCACAGACATAAAAAATGTGTTTGAACATAGTAAATTCAATCAACAAACTAAATAATCGCAGTTAAAATAAATTTTCACTCAATTCAATCAAACAACAAAGCTTTCTTTGATAATCCACGTACACAAAATCAATGCTCTCCGATTGTCACTGTCTCAGTTTTGTCGTCTTAGACCAACTGAAATTATCCTCCTGCACTGCCTCCAATTTGAATAGAATAATTTTAAAATCCCTGCCTGTGTAAGGAATGTTGTACATGTGAAAATCTTCCTGAAATACCTTTTTTGTTGTTTACCATAACCGTATTCCTCAATCCAATTGGGCCAATTGATCGTGCAGGGGTATATTCATCCATCGCATAACTGATGCAAATCGCTGGAGGACAAAAAACTATACTAGGTGTACGGCCTAGAGTGGGTGCTAACATAACTATTTGATTGGGTATTTTTTTTTTTTTTTTTTTTTTTTTTTTTATGAACTCTTAATTTAGGTCTAATAAATAAAAACCTAATTTTTTATTTACTAATATCAACCATCTGACATTTTCTCCAATAACTAACACATCGGATAATATGATATGAAATTGAATATATAAAACTAGATGGATGTAAAAGCATTAGAATTTTTTTAGCTGTTTGATGTTTTAAGGGAAATAAATAAGGATACCGAATCAAATAAAAAATTAATATAAATGTAAAAAATGTACTTATATTTAACCTTATATATTTTCTACCAATTGAGAAAATAATTTTTATTTATTTATTTATTTATTATTTTTTTTTAATTGAGAAGGGAGAATATATATTGATGTTGCCCAAAAATTCCCGATACGTGTTATAGCTTCTCACGTACCGGAAACCTTTACAACTTGCAAAACTAGTTAGTTTTATGGGGGGGACACTGGTGTGGTGTCGGCCAAAGAACCTCCGGCGTGATAATAAGATCATATTGCTCTTAAGGGAGAGTATAAGCTTTAGAGTATATGAATGTAACATAGAGAGATGTTGTTTTGTACCTATCTTTTCTGTATATATTCGAGCCAATTTTTCTTGTAACCGTCCCTACCATAATCTTCTCCACGTTTCATACTTGACTGTTGTGAATGTTACTTGTGCTCTCATTACGGGATGTTGCATTAATCACATCTGTGCATGGAGAGAAGGGTAGGTGAGGCAATGATTTTTGTTGACCTACCATCCTTAGATTTTATACCTAGGCCTTAATTAAGAGGCTTTATTTTGCACTGGGCTAGCTTGTAGTATTAGTTCCCACTAAACATCGCATTACATTTCTCCCAAATAGTGTAGATCAGTTGGGTAATGTTCGATTAGCCAGTCGTCCTTTCCACCTTTAGTCTTGTCGATTTTGTAATGATGATGCTCAGTAATTATGACCGACATTAAGCACCTTCTGTACTTGATCTGGAAAATCATCTTTTTTTCCTCGACATTTGTTCCCGCCATTTTTCTTTATATGTCAGAAATATCTCGATGATTGAATTTCACCTTTCCCATCGTTTCTTAATCATTGGCTTGGCTATTTAAAGACAAACCTCCTCAAGGCTTATTCACAATTTTCTTTTTTAGTTCTACCCTCTCTTCAGCTTCCTTCTTTCTCCTTTCGTTTTGGTACGAATATGGCCTCTTCGTTATCTGTCTATGATATTTTTTATGCCATTCAGGCTAAACAGAAGAAGAAAGTTAAACAAGGGTATCGCTTTTGCCAACTCAAGATAATGGCGAAGACCTTCGATGCAAGGTACCCTCGACTTTAGGCCATCAAGGATGTCAGCATCCTCTATGCTTCCCTCAACACCGCCCATTTATGCATGATTTCCCAACTCCACAAACTTCATGGTCAATTATGGGCAGTAGAAAAGCGAATCGAAGAGTTGCAAGCCCATGTGTATCTCTATAAAACTCACATCGGTGTGCTGAAGGCAGAGTGGGAAAAGTTTCTGGACAAGAACGAAAAGAAGATAGAAAATATGAGCTCCCTATTTTTAGGGCTTAGCCAGTATAAGGTGGGTGACTTTTACTGCTTAAGTTAAGACTTCGAAGACTTAGGCTATTTACCTTATCTTGGGTCAGAGTAGTTTTTTTTTTTTTTTTTTTTTTTTTTTTTTTTTTTTTTTTTTGAATTAAAAAGTTTTAAGAGCATTTTTTGAACAGTATGGGCATATTAGTCACCAAATAAGACCTTACATGTGTAATTTTTTTTTCTGTCCAAACTCCATGTTAAGCAGTGATAAGTGATATGTTCGAGACTGGAAAAGAAAAATATCTAGAGTAGGATTCCTATGGTGGTAAAATGTAATTACACCTATTTTGTATCGATCCTATGGTAAGAAGTGATAAGTTCAATACCTTTTAGTATTTTGGATTGTAATGATAAGTTCATTGTTTATAAGAAACTGTTGAACTTCATGTGTTGCGTACTAAATGATTTTCCAGAATAATACTTGTGTTCAAATATCAATCGTGCATAAAGTATAGGTTCTCAACCATCACGTTTTAGGAATAAGTAAATAATTAATGTTTGGGTAAATGGGAGTAAAATTCCAAACCACAACGTCTAATGAAAGTAAGAAGCGATTAGGGAAGAATAAGAAATGTGTTCTTATATCAGTAAGAAATGTATTTCTATAAAGTTTAAGTAATAAACATGATGTGGACTGTGTGAGTCTTGACATACTAATGGAAATAATATACTTACTGACCTAAAATTTGGCAATTTGTTGCAGGTTAGCTGTGGAATGAATTGCCTTGACTGGCTCAGTGTCCTAGCCGAGTCAATCCGAGCTACAATTAATTGCGTCGGTGAGTTGCCGTTAAGTGCTTACTGAGTGGGTTGATCAGAGTAGCCAAGTTACGCTGAGCTAATCTCAGCGATTTGTCCAATTGGTAGTTTGATGTGCCGATATGGGTAAACTTGGTAGCTTAGTTTGTGGGTGAACTAAGCTAGAAAGTTCAACCAGTTGAGGAGCTGATATTGAAAGCTCGATTTATCGTGGAATTAAACTAGGTAGTTTAGCCAGTTGAAGAGCTAGTATTGACAGCTCAGTTTATCGGTGAACTGAGCTAGGAAGTCTAGCTGGTTGAGGAGCTGGTATTGGTAACTCGGTTTATCGGTGAACTGAGGTTCGCAGCTCGGTTTATCGATCAACTAAGCTAGGCAGTTTAACCAATTGAGGAGCTGATGTTGGCAGCTTAATTTTACAAATGAGTTGATCTAGGCAGCTTAGTTTTACTAATGAGCTAATCTAGGTAACTTAGTTTAGGGAAGAATTGATCTAGGCAGTTCTATTTATTTGATGAGCTAATCTTGGCAGCTCAGTTAGTGGGTAAGCTGACCTTGGCAACTTACTTTCAGACCATTTTATATCCTAACTGCAGGGATGGTCTTTGTTGAAATGTTTTCGTGAAGATAAGTACCTACGATTGCTTATTCAAAGTTTTACAATTGAAATAGCAAACAATTTTTCTTCCAATTTTAATATGGAAAATAACAAGGAACTCACACAAATTATTTTCGCAAATGCACAATGTTCCATGGCCGAGGGATTAGGAAACCATCCAGGTCTTCTAACCAGTACATCCCAGGTTTATTCACCTTGGTTACCTTGTATGGCCCTTCCAAGGTAGAGGCTAGTTTTCCGAATAGAGCCTCTAGGCGGTGCGACATTACTCTATGAAGCACTAGCTCTCCTACCATGAAGTGTCTTAGGTGAATGGCATGGTTGAACGTCCTTCCCATCTTCGATTTGTAGGCCGCCATCCTCAGCTCTACTTGATCTCATTTTTTCTCTAGCTGGTCTAATTCGTGGCGTATCACTCCCTCGTTTTCTACGAGATTGATCATGTTATCCCTCCTCGAAGGCTAACCGATCTCTATTAGGACCACTGCTTCTGTCCCATACATCATGGAGTAAGGCGTTTCTCCCGTGGTTGTGGTTGAAGTAGTATGGTAGGCCCACAAGATCACTGGCAGTTCTTCCACCCATTTGCCTTAGGCATCGTCCAACCATTTTTGAGTGCTTCCTTGATTGACCTGTTTGTTACTTCTGCTTGCCCATTTTCTTATGGATAAGCTGAGCTTGATCTCCGATGTTATATTTTTAATTCGTTGTATAACCAAGCAACCTTTTCCCCAGTAAAGGGGGTTTCAATATCTGATATTAGTATTGCTGGAATACCAAAACGATAGATTATTTTCTTCCAAAGAAAGTTTTTGACCTCATTCTAACCCACAATCATGAATGCATCAGCCTCCACCCATTTGGTAACGTAATCGATCACCACTAGTAGATATTTCTGTTTCTCGAGTGCTAGTGTGGATGGCCCAAGGATATCTATTCCCTGTTGAGCAAAAGGCCATGGACTATTGATGGGTGTTTGCGTTTGAGAAGGAACTCGAATGTAATTCAAGAACATTGGCATTTTTCACACTTCTTAACGTACTCCTTTGCATTGCAACACATAGTCAGTCAGTAATACCCGATTGTAAGTGTTTTGTGTGCCAAGGTTCTTCCTCCTTGATGTTTCCCACAAACCCTTTCTTGAATTTCCTGTAGCACATACGTGGATTTCTTTGGCTCCAAGCATAGTAATAGAGGCTGTATGAATGATATTTGATATAACTTACCATCTATCATGATATATCTCGAAACCTTGTATAAGATTTTTTTCGTTGATTCCTAGTTGTCTGTTTACGTTCCCTTGCTCAAGTAGCGTACCGAGTGAGTTCTCTAGTCTTCGTCTTGTCCCAACTCTCTAATGCATGCACAAGATATAATTTGGGTTGGTATGGAAGGTTACTCTAAATAATCCACTACCTTGGATTGCTGATCTGCACTAAAGGACGATGCAGTATTAACAGTGCATCTGCTTTCTTATTTTCAACCCTTGAAATGGTTTGAATTTTGCAGCTATCAAAGGCGTTTATTAACTCATTTACTTTATCAACGTAGAGGAGTAACCTCCATTCATTGACCAGGTAAGCTCCATTTATTTGATTAATTGCAAGCTGTAAATCTGATTTGGCCTCCACTTATGGCTCCCAGCTCCTTCGCTAAGGTTAGGCCCAGGATTACGGCCTCATATTCTGTCTAGTTGTTGGGCGCTCTGAATCCGAGTTGTACAACCTTCTCGAGTTGATCACCCTATGGGGTTTCCAGAATTATGCCAAATCCACATCCTTAAAAATTCGATGCTCCTTCAACTCATAATTTCCAAGGTCTCATTGGAGTTATCGCACATTCTTTATCTTCCATGGCCACTTATCTTGAAGGTGTTAGCTCAGTAATGAAATCGGTCAGCACTTGACCTTTGATTGTTGTCCTTGGTTTAAAGGTTACGTAGAATTCTCGCATCTCTACTGCCTACTTTATGAGGCGACACGAAGCCTTTAGCTTGTGCAATACTGCTTGGAGAGGGTATGAAGTTAGCACGTTGATTGCATATCCTTGGAAATAAGGTCATAGCTTTCGACCTGCAGTTATCAGGGCTAAGGTGAGCTTCTCGCATTCAGTGTAACGAGTTTTCTCCTGTACTAACTATTTTTTTAACATAGAATACTGGCCGCTACCCTTCTACGCATTCCTTTACCAGTACTGCACTGACCGCGACATCGATGACTACTAAGTACAAGTATAACTCATCTCCAAGTTCGACCTTAGCTAAAGTTTCGACAGAGCCCAAATAATCCTTGATGGACTGTAAGGCATGTTCTATCTTTTCATCCCAATGAAAATTCTCACCCCTCCTACAGATTTTGAAGAAAGGAGCACATTTGTTTATAAATTTGGAGATGAACCTGTTCAGAGCCTCTAATCTTCCAGTCAGTACCTGACTTCATGTATTGTTGTGGGAGAATTTATGCTTCTGATGGCCTTTATCTGTCCAATGTCAACCATGATGCTTGCCTTATTCAGCACGAAATCTAGGATTTTGCCGGACGTTATGCCGAAGGCACATTTCTCAGGGTTCAACCTCATATTGAACTTTCGTAATATTATGAAAGCCTCTTATAGATACTCCAAATAATCTTCATTCTTAGAACTTTTTACTAACATGTCATCTATATAAACCTCCATAGTTGCTCCGACTTTTTCTTGAAACATGTGATTCACTAGACGTTGATATGTTGCCCCAGCGTTTCATAGACCGAAGGGCATAACTTTATAGAAAAACGTACATCTAGGGATGATGAAAGCCATAAATTTCTCATTTTCCTGGTTTATCTGTATCTGATGGTATCCTGAATAGGCATCTATCATCGATAATAACTCATGCCCAGCAACTGCATTTACTACTTGGTCAATCTTGGGCATTGGGTAATAGTACTTGGGGCACGCCTGATTAAGGTTAGTAAAGTCCGCTCATATCCTCTATTTGTTATTATTTTTCTTGACCAGTACTAGGTTGGCTAACTACTTTGGGTAGACTATGCCCTATTCTGAGCAATCTTCATACTTCGGACTCTATTACCTCTTTATTCTCCGAGCTGAACATCATTCTCTTCTATTTCACTGGAGGATAAGACCTCGAGATATCGAGCCGGTGAACCATTACCTTAGGGTTAATCCCTTTCATGTCTTTAGGTGCCCAGGCAAATACGTCTAGATTCATTTCTAACAATTGCATGATTTTTTATTTCTCGGGTTTGCTCAGCAATGTACCAATCAACAACTTTTTGGTCCCTTGATTAAAAGTCACTTCTTTAACTTGTTCAGCAGGCTGGAGAACTCTAGGGTGTTTCTTGACCAACAACATCTGGGTTGACCCAATGTTAGAATCAGGAACACCCATTTAAATAAGTGCTTTAATAAAAATGATATTGACTGAACTGCCTGTATCGACCAAAATCTTTCGTACCTTGAAGTTGGAGATCTAGAGAGTTATGACTAAAGTGTCATCATAGGGACGAGCCACATCTATGCTATTCTCATTGTCAAATGTTATTTCTAGTCCATCTCGCTCATCGATGCCATCACTTCTCTACTGTCTGCTTTTCATTTCCTCATATTCTAGTATCTATAGAGAGTGGGATCTCTTCTCTCTAGTTCAGATCTTCTGCACTTAACTGCAACTACCTAATCTCGTCGACGAACTTCTTTTTGTTTTTCTCCCACAGAAGGCGCCAAATGATGTTGCCTAAAAATCCTCGGTACTTGTTAGAGCCCTTCACGTGCTGGAAACCTCTATAACCTGCAATCTAACTTGCAAAACCAGTTAGTTCTATGGGGGAGGGGGGGACATCGGTGTAGTATCTGTTAAAGAACATTTGGTGCGAGAATAAGATCAGATTGCTCTTAAGGGAGAGTAAAAGCTTTATAGTATATGAATGTAGTATAGAGATATGTTGTTTTTGGTACCTATCTTTCCTGTATATATTTGAGCCGATTTTCTTTGTAACTGTCCCTTCCATGATCTTTTCTACTTTTCATACTTGACTACTGTGAATGTTGCTTGTGCTCCCATTACGGGATGTTGAGTTAATCACGTCTGTGCATAGGAAGGAGGGTAGGTGAGGCAACGACTGTCATTGACCTACCATTTGTTAGGTTTGATACCCAGGCCTTCATTAAGAGGCTTTCTTCTGTACTGGGCCTGCCCTTATGTGCGACTGGGCTTTATAGTAGGCGTAGTATTTCATTTCTTGGGCCATCAGAGTTGTTGGTCCATGATCAATTGTTGGATCGCAAATCCACTCCCATCGGGTCGGATTTTTCCCACCGACCTGGCCCGCCTTCTTAACACCATTTTCATAATTCACACGTGAGAATTTTCCCCACATCACACACACACACACACACACACACACACACACACACACACACACATGTTATTGTATAACTCATGCCTGAATGCACGAGCTTAAAAAAAATGAACCTAAAAAAAATAAAAAATAAAAATAGAAATAGAACTTTGAAATTTAAAATTAGGAAAGAAATCGACATTACTTTATTTAATATTACTGCTTTGTGCTTCACCACTGAAAGTCATCTTTAACATGTTCTTCGATTTAACGAAATTGTCATTAACCTCATTTCTTAAAATATAATGAAGATCAAACAAAACAACGTACACTTGTAAAAGCAAAAAATATAAAAACATATTTGGGTATATGGATAAATAAAAATTAAAAGATAATAGAACAAACAATCACCATTTCGCGTTAAATCTATAACAAACAATTTAAAAAAAAACGAATCATGAAATACAAAATACGGGTTAAATAAATAATAATCACCATTTCGCGTCCAAAAACAAAAATGGTTGAGATATATATAGTTGTTGCTCCCACTACACATTACACCACTGACTTTGTGAATAGAAATATAGAAATATAGGAACAAACACATAATTTCGAACAAAATACTATGGGAACAAATGTAGAACTAAAATCAACAACTATTTGCTGCTTGAAGCAGTCATACATCTAAGTTATTAGAATGCAAAGATACCATAAAAGTTATAACTTCCAAATCAAGAATAGAATTCAGCAGGATTCATTATGAAATGCGATATCATTCTGAATTAATAGATGTTTAAAATTTGAGCGAACAAATCGGCATAATCTCTTCTATTTATATAACATTTTGCACATGTTTTATTAAGAAAAACAACAATAATTAATATTTAAATGTTATCACCAACAAACAATTTACATTACAAATACAACATAGTTCGTATCTAATAACGTAGATATTTACATATTAAAATAATACTACAATTAAACATGAGTTAAAATGTAACAAAATAAACAATTAGAAAATGACAAAGAACTTTGCAATGTACAATGGGAAAGAAACTTGCTCTACGATTCCATTTTTGTTCTTCACCAAAGAACTTTAACTTCATTCATTTAACTACATTGGCATAATGAAGATGATGACAGACTATATAAACATGTAAGAACAAAAAGAATATAGAAACTTCATGGGTAAATAAATAATAAAATAATAATAATACTGCACAAAATTAAGTAATAAAAAATAGAATGAAAAAAAAAAAAAAAAAACAAAAACGAAAAATCATAAAATATAAGATGCCGGTTAAGTAGAGATAAAATAGAAATTTCAAAATTCAAACACCAAGAAATAACACCAAAAAATTTAATTTTTTCCCATCTCCAAAATTTGATGAAAGAACAAAAACATTTTTTTTCCTTTTGCATCCATTTTTCTATTTTTGCTCCAGATTCCACCAATTCAAAACAAACAACCCTTATTTTGCATTCACAGAACATAAACAGATTTTTGAGAATAGAAACAAATTTCAGAAAATGCATTTCCTTGTTTCCAATACTTTGAACAAAAAAGATCCCCACTCCATAAATATTTTACGGAAAAATAAAATAAAAATTCATATGTATATGATAATAAAATACTTAAAATACGTGTGGCGAAACATGATTTTTAAATTACTGTTGTCAACCGATCAAACTGTATGGTGCTAATTGATTATTTTGGACATTGATAATGAATCTATTCATTCAACATATACACACTTTACGCTAACCCCTCTTTAACTACTTCTCGTCTACTTTTGACCCCTAAAACTTGTGTTTTGCCACCATATATGTCTATATTTTATCATTTAGGAAATGCAGTCTCCAGTAAATTATAGATAACAAAAAAGCTTACTATTATTTGATCTCCCAATTTGTTCAAGAATTTTTCCCTAAATCGTACCCCATCTTAGTGCCACTTCATCGATCGATCCATTGAAACTCCCAAATCCATATTTGCAGTTATGATTGTGCTGTCAGTTTTGGAAAAAGATTTGAAACGCCCGAATCTATGATCTAGATCACACACATGCAGCGATGGTTTGATCGCTGCAACGATGATCTGGTAGTGAGTTTCTGTCTTCCCATTGCTGGAGAGATGGTCTGCTTCGCTGCAACAACCCGGTACCAACTAGAAAGATATTTTCAGATATTTTCGAGATATTTCGGACCTCTATTTGTTTCTCCCCATTCCCACACCTATCCAGAACATTTTTGGGGACATTTTTGGGAGCTCAAGATCATACCAAGAAAGAGGAAAACACATTTTGGAGAAGAGGAAACAAGATCGAAGCAAATTTTACGGACGTGGAACCATCCATTCTTTAGATAATGACTATTCTCCCTTGTTTTTTTTTTTTTTTTTTTTTATTTTTTTTTTTTATTTTTTTATACACTCTTGTTTGTTGTTTGATCATGTATATATTGTTTTTAGTTGAATATTTTGTTATGGCCATGAGCTAAACGTTTGTTATCTAGGAATTGATAAAATGTATATATACGTTGTTTGAGTAAATCGTTGTTTCGTTATCGGTTGTTCATCCCTATTCAATTGTGTTTACCGTTCTTTTACTTTTATTACATGCTTGTTATGATATTTTGGTTGATTTGAGAATACAGGGTTTGACACTCGGGAGAGGTAACCCTGTATTCGGACTAGGGTTTAAACACACCGTGATGTTTTAGTGTTTCGGGAGATTATTAGAACGTGAGCAATCTGTGAGGCTGGGGAGACACTCATGTATTCGTTTAGACACTAGGTAGGGATATCGCTGTTGACACGAATTTCATATCCATTCACTTTACACTCGGGAGAGGTAGTGAGTGAGTTTTAAACACCTAGATTATCGGATAAATTAATGTCCGATGACTGTTAATGTAAACTCGACTTAAATCAAACACATTTAAATAAAGAAAGTTAATCCCTAGATAATTTATTCTCATAAACGTTATTCTTAGTTTTTTAGTTTAATTAGTTTAGTTTAGTTTTATATTTTCACAAAAACCAGAAATTGGAACGCCTAAATAAAGTTCGGTTACGATAATCACAGTACTTAGGAACAATTTAATTCAATCCCTGTGGATAGGACAACCCTACTTATCACTATTCTATTAAAACTCGAGCTCGTGTATTTGCAAGTAATTCAAAGCGATTAAAATATCACCAACAAGTTTTTTAGCATCGTTGCCGGGGATTGACTTTTAGATTGTTGTTGATATTGTGAATAAGTAACTTGATTTTAATTTAGGCATTTATTTTATTTTTAATTTTTGTTTTTAGTTTTGTTTGTATTGCGAGGTACTTGAAGATGTCTCATCAACAAGTGCTATTGCGATTTTGTCAACGATATTTCGAGCCATTTTATGGTGCTTGGGATAGATATAAAGAGTGGCTCTTTTGGTTTCCAAATCATGGTTTCCCAAAAGGAGTATCAATTACTGAATTTCCTCGATAGGCTACAAGCTGCAACCAGAACTTTGGTAGAAGGAGGAAATGGTACCACCTCTTTTTGTAACCTAACCGTGGACGATGCCTATTGGTTGTTGGAAGACATGACGGAGTTTGATTTTCAGTATTGGAATTATTCAACAAGTTACCAAAGCTTGGGTGATAGTTCTATCGTTTCGGCACCATGGATTGACCGTAAAGTCCCTCGAGATGCAAATTGATCAGCTTATTTGCTTTATTAAGGCCGAGTTAGAAGTAGTGGTACTGAGAGACACAGAAGCCACATCCATCCATGAAATCCACTATGAGGAACCGAATGCAAGTAGAAGGACTTTGGAGGTTCATTATGAAGATGATTCGAAAGAGGATGAGGCTAAAAAATTATTTGTTGATGATAAATCAGAAAATGATTTTGAGTTCTCACCTCTTGAAATCCAATTGGTGTTTCCACCACCGATCCAAGACGATCACATCTACAAGAATGCGATGTGGCTCACTTGTTCTTCACCACCTTTAATTCTGTTCATTCAAGCTTCCCAAGCACATGAGATAGAGTCGATTCACATTGAGAGCACGTGTCGATTATTGCCAAATCTCACAAAGCTTGAGGGAGTTCTGAATCAAGACCCGTATGTTATTTTATATGACACATACTCTGGACGGAAGTCGCTCTTTGACTAGCCCTTCTTCGTGTCAATCCGATGACATTAAAACAAGCGTTTCTTGGGAGGCAACCCAAGTTTTCAAATAAATCAATCCATTACTACCAACTACACTCGGAGGCGAGATTGTCTCGCCTCGCAGGTACGTGTTCAAAACCCCTTTTGTCACTATAATGCATACCATTTGTTGAGTTTGATGTTGGGTTACTATGGACACTACCTATTTTTAGTTTGGGGGTATTGATGTTTTGTATGTTTTCTTGTTTAATGACTTTTTGTTGGTTATGTAGTTAAGCTAAATAGTTGTTACATGTTGTGTAGTTTAAGTAAAATTGTTTTTATGCATGTTTATTTAGTATAGGTGTAAGTGTGTTTATGTTTGTAGTAGTTATTTTAGTGTGTTGAGTTTTGTAGTTCTTCTGGGCCATTACCCAATGATGATATTATCCCCTAGTTGTTTTTCAAGGTCAAGGGTAATGCCCATTCACATGTGTTCTGTGTGCTTGACATCTCATTTTGGTAAAAGTCCTTGTGGATCCTAATTTGCACGAGCACGTAGACTCAATGTACTAGTTATCCAATCGATTTGATGCCGATTATCTAGTAACCAAATTCATGATAATTTAAGGGATTCTAGAACCTGATTGGGGAAAACTCGAGGCAGAATTCTAGGTGTGGTAGTTCAGGAGATATGATTTAGGCATTCATTTTGATCGCTTATGCCGTTGAAGGCTTCCATGCAATGTGTTTTATCTCTCGTTACCCTGTCGAATCCTGTTAACCATTTCAATTCTGAACATGTAACAAATACCCTGGTCAATTAATTTTTTCCCAAACCACTATCGCTAAACCTAAGTTACAAATTGAGTCGAAATCAAGTTAGCATGTGTTTATGTTACTTAAAGTGAGCGGTTGGATTTTGGGCAAACTTTTGATTGGTTCAGTATTCAAGTACTCATTTGTTATTTTTTTATCGTATTTCCACACCCGTGAAATTGTATAAATCAAATAAGTTTGAGGGTGTGGTTGAAAAAAAAAAACATATGTAAATATAGTTTTATTTTTGTTTGTTTTGACAAGTGGGTACAACGTTTTATAATGTTAGTTCAGAGTTGTTCCGAATTGATTTGTGTGGGTATGAGTCTGATTGAGTGCCATGCATAGTGCCTTGGGTATCGTTGAGTTAATTACGTTCACCTATTTTATATTTTCGATATACCCTTGGCCAAATGTTAAAAACCGAACCAAGTCCTTTCGATCTTTTTGAATTGCTAAGCCAACATTAGTGGAAAGTGGAACCCAGTCTAACATATGGAAATCCTATACCTTATCGGTGTTAAGTTATGAACTTTGTTGGTGGATAATCCAATCCGATATTTGGATGGTTGTGTATTTGAGTTTTCGCACACACACTTGGCAAGGATTTAGAAGGGCATTTATCATTATTGAATGTTGAAATTGTAGAACATCCCATGGTGCGGTTTTATTCTTGAACTCAATATAATTGGGGGCCATTGAGGGAAAAACTTTTTGGTTGATTAGTTTGAACTCCAAAACTCACGCGTCATAGTTTTTTTTTTAGTTCATTAGAGTCTTTCATCTTTAGTATTTGTGTTATTAAATTCGTTGTGGTAATGTGTTTTCTTGTGTGAGTGTTTTTGCTTGAGGACAAACAAACATTTGAGTTTGGGGGTATTTGATGAGTGGTTTAATTATCAACAAATCACATACTTTTATATTCAAATATTTGTGTTTTTAAAGTATTTTTTTTTTAGTTTAATATGTTTTTGTGTTATTTTGTAGGTTTATAAAAAAATGGGAAACAAGATGCAAAATTGGTTCAGGTGTAGTAACTTCAAGGCCCTTTTTGACTATGATTCAATTTGATTTTGGAAACTATCAAAACATGGAAGTTGTATATATATGTCTTAAATTTCCATAGGATTTTGAATCACTTTAATCGGAATTCAGACAAGAATGTTACAACCAAAAGAGGAACTTAGTATTGGCACTGCCTTGAGCATCGCTGCAGTGATAATTTCTATCGCTGTAGCGGTCATCTGGCAGTGAGTTTTTGCCTTCCCATAGCTGCAACGATGGTCTGCTTCGCTGCAGCAACCTGGCACTAGCTGAAAATATATTTTCAGATATTTTGAACCTCTATTTGTTTCTCCCCATTCCCACACCTATCAAGAACATTTTTGGGGACATTTTTGGGAACTCAAGATCATACTAAGTAAGAGGAAAACACATTTAAGAGAAGAGGAAACAAGATTGGAGTGGATTTTATGGATGTAGAATCATCAATTCTTCATATAATGACTATTCTCCCTTGTTTCTCTCTTTATTTCTAAAATCTTGTTTGTTTTTTGATCATGTATACATCGTTTTTCGTTGGATATTTTTTTTATGGTCATGAGCTAAACGTTTATTATCTAGGGATTGATGAAATTTACATCTATGTTTGAGTAAATCTTTGTTTTGTTATTGGTTGTTCATCCCTATTTGATTGCGTTTACCATTCTTTTACTTTCATTATATTTTTGTTATGATAGTTTGGTTGATTTGAGAATACGGAGTTTGTCACTCGGGAGAGATAATCCCAGATTCAGACTACGGTTTAAACACATCGCGGCGTTCTAATGTTTCGGGAGATTATTAGAGTATGTGCAATCTGTGAGGTTGGGGCGAGACTCATGTAATCGTTTAGATGTTAGATAGAGATATCGGTGTTGATACGAATTGCAAAGGAAGATCAAGCGGTTGATTGACATTTGATAGGTGTGATCTACCTATATATTTCCAAACCGGTTTTGTTAGTTTTAGAGTATTTTTTACAGCGTTTTATTATATTTTAATTAGTTTTTATTCTTTTTGTATAAATCAAGTGCATGGGTGAAAAATTATGAAATTGTAGCATAAACGATCAGATCGAACCAAAACCAGTCGAAGAACGGTGGAAAAATAAGCACAAAAGCAAGATTTTGAAAACTAGCCCACCGCCTAGGGGGTGATATTCATCACCTAGGTGGTAAAACTGCAGGATGGTCACCAAATTAGGTCATGACAATTACGGTACTCGATAATAACGACAACCAATCTCTATGGATATGATACCCGATCTTAAAGATCACATTATACTAAAACTTTGACCTCGTACACTTGTGAGTAGTCAATACCCAAGTGTGTAACAAATGCTCGCCGTACAATATTAAGCAGTTATGCAAATATTTACAAGAGCAGACCAAGGAAAGGAAGAACTCAAGAAGCGAAGCTTGTCCAGAGAATTGCAACAACGAAAGGAAAAGTGATGACCCATGCAGCGCTCGTGGGGTCATCTACAGGATAAATACAGTGGGTCTCTTTACTGGGAAGTCAAACCGTGTGCGAAAAGATGAAGGTTCACGAGGTCAGCCAACATTATTTTCGTTAACACACTCAATCAGATGGGTTTTCCGAGCTCAGACATTGGGTAAACCCAAACGGTAATGGTTGGTTTAAACGGAGACCTAAGCTCTCTAAGAGGGAAGATTACCTTATCTGTCATAGTGAACAGAGATGAGGACGGAGTGACCAAAGCTATAGAATTCATGGTGATGGACTCTGCATCCCCATACAATGCTATCTTGGGAGGCCCGTGGCTCCACACGATGGGAGCTGTAGCTTCAACAGTACATTAATGTATCAAGTATGTGAAGGATGGCATAGTGACAATAATTAGGGGAGATCAGGTTGCATCTAGACAGTGTTGTACGATAGCCATAAAGGGGAAGAGTGCTATTCAGTTTTGATAAATGAGGGAACTCAAAGGAGTTCAAACTAACAGCCGAGATCGAGAATGGGAGCTTGCCGGAGCAAGAATCAGCAGTCCAACTTAGGACTTTACTTTACTTTAGAGACTTTTTGTGAGTTTTTCTAATTTGTGTCTTGTGACTTTTCATTTCAAGTTTTGAAGAATAATTGTTTCTTGTTATTTTCTGAGTGAGCAATAAAAGCCACTTACCTTTATAGAAAAGTGTCAGTAATAATTAATCTTATGCTTAGAACAGTAAATATACCAAAATTGAATTGCCAAGATCAGCCATCAGTTGAACTATGCTACCCAAGACAGTTCATTAGCGAAATTGAGCTACCGAAATCAGCTCAACTAAGCTGCCAAGTTTAGATCATTCACGAACTGAGTTGACAATGTTAACTCAACTGAACTACCTAGGATAGTTTATTCGCAAAACTGAGCTACCAAGATCTGCTCAACTATATTATCTTAATCAGCTCATTCACGAATTGAGCTAACAAGGTCAACTCAACTAAACTTCCTAGGACAATTCATTCGTAAAACTGAGCTACCAAGATTAGCTTAACCGAACTACTTAGATGAGTTTGTTCCCATACTGAGCTGCCAAGATCAACTCAACTAAACTGCCTAGATCAGTTCATTCACAAACTGAGCTACTAAGATTAGCACATCACTCGAACTGAGCTACCCAGGACAGTTCATTCGCAAAACTAAGCTACCAAGATCAGCTCAATTGAGCTGCTAAGATTAGCTCAACTGAACTGCCTAGATTAGTTCATTTGCAAATTGAGCAGACAAGGTCAGGTAAATTAAACTACCTAGGATAGTTCATTCACAAAACTGAGCTTCCAAGATCAGCTCAATAGAACTGCCTAGATCAGTTCATTAACAAATTGAGCTGCCAAGATCAACTCAACTCAACTGCGTAGATCAGTTCATTTACAACCTGAGCTGCCAAGATTAGCTCACCAGTCAACTAAACTGTCTCGATTAGTTCATTCAATAACTGAGCTGCTGTGATCAGCTCATCAATTAACTAAACTACCTAAGATAATTCATTCGTAAAATCGAGATGCTAAGACAGCTCAATAGAACTGCCTAGATCAATTCATTCACAAACTGAGCTACTAAGATCACTTCAATAGAACTGCCTAGATCAATTCATGCACAAACTGAGCTGCTAAGATCACCTCAACTGAACTACCTAGATCAATTTATTTACAAACTAAGTTGTCAAGATCAGCTCATCAGGCAACTGAATTTCCTTGGACAATTCATTCACAAAACTAAGTTTCCAAGATCGACTCAACTGAACTGATTAGATTAGTTCATTCACAAACTAAGCTACCAAGATCAGCTCAACTAAACTGCCTAGATCAATTTATTCGCAAACTGAGCTGCCAAGATACTCATCAGTCAAACTGAATTACCTAGATCAGTTCATTCACTAACTAAGCTACTGAAGATCGATTATTCCATACGTTTTGAAGGCTCAAGCAATCCAACACACATTTATTACTTAAACTTAGTTTAGAGAAGGGCAAGAGGAATACAATGATTACAACCCCAATTCCTTCAACCCCATCCATTTCTAAAACATTTATGATATTAAATACTCGATATAATACCCAATATTTGATAGTTAATGCTCTATATCTATCCCATTTTGGGGTGAGTATTATTTTGGAATATCATTTAACACACGACATACGAAATCTATAGGCCAAAAAATATCTCAAAAATATCTATTCTGCGCAGAGGTTTTCGCCTAGGCGAAGTTAGATCAGTTAACTTTTTGCTGGATTTTCGCCTAGGTGAAGTTACTGCAGGTTTGAAGTTTGTTTTGACTGTAACTTCTTCATCTGAATTTCGATTGAGGTGATTCCTAAACCTATAGAAATCTAAGAAACGGATTTACAACTTTGATGTTTTGAGTATTTCCAAAATCGAATTGAATATTAGTCCAAAATAGCCTTGAAGTTACAGTACCTGTACTGGCTTTGCAGGTTTGGTGACTGCTTAGGCGAAGAAGTAGGCGGTGGACTTGGAAATGTTCTCAGCATGTTCACAGCCTAGGTGGAGGTCTGGATGCCTAGGCAGTGGGCTACTTTCACAATGTTGCCTCCTTGCTCATTTATCCACCATAACTTCGTCCGTTTTGGTTCGATCACATCGTTTTCTCTCCGATTTCATACCTTTTCACCCCACGCTCTTGTTTTAATATAAAAAGAATAAAAACATATTAAAACACATAAAAATAATTATAAATATACTCGAAAACTAACAAATTCGGATTGGAAATACATAGATAATATACACCTATCAAATACCCTCAAACCCAGAATTTTGCTAGTCCTCGAGCAAAACACCCACACAATACAAGAAAATATAAAAACTAATTACGAAATTGAAAACTAAAAATGAAAAACACTAAAAACGAACACGTGTCAGTTTTGATTATCATCTAACGGCCGAAGGATTTCTCCCTCATCGGCCCCCAATCTTATCAAGTTCAAGCATAAATCATACCATGTGGTGTTCTAGAATTTCAACATTCAAAAATAGTAAGCGCTATTCTAGATCATGTTTAAGTGTGTGTGATTAAACTCAAATATACAGCTATCCATTGATTAGATATGATTATCCCTAAATATAGATCATGACTAAAACCTTTTAGGTATAGGGAATCCATATGCCTGACCCGGGATCTATTTTCCACTAATGTAGGCTCAGAGGTTCATGAAGATCATTAGGGCTTGGTTTGGTTTTGGAAAAATGGCCAAGGGTAAATTTGAATAGAAACGGGTTTCACGTCGTTAACTTGACGTTACTCAAGGCACATCGCTCGGCACTACAACACTCAAAACCACATAGTTTAATTAGAAACAACCCTAAACAAATATTTAAGAACGTCGTACTCACTTGTCATGTCAAAAAGAAACTTTTTTTTTTTTTTTTTAACACACCCCAAAACGTATTTGAATTCTTATAAGCTTAGGAATGTGCAAACAATATAAACGACAAACGACAAGCGAATACTCGAATACCGAACCAATTAGAATTTTGGCCTAAACCCAACCGCTCACATCAAGTAGCGAAATGCTAACTTGATTCACTCAAATTGTGCCTTCAGTTTAGCGATGTAGGTTTGGAAAAAGTTCAATCGGCTACGGTATTTGTTAAGTATTCAGAATTGAAATGGTTTTTAGGCTTCGACAGGGTAACGAAGGGTAATGATTTATCAAGGTAAGCTAAAAAGGCTCAAGCTATCAAATAAATGCCTAAATCATGTCTCCTAAATAACCTCGCCTAGGATTGTGCCTCGAATTTCCCCTAAATCAAGTTCTAGAATCCCTATTGTCATAAAATTAAGTGAAGGATAATCCGTTTCAAATCAATTAGATAGTGCTTTTCAAATCAATTAGATAGTGCTATACTGAGTTTACGTGCTCGTGCATTTAGGATCCACAATAACTTTTACTAAGACGATACGTCAAGCACATAGAACACACATAAATGAGTTTTATGCTTGACCTCAAAACAATCAGGGGATAGAGTCATCATTGGGTATAGGCCCAGATGACGTCAAAATGTATCACAAAACAACATCTAAACTAACAAACTAATCCTAAACAAGCATGCACACGATAAAAACATAAACACATACTAAAACATACTACACATCACCACCAACTCAACATAGGTGATGTCCTAAATGAGCCGTCAGCAATCCCAATGACAGTATATAGCATGATATTAAAGACGGGGTTTAGAACACATACCTGGGAGGCGAGAGGATCTCGCCTCCGACTCAAATTAATGGAGATGTATCTAACTTATTTGTGACCCTGGCTTGCCTCCCAAGAAGCGCTTGGTTTAATGTCTTCGGCCCGACACATGCCCTCAAGATTGGTGAGATATTCAATGATCGAACCGCAAGAGCACCTGTCGATCTAACATCTTCAAGCATCCTGCCGGAAAGAAAAACAAAACTACAAACGAAAATTATATAAAAAAATGCCTAGATTAAAATCAAGTTATTTACTCCCAATATCAAAAGTAGCGTTCCTTCCAATCCCTGGCAATGGCGCCAAAAACTTAGTGGCCGCTAAATAAGCAGTGCCACTTTCACCGCAAGTTTACGGATCAAGTTTTAGTATAGTGGACCTTTCGATCGGGTATCGTATCCACAAGGATTGGTGTTGTTACTATCGAATACCGCGATTTTCATAACCTGACTTAATCTAGGCGACAAAAATAGAATATAATTAATTAATACTAATACTAATATAGTCTAATGTAACTATACTAATACTAACATTAATATGGGATAGTTTTAAGAAAATAGATTGTCTAGGGATTAGTTTCGTTTACGAATACGTGTTCAGTCTCGTTTTAGTTTATGTTAATGGCGTTAAACTTATATGACAATCTCAGTTCGTAAACTGCTCTGCCACTTCTCCCGAGTGTAAGACGGGGTAATACGCGACTTCGTGTCAATGAAGAAGTCCCCCTCAACATCTTAATGACCCTAGGCCACGTGAGTCTCCCCCCAACGTCATTGATTGTACACAATCCAACTCCCTCCCGGGTTGTTAGATCGTCGCGTTGTGTTTACCCTATCGACAATCTCAATTCTAAAACTCATCTGTCACCTCTCCCGAGTATCAGACAAGAGAATACGTGACTTCGTGTCAACGCCGAAGTCCTTCTCAACGTCTTAACAACCCTAGGTCATTTGAGTCTTGCCCCAACGTCATCGATTGTCCACAATCCAAACCCCGACAAGGTTATAGGATTGTGGCGTTCATTTATTCTAGTCTGAATCCGTCATTTGTCAAACACTATATTCTCACAACAATCATTCTCATAACATGATAAACAAACAATATGGCACACACAATCAACATAACGAAGAACAATCGCAAATAAAACACAAACTCAACTAAAGAACATTTTCATAAATTATATTAATAATCCCTATACAACCTATGTTTAGACAATGGGCATAACCACGTTTACAATGTCAAATGGCATAAACATACTCAACAACTACCAAAATAATGAAAACAAAGAGAAGATACAAGTGACTAAGCAAATATTCGAAGAATAGCCGCTAGAACCATCCACCGATCGCTTCCCTCTTCCCTAAAATATGGCCTAAGGCCTTAAGAGCTCAAGCAGAAGGAAGAGAGGAGGAGAAAAAAAGTATAAATGGCCAAAAAATATCTATAAAATATCTATTCTATGTAGAGGTTTTTTTCCTAGGAGAAGGAAACTTCACCTAGGCAAAGTTAGGTCGGTTACCTTTTTGCTGGATTTTTGCCTATGCGAAGTTACTGCAGGTTTGAATTTTGTTTTGACTATAACGTCTTCATCGGAACTCCGACTGAGGTGATTCAAAAACCTATAGACAAATAAGAAAAAGATCTAAAACTTCCATGTTTTGAGTGTTTCAAAAATAAAATTTCATCATAGTCCAAAATAGCCTTGAAGTTACAGCACCTGTACCGACTTTGCAGGTTTGGTGACTGCCTAGGCGAAAAAGTAGGCGGTGGACTTAGAAATATTCTCAGCATCTTCACATCCTAGGCAAAGGTCTGGACGCCTAGGCAATGGGCGTTTTTCACAATGTTGCCTCCTTGCTCATTTATCCACTGTAACATCGTCTGCTTTGGTTCTATCACATCGTTTTCGCTCCGATTTCATACCTTTTCACCCCACGCACCTGTTTTAATACAAAAAGAATAAAAACATATTAAAACACATAAAAATAACCTTAAACGTACTTGAAAACTAACACATTTGGATTAGAAATACATCGGTAATTTACCTATCACAGTCCCACCGCCGAGGCGGTGAGAATACTGGGAGATGCTGAAAATGAATATGTCCTACCATCGAGGCAATGAAAGTGCACAAATTTGGAGCCTGTTCCACCGCCTAAGTGGAGATTCCACCACCGAGGTAGTGAAATTTCAGAAAGTTTATGGTTTAGCCCACCGCCTAAGCGGTGAGCCTGCCGACATACTCACCGCCTCAATGGTGATCCCACCGCCTAGGCAGTCACTCTGCAATAGTAAAGATATTTTCTAGATATTTTGAGTCTTGTATTTAATGCTTTGTTTTTTCCCATTTGAAAAAAACAAAAAAAAAAAAACCTTCATAATTTGATTCCTAACCCTAGGAGCTTGATCAAAAGTCATTTTTGAGAGATAAAGAAGGAGATTCATCATTCGGACAAGATGAAGCAATTCAAGAACAATCAAAGGTGACAATGGACTTTTCCACCTTAAGATTTGATCGCTCTTCCCTTGTTTTTGTCTTAGTAATTAACTTTTCTCATCTAATGATGATGAATCACTCTTGTATTAATGTTTATATGGTTGAGATCATGTTAGATTAGATAAATATTAGCTAGGGATTGTTGTAACTCATGTATATACTAATTTGATGGAATATATGTTACCTTAACGGTTGTTTGTTTAAATTCGATTGTGTTCACCATTTTGTTACGATCTTAATATGCTTGTAATGGTATTAGGGTTGGTTTTGAGAATACGGGGTTTGACACTCGGGAGAGGTAATCTCAGATTCGGACTAGGGTTAAACACATCGCGACGTTCTAACGACCCGGGAGGGCGTTAGAAAGTGTGCAATCCAAGATGTTGGGTCAAGACTTATGTAACTATGTGTTCGAAAAGATATTCGAGGGGGACTTCAGCGTCAACGCAAAGTCACATATTAATTCACTAAACAATAGGGAGAGCAAGCGAATGAGTTTAAGAAATAGAGATTGTCGGATAAGATAAACACCATTATTGTTAACTAAACGAAATCAAACATGTATTAAGTGAATGAAATCAATCCCTAGGTAATCAACTTAGTTACGATTAACCCACTAATTGTAGTTTAATTTAGTTTGTAATTGAAACTTAAACAATTCTTGAAATGTCGGGATAATATAAGACTATGAAAATCACAGTATTTAATTATCTAACCCAGTCCCTATGGAACGATATCTGAACGAAAGGTCCACTATATTAAAACTTGACTTCGTGCACTTGCGAGTAAAAATATAAATGCGTGAGATAAAAGAGAATTTAATCGCGTTCATTCACTGCTACCATTATTCTACAAAAGCAATTGCAGGTGGCCTGGAGTAATCTTTAACCATCTATCGCTAGCCGAGCACTAGGGGCAAATGATTGATTTTCTCTCTCTAAGAATAATGGTTACGACTATGCATATTTTTTGCTACTTAAAACTAAGGCATAGCCAGGAAAACCATGTCAAAAACTATCACCCCTACAAGTACGAAACCTCCCGCCCCTACTGGGAGCGCGCTAGAATAGAGTTAAAGCATGCTGGGGCGTGCCTTTTAAATACATTTGGACCTAGTGAAAGCACGCTGGAGTGGGCATGGGTGCGCTTGGGCAAGTTTTTGAAACTATTTATTCTTCCTTTTGGAGCACTGCAGCACGTATACTATCTGCTAGAGCACGCATCTAACAGTTTCAGTCCTACGTAAATTGACCAAATTGTTTTGGAGCGGGCTTAATCTCTACTGGAGTACACATTTGAAATCACGAGCTACTGGTCTTTTTTGTGCTGGGGCGGGCTCCTTATGCATTGTCGCGCAAAATTGGTACTGTAATGCCCACCTTGGACACGCTGGAGCACATTTCTTCACATTGGAGCCTGGATTTAGTAGTGTTTAATTCTTGTTCATGTACCATTGACTTCAGTTGCTCATGTGTAAAGGTCTCCCAAACATTCCCAAACGGTCTTTAATATTCTCAACACTCCACAATTGCACACAATGACCACGTTGTTTTTTTTTTTAACAAGTTTAGAAACTTGAGTTGCCTCCCAGGAAGTGCTTGATTCAACGTCCCTAGCTGGACTCAACTATTGGCCTTAATTTTGATTGACCAGCTAGATGTGTTCCACTAATCGGTCATCTCCACTATAGTAATGCTCGAGACTTTGACTATTCACTAAGAAAGGCTTTCCAATCTAATCTTCAAGCTCCATGGTATTGAATAGAAACACCTGCTTCACCTTGGATGGTCCAAACCATCTTGATTTTAGCTTTCTCGAAAAATATTTTAATCGGGAGTTGAAAAGAAACACTTGTTGTCCCAAAATAACCTCTCCCTCTTCAAAATGTGCATATGATTCCATTTTGTGGTCCTCTCCTTATATATCCAGGCATTTCCATACACCTATTGTTAGAATTCATCTAACTCATCAAGTTATAGAAGCCTTTGTTCCCCAGAAGCCTTAAGATCGAAGTTGAGCATCTTAATTGCCTAATAAGCACGATGTTCCAACTCCACCGGTTGATGGCATGCCTTCCCAAACACCAATAGATATGGAGACATTCCAATCGGTGTTTTGAAATTCGTACAGTAATCCCACAAAGCATCATCAAGTTTTATTGCCCAATCTTTCAGGTTTGCAAGAACTATCTTCTCAAGGATTTGTTTAACTTCCCAATTAAAGACTTTGGATTGCCTGTTAGTTTGAGGATGGTAGGCTAATGCTACCTTATGCATCACTCCATACTTGGTCAATAGAGTATTGAAAACCTTATTAAAAAAATGAGTTCCTTAATCACTAGTAATGGCCCGAAGAGTCGCAAGCCTCGTGAATATGTTCTTTTGAAGAAACTTCAACACCACCTTTGCATCACTGGTTGGCGTGGCCATAGCTTCTACCCATTTTAACACGTAATCCACTATAAAAAAAATGTACTCTTGACCATAGAATGGAGGAAATGATCCTATGAAATCAATTCCCTATACTTCAAAAAGTTGTAACTCGAAAAATATGCATTAAAGGCAACTCATGTGGCCTAAAAATATTACCAAACCTTTGGCATCGATTAGAAGTTTTCACAAAACTGTAGGAATCTTAAAAAAGAGTTGGCCAATTGGTGGCCGCTAATTAAGCACTGTCACTTTTACTGTAAGCGTACGGATCAAGTTTTAGTATAATGGACCTTTCGGTCGGGTATCGTATTGGTAGCACGTAAATACGCCGCTACTTTCACTCGTAAGTATACGAGGTTAAGTTTTCGTATAGATCGTTAGAGTTAGGGTTATCGTGTCCACAGGGATTAGTTGTGATTATTATTGACTACCGCGTTTACCATAACCTAATTTTATCTAGGCGATAAAAATGGAATATAATTAAATACTAATACTAATTTAATTAATCTAATTAAATTAATTATACTAATATTAATATAAGACGGTTAAGGGAAGTAGATTGCCTAGGGATTAACTTTCATTTACAAAAACGTGTTTGGTCTCATTTTAGTTTATGTTAAAACAACGTTCGGGTATCCAACAATTTTGGTTTGTAAAATCACTCCCCACCTCTCTCGAGTGTAAGACGAGTGAATACATGACTTCACATCAATGAAAAAGTCCCCCTCAACGTCTTAATGACGCTAAGTCACATGAGTCTAGCCCTACCACCATTGATTGCACATTTTCTAACGCCTTCCTGGGTCTTTAGATTGTCGTGTTGTGTTTAACCTAGTCCGAATTCGGGGTTACCTCTCCCAAGTGTCAAGCCTCATATTCTGTATATATCATTCTAAGTATATAATCAATACAAGAACGATAAACACAATCGAAATTATAAATAACACACATTAATGAAACATAAACTCAAACAAATCACATTTTCATAAATATATGTTAATCCCTAAGACAATCCATGTTTAGATAACTACCATAACTGTATATACAATGTAAAACGAGCTAAACATGCTCAAACAATAATCCTAAGTTAAGAGATGAAGAGAAAAACGAGAGAAACTAGTCGTAGTCTGAAGATTTCTCGCTAAGAATGTTCCAAGATCACTTCTTCTTCATTGCTTTGTGTTATTCTCCTAAGGAATTGATTGAGCTCCCCCAAAACACTCTCTACTATCTTCCTAGGGTCTATGGAGGTGTGTTGGCCGAATGGACACGAGAGGAGGAGAAAATGGGATCAAAATATCCTAAAATAATATCTAAATTGGCGTAGAGGTTATGGCCGCGGCAATGGGATCACGGCCGCGGCGGTGGAAATGTAGAGCCGTTACAAACTTTCTACTGTTTTACCGCCACGGCGGTAGTGTCCCGCTGCCGCGGTGACATGCTTTCTTGTTCTGATTGTAACTTTTTCGTTCAAACTACAATTTAGGTAATTCAAAAACCTGTGGAAATATAAGAAAAAGATCTATAACTTCCATGTTTTACGTTTTCCAAAAATCAAATGGCATCGTGTTCAAAATTAGCCTTGAAGTTACAACACCTGTACCGATTTTGCACAATTTCACCATTTTATTCAAAAACCTACCAAACAACACAAAAATATATTAAAACAACAAAAGTACTTAAAAACACACCAATATTTGAATCTAAAAATACTTTATTTATTGGTAAATAAACCACTCATCACGTATCCACAAGGATTAGTGTTATTATTATCGAGTACCGCGATTGTCAAAACCTGACTTTTTCTAGGCGATAAAAATGAAATTTAATTAATTAATAATAATACTAAAATACTAATTTAACTATACAAATTACTAATACTAATATGAGATAGTTTTGAGATAATAGGTTGTCTAGGGATTAGTTTCGTTTACGAATATGTGTTCAGTCTCGTTTTAGTTTATGTTAACAGCGTTAGACTTATAACACAATCTCAGTCCGTAAACTCCTTTGCCATCTTTCCCAAGTGTAAGACGGGGGAATATGCGACTTTGTGTCAACGAATAATTCCACATAAACGTCTTAACGACCCTAGGCCGCATGAGTTTGCCCCAACGTCATTGATTGCACACAATCCAACTCCCTCACGGGTTATTGGATCATTGCGTTGTACTTACCCTATCGACAATCTCAGTTCCAAAACTCCCCAGTCACCTCTCTAGAGTGTAAGATGAGGGAATACGTGACTTCGAGTCAACGCCGAAGTCCCTCTCAATATTTTAACAACTTTAGGTCACGTGAGTCTTGCCCCAACGTCATCGATTGTCCACAATCCAAACCCCGACCGAGTTATAGGATTGTGGCGTTCGTTTATTCTAGTCCGAATCTAAGATTTGTCAAACCTCGTATTCTCGATATGTAAATCTAAGCATGCTAAACAAACAATACGGCACACACAATCAACATAACGAAGAAAAATTGTAAACAAAACACAAACTCAGCTAAATAACGTTTTCATAAATTATATTAATAATCCCTATACAACCTATGTTTATCTAATGGTCATAACCATGTATACAATGTAAAATGGTGTAAACATACTCAACAACTACGAAAATATAGAAAACAAATAAAATAAGCGAGCGACTTAGCCAATATCTGAATAATAGTTGCTAGAACCATCGAACGATCTCTTTCCTCTTCATCCTCCACCTCGGGTTGAGAGCTCTCCCTCAAAAATCCCTTATCCTAACCCTAAAATATGGCCTAAGGCCTTAGGGGTCGAAGATCTCGGAAGAGAGGAGGAGAGAAGGGTATAAATAAGCCAAAAAATATCTAACAAAATATCTAAACTGTGCAGAGGCCACCGCCTAGGTGGTGGGATTCACTACCTAGGCGGTGGGTATGTCGGTTAAGGTTCTCCGCAGCGGTGGAGAAGTCGGTGGTTGTGCAAAACCTTATGCTGGATTTTTGCCTAGGCGGTGGGCTATCAGCTTGAATTGGTTTTTCTCTACTTTTTCACCTCCTAGGCAGTGGTCTAGACGCCTAGGCGGTGGGCTTCCTTCAGATTTTTGCCTTCTTGCACATGTTTCCACTGTTCTCCAACCGTTCTCAATACGAATTAATCGTTTATGCTCCGATTTCTTACCTTTTCACCCCACGCACCTGTTTTAATACAAAAAGAATAAAAACACATTAAAATATATTAAAACGTAATAAATGTACTCAAAAACTAACAAATTCGGTTTGAAAATATAGGGGTAATTTACACCAATCACCAATAAACACCCGATTGAAGTACATTCGCGGCTATTTGAGTTGTACCAAAATATCTTCCATAAGGCAATCAATGACAATGATGGAGAATATTTTGGATCTATTCTTCAGGAACACATCTCCGAATAACTTAATCGCAACATTTTTTGAAAAAGATGGGATCATCTCACAGGTAATTATTCATATCATACAAACAATTCTTCTTTTGAAGGCTAGAAAAGTTCAAGGGCAACACCTTGCAAACTCGATAATTGATAATATCTGCAAACCAATGAAGTTTTATCTCAACATTTAAAAGCTGCTCATCCAGGAAAACATCCCATAACGCACGAGTCACCACCAATATCTTTAAGCTGAAGTCCGGAAAGATAATCCACAACAACAATCTCACTACCCTTCTTGTCACGTATCTCTACATCAAACTCTTGAAGTAAGAGAATCCACTGAATTAAACAAGGCTTTCCATCTTTTTTCGCAAACAAGTAACGAATAGTTGCCTAGTCCGTAGAGATAATCAACTTGGACGCAATGACGTACCTCCAGAACTTGTCACAAGAATAGACTACCACCAATATCTCGTTTTCCATAGTGGTGTAATTCTCTTGTGCATCATTAAGAGTTTTGCTTGCATAATAAATGACCCGAAAATTTTTGTACTTTTGTTGGCCTAAGACTACTCCAACCGCATGGCCACTGACATCACACATAATCTCAAATGGCTCATTCCAATCTGCTGCAACCATAATCGAAGCCAAGATTAATGTTTCCATCATCACATTAAAAGCCTTCAAACAACAATCATCAAATTTGAACGGAGCATATTTCTTAAGTAAATTGCACAAGGGCTTACAATCTTTGAAAATCCTTTATGAATCTTTGGTAGAAGCTAGCATGGTCTAGAAAACTCTGAATCCCCTCGATATTTGCCAGTGGGGGAAGTTTCCTAATCGTGGCCATCTTTGACTGATCCATTTCTATCATTTTCGATAACACCCGATGGCCTAAATCAATTCCTCCCCGCACCATAAAATGACAACTCAAAACTAAATTATTTTCCTCATACTCTCCAACACAAGTGACAAGTTATAGAGGTAGTAATCAAAAGAAGACTCGAATACTGAGAAGTCATCCATGAAGACTTCTATTATATTTTCTACCATGTCGGAGAAAATTGCCATTATATACCTTTAAAACATGGCGGGAGCATTAAAGAGGCCAAAGGGCATTCTTTGAAAAGTGAACGTACCATATGGGCATGTGAAATTGGTATTTTCTCGATCCTCCAGTGCAATGGCTATTTGATTATAGCCTGAATACACATCAAGGAAATAATAGTAGTCATAACAGGCTAACCGGTCTAACATTTAGTCGATTAAAGGAATTGGAAAATGATCATTCCTTGTGGCCTTGTTCAACTTCCAATAATCTATGTATACATGCCACTGTGTAACAATCCAAGAGGGGATTAGCGTATTGTTTTCATTTTAAATCACCGTCATCCTTCCTTTTTTCGATACTACTTGCATGGGGCTCACCCACGCACTATTTGAAATTGCATAAATGATCCAGTCATGCAATAGTTTAAGAACTTTGGCTCGTACAAATTCCTTCATTAACGGGTTAAGCCTTCGTTGATGTTCAATTGAGGGCTTATAGGAGTTTTCCATAACTATCTTGTGCATACAAAGAGTTGGGTTTATCCCTTTGATATCGGCAATGGACCAAGCAAAAGTAGATTTGTGCTTCTTTAAGATAATGAGTAACTTCTCTTCTTCTTCTTGGCTTAATGATAACGAAATGATTACTGGATTTGTAGGGTTTTCCCCCAAAAAGGTATAACGAAAGTACTCGGGTAATTGCTTAAAAACCAACCCACCTTACGGTGAACATGAAGAGCTGGATGAAATCATATGCCCCTCAAGAATATCCACTTTAGCCACCTTATCTTCTTTACTAGTTAAAACATTGAGAGCTAGAACACAATCCACAACACTTTATTCCTTGGTATATTGATAGGTATAAATTATCTATCTATTTCCAAATCGAATATTGTTAGTTTTTACATACGTTTATTACATTTTAATATATTTTTATGTGTTTTTGTATAAATCAGGTGTTTGAGGTGAAAAGGTATGAAAATGGATCAATAACGATGAAATCGGATCAAGAACGGTAGAAGAACGGTAGGAAAACATGCATGGAGGCAATATTCAGAACAGCAGCCCACCGCCTAGGTAGTGAATATGTACAGAGGTACCTAAATCTATTGGAATCCCACCGTCTAGGTGGTGAAACTATAGAGAGGTTCCTGAATCCAACGCTTCCTCCACCGCTGCAGCGAAGACTATGCCGACATGCCCACTGCCTAGGCGGTGAATCCTACTACCTAGACGGTCACTCTACACCAGATTTAGATATTATTTAGATATTTTAGGATATTTTCTTCTATTTAATCCTTCCTCCTCCCTCATTTTCGGCCATTACACCTCTATAGACTAGAGAATGATATTTTGAGAGGATTTTGGGGAGCTCAAGCAAATCCTATGGAGAAGAATACATTACAATAAAGGAGAAGCGATCTTCGAACGTTCTTTGCGACAAATCTTCGGACTACGAGTAGTTTCTCTCGTTTCTCTCTTCACCTCTTAACTTACGATTATTGTTTAATCATGTTTAGCTTGTTTTACATTGTATATATGATTATGGCCATTAGCTAAACATGGATTGTCTTAAGGATTAACAATATATTTATGAAAATGTAGTTTTGTTTGAGTTTGTGTTTTATTTATGAATGTTCTTTGTATTTTGATTGTGTTTGTCATTATTCTTTCATATCATGCTTGTTTACATAATTAAAGAATACGGGGTTTGACACTCGAGAAAGATAACCCCAAATTTGGACTAGGGTAAACACAACGCAACGATCCCATAACCTGAGAGAGAATTGGAAAGTATGCAATCAATGATGTTAGGGCAAGCCTCACATGACCTAGGGTCGCTAAGACGTTGAGGGGGACTTCTAAGTTGACGCGAGGTTGCGTATTCCCTCATCTTATACTCGGGAGAGGTTGCGAGTGAGTTTACAAACTGAGATTGTCGGATAAGTCGAACACCGTTAACGTAAACTAAAACGAGATCGAACACGTATTTGTAAACGAAGTCAATACCTAGACAATGTATTCCCTTAATAATCTCATAGTAATATTAGTATAATTAGATTAGTTATTTAATATTAGTTTATATTAATTTTATATACATTTTTATCGCCTAGATAAAGTTAGGTCATGATAAACATGATACTCGATAATAGTCTCAACTAATCCCCATGAACATGATACCCTTACTCTCCCTACCTATACTAAATTTTGACCGGTACACTTGAGGTAAAAGTAGCATCGTATTTACACACTACCATATATCCCCACTCAATGAAACCCACCATCGATATGGAATTGGTTACACTATACTCCAACTAATCATGATGCTCAATCTCTCAAATGAATTATTTAACACAAGAGTCTACCAAGTCAAGATTTCTTCTGGAAATTTCATGGATTTAAAGATTTTGAACTTAACTTCCTCTTCCTTGATCCTTAAAGTTAGATTCCTACTATGCACATCAATCAACGTCTTTTCGGTTGCAAGAAAAGGCCTCCCGAAAATAACGGAAATTTCACGGTCTTCTTCCATGTCCAACACAACAAAATCAACCAGAAAAATAAATTTATCTACCTTCACCAATACATCTTCAATAATGGTCTTTCAATAAGTAAGGGAACAATCTGCCATTTATAAGAAAATAGTAGTCGGCTTCATTTCTCCAAACCCTAACTTTAGGAAAATGGATAAATGCATTAGGTTGATCCCACATCCAAGCTTGCACAATTCTTTCTCAAAATTAGAACTCCCAATGGTATATGGGATGTTGAAGTTTTCAGGATCTGAGAATTTTTGTTGTAGTTGAAGAATGGCACTACATTCTTTCGTGAGATTAATAGTTTTGTATTCCTTCAACTTTTTCTTCTTGGCCATGATGTTCTTCAAAAACTTCCCATAATTAGGAATTTTCTCTAATGCATTCGTAAAAGGAATACTGTTCTAGATTTTCCTAAAAATCTTTATAAAGTTAGCAAATTGGATATCCAACTTCTTCTTCTGAAGTTGTTGTGAGTACGGTGATGGTGGTGTGATCATGGGAGGGTTGTCCAGGAATGAGATGGAATCCAGAGTTGCCTTGGGAACTTCCTTTTGCTTCTCATCCATAATGGCCTCTTTTTCACAACTAGCTTTTTCTTCGGACTGATCCTCCTATGGCTTTATTACCTCAACTTCCTTCCCACTTCTAAAAGTGATAGCCTTTCAATTCCTTGGGTTAGTTTCCATAAAACTTGGGAACTTTCCCGAAGCTTTCCCCTTCATGGAGCTAGCAAGTTGACCAATTTGCATTTCGAGGGACTTCACGACCGGATTGATATTAGTGTAGATCATTTCAATATTGTCAAGACGAGTCTTATGTTTATTGTGACGACTATGAGATTCCCTAAGGATACTCTAAGTTTCCTTCATGAATGTAGTGAACATGTCTTCCAATGATATTTTATTCTTCTCCACCTGTTGTTGTTGCAAATGACGACTTGGTTGTTGCGGATCAAGACCCTGTGGTTGTGAAGGATAACCGGGAGAAGCTTGTAAGGCATTATGAGTATTTCTATAGGAAATATTTTCATGGTTCTGAATCCCAGGATGATAATGAGTTGGGATGTTATTAGTAGGCCTATAGGTGTAAGTCCAATTGTTGATAAAATGACATTCCTCCAATTCATTACCATTCCCCGGTTGAGAAACACTAGCTATATTCTCCATCTTTGTACTTAATAAGGCATCCTTAGTGGAAAAGGTAGCAATTTGTTCCATGAGTTTCGAAACTTAGGTCAGTCATGTAGCTAGAGGATTAACCTCATCAATACCGACTATCCTTCGTCCCATATTGCACTCATTAGACCATTAAAAATTATTGTCCGCAATCTCCTCCAATAACGTTTTAGTTTTCTCAAGAGTTTTATATAACAAAGAACCCCTGGATGCAACATCCAGGATCATTCTAGTTTGTCCATCCAACCTGTTGTAGAAGAGTTGGGTTTGAAACCAATCTTGATACCCATGTTAGGGGCATTTCCTCAATAAGTCCTTAAAATGTTCACATGCCTCAAAAAGTGGCTTATAATCATTTTTGCAAAATTAAGTGATTTTTCCTTTCAATTGTAAAGTCTTTAATGGAGGAAAGAACTTAGAGAGGAACTTCTAGGCTAGTTCCTCTCAAGTTCAGATACTCCCTATTTGTACAGATCAAACCAACCTCTAGCTAGGTCTCAAAGAGAGAATGAGAATAACCTTAATCGAATGATATCTTCTAGGAATCCGTTAATCTTCACAATGTCGCATATCTCCAGGAAAGTCGCCAAATGGATATTGGTATCTTCATGCAGAAGCCCAAAATATTGATTATCGGCGTGGATGGGTTGCTTTCTAATCCCAGAGTAATATTCCCAAAGGACCCATTGCAGTTGTTGTGGTGGTGCTTGAGATACTGGCGATTGTTGCGGTAGATGGTTATTACTACCGTCGGCCATTACCGAAGCTTAGTCTCTCATTTTTATCCATAATCTCCTTAGTATGCTTTCATCTTCTAGATCAAAAGAAAGAGTTTCCAGGTTTTGTCCCATCCACTATCAAACACCACAACCAAATAAAAAGATCAAACTAAAATAAAAATAAAAAATATCTAAATTAAGATCGAGTTACCTGGTTGTAATATCAACTTAATTCCAAACTTTTAATCCCAGCAACAACAACAAAAACTTATTGTGATAATTATGCACTATGTGTACTCGTAAGTGCATGAGGTCACATAAGTAATAAAGTGATCTCATGATCGAGTATCATCCTCTAGGATTGTAGTTAGAAATAGCTAAAGTATCAATATTAGAACAACTCAATTTTATCTACACTATCGAAGATTTAGTGATCAAAATTAGACTAACAACCAAACTAATAATCAACTAAGAAAGTAAATAACTAATGGAAAATTTGATTTAAGGAAAATTAATGGAATCAGGGCTTTGACATCACTTTGCTAGACTATTCTAATCCACTTCAAGTTTGTTAATTAAGTTGATGCTCAATCATTAACCATGGGTCTCTATAGTAACCTCACTCCTTCTGTCGAGTGCCAAGTAAAGTAGTTTGTATAATTACTTGAATTAATATGTTTATTTAATTCAACTAATTATACTATCATTAAGTTTTGCCCATTAAATGGCTACCCAATCTATAGTAGCCCTTTGCTCTAGTATATTCAGGTTGTGTTTCTCCAGTCTCAATGTGTAAAATTACCTCTATCGAGTGCCTAATCCTGCACATCTATGATATCCAATTCATCTTTTGCATAAATTAGTGAATAAGCATAAAGAAAATACAAATAAGTGAAACGTTACATTCAATTAACAAAATCTTAAAGTCTCAAAGCATAGTTCGTACAAAACTATTTCGCATCCCCCTAGATAGAAAAGATCAAGCCAGGCATGCTCATATCATCCAACGAAATATCCATAACTAAATCCAAACACAAACCCTTACTTTGTAAATAATAAACAATCAGAGATCTAAAGTTTAGCATGCACAAGAAGTAAAAGGGAATAGAAGATAGAAAAACTAGAGTCAGTAAAGCTCTAAGAATGTTCAATCTTCAAGCCCTACTCTGATCCTCAAGCACGTATCACAAATCTGCAATCTCTCTTCTTCATATCTCTCAAAGTCGACTCCCCAAAAGTCCCATTTCAATCTTAGCTTGCCTTCCTTTTATATTGCCTCCAAAGTGCCATATGTCCTGCTAAAAATGCTCTGCCTACATGAGTAAGGGTGCTGGAGCTGTCTTCTAGGGCACTTCAGTGCCGCCACAGCATCTATGGTTAGAAGGGAGGCACGCTAGAGTGTGTTAAAGGTGTGTTGGAGCATGCTTCAGGCAGAATTTTGGTTTGGGGGGGGGCGCTGGAGTTGGATGATGGTGTGTTGGAGCCGGATGATGGTGTGCTAGAGCAGGGTTTAGACCATGTCAAGCTTGGGAAGTTCACTAGAGCGCACTCTGACGTGCTACAGTGGAAATTAAGCAATGTTCTAGTTCAGAAGTGCACTGGAGAAGGCTTAATCTCCACTGCAGCGTGCTTTATCTCCGATTTCTTCTAAAAGCCTTGATTTTCAACTAATTCCACCCTATTGACCTTACCTACATCAATAAACTTAAAAAAAAAAAAAAAAAAAAAAACATTAAAAGCACCAATGAAATGTTAACAAAAACAAAAAACAAAACAAAAAAAAAAAAAAAAAACTCATTAGGGGATAAATTGATCAAAATTAATTTATCATGTACAAATGTATAATCATATAAAAAAATGAGGAATATATGTGCCTGTTGCAGGTCTGACATGGGTTAATCCATACCTCTTCCAGAAACCCCAATCGGTGGAGTCGGTGTAGTCAGGGAGATAGAAGCCTCTAGGTAAGCTATGAACTCTGTTGTTCTCATAGTAGCTATACGAACCTCCAAATAAAGAGCTAGAGTCTAGTGATTTAATGAAACCTCGCGAAGTCTGATCGCACTCCTCTCTAAGAGCATCCCTCTCGGCTAGAATAGAAGCAAGCTTTGAAGTCGAAACAACCTCATCCTCACTGCGACTAGCCCAGAAGGACAAATCCTAGTGACCTAACAAGGTATCGCCCACTAGGTGTGCTATGTACATTTGAGGGTATTCATCCTCAGTAATCGGGGAAGTAACCAACATGTTTGCGAGAACTGTTGGATCGAGCATATTTGGATCAGCATCAACATAAGGTCCAAGCTGTACCGTCGAAGGAGCATGATACCAACACAATATACCAAAATTTTGAAGAGTTGCGTTCTCGCCCTTATACAACTCCTAAGAATATGGACCTCACAATACGGGCACTGAGTCGACCGTATTCTCTCAGGAAGCATGTCCACCTAATAAGTGTCACAATGGTATGGCTACCAGATGATGTCTTTGCGCCCCAGGAACTCTAGTTGAGTACGGGCCACCACATGATCAAGAAAGGAGGACCCCTCTTCCAAAACGGAGCGATACCACTTCGTCCCGAGGGGAAAACAGTCCTCAACAGTATAATAGGGTTGAATTGAGGGAAGGTACTTATATGCTCAATATTGTAAGAAAAACTAGAGAAGAAAAGAAGCTAAGTAATAAAAAAGAAGAATATAAAGGAAAGATAAAAGATTTAAAATGAACGCACGGGTAGGAATTGCCAGAACCCCATGATGCTGCCGACTCGAGTAGATACGCAAGGGCACATCCCTGTCAAGAAGGATGCGAAGCTAAAGCTATTCGAATTAAGCTCAACCAAGTCGGTTAAATTGCTTAGAGTCCCTACGAAGTGGAGAGGGATAGTGGAAAATGAAGAAACCATAGAGGTCCCACCAAGAAACTGAAGCAGTAGGATGCGATAACATTGATCCCTCACTACTGGGTCCTCTAGAGCTAGGAGGGTGAAGACTAACTCATGCACTATGCAGCTCTGTCGTATACTCACCCCGGTCTTCACCTCTACTAGTATTCTACCCAGGAGCCACTCTACCTTAGTCTAGGATGTCTCTCTCAAGGGAACGGTCCGCCCTCCGAAACAAACTCCAGTGATCATTGCCCAGTCATGGGGCATGAACCCTAGCTCTCCGCAGACTAAGTGAAGAGAGTTCTCCGTTGAGAACTAACGCTCAATCAGGGCATTAGGATACCCAAATCCATGTAATAGGCCTGAATAGTATGAAAATCCTAGAAGCTGCATCCCTAGATGAATAAACGATAGTTAGGTTACATCCTCCTCGAACAAAAGGTATAGAAAGTTAACCATAACCCCCTAAAATTCCCGTTGCAACAGGGGTCGACCTGTAGAAAAATTTACCCACAAAATTTAAGACCTTGTTCTTTTAGGGAAAAAAATAAAAATTAAAAATTAAAAAAAAAGGTAAATTAAGAAAGGGTTTTAGTAGTAAAACCTAAGTAGAGTGGAGGCAAATAAAAGGATGATCGTAAAGATCTCCTACTAGCGTCTCATCCTCGAGCTCTGTGGGATAAAGCTATGCTGCATCTAAGGTGAGGGATCTATCTCAAGATGGCCTAGGAATAGGATCCCTTCTATCGAGTTCGTCTCCTAGGATATCCCAAGAATGCCCTACTCGGGCATCTCATCCTTCAGAGGGACATAGTCGTGATCTGCCGCTATCTCAGTTGTGTCAGAAGGTCCAATAGAATCCTGACCCATAAGAGCGTCCGATGAATCGGCCATCGTCAATTCATTAACTCTAGATGCTTTGAAGGTCTCTGCAGTAGTAGAACTGGAAATGATAGGCACGTCATCAGAAATCCTCAGTGTTGATGTCTTGGGTCGACCTTTGGAGCTGGTGGCGAGTAACTAACACACTCCACTTTCACCGCAAGTGTACGGGTAAAGTTTTAGTATAGATGGGGGAAGTAGGTGTATCGTATCTATAGGAATTGGTTGAAATTATTATCGAGTACCGTAATTATCATAACCTAATTTTATCTAAGCACTAAAAATATGTTTATAATTACTAATATACTAATCTAAGTTAATTAAACTAATTATACTAAGACTACTATGAGATGATTAAGGGAAGTAGATTGGCTAGGGATTAACTTTATTTACATAAATGCATTTTATTTCGTTCAGTTTACATTAACGGCGTTCGACTTATCCAATAATCTTGGTTCGTAAACTCACTCACCACCTCTCCTAAGTGAACGATTAGTAAATATGTGACTTCGCATCAACGAATAAATCCCCCTCAACGTATTAACGATGCTAGGTCACATGAGTCTCGCCCCAACGTCATTGATTGCACACTTTCCAACTCTCTGCTGGGTGATTGGATCGTCGCGTTGTGTTTACCCTAGTCTGAATCCAAGGTTACCTCTCCCGAGTGTCAAACCCTAATATCTCACTATATCTAAACAAGCATATAATCTTGGCAAACCGATAAACAAAATTGAAATAGAAAAGAACAACTATTAACGAAACACAAACTCAAACAAATGATATTTTCATAAATTATATTAATCCCAAGATAAAATCCATTTAGCTCATGGCCATAACCATTTATACAATGAAAAATGGGACAAACATGTTCAACAACCTACCAAAGTTAAGAAAATGAAGAAGAAGTTAAAGAAACTTAGCTGTAGTCCAAAGATTTGCTGCTAAAAATGTTTTGAGATAGCTTCTCCTTCTTCGCAACGTGTTCTTCTTCTTCGGAATTGGTTGAACACTCCCCAAAACACTCTCAAGATATTATAAACCCTAAGGGGTCTCTAATGGTTGAATGGAAGAGGAGGGAAAAGAAATAGGGATAAAAAAAATCTAAATAAATATCTAATTTTGGTGCAGAGTGACTGCCGTAGTGGTGGGCATGTCGGTTAAGTCACGGCCTCGGTGGTGGACTCAGCGGTAGGAGCAGGGACCTTCCTGCGGTTTCACAGCCGTGGTGGTGAGGTCACTACCTCGGCGATGGATGTTCAGTAAGAATAATTCCCTTTTCTGTATGTTGACCGCCACGACGGTGGTCTGGAAACCGCGACGGTGGGCTGCAGGTATGAATTTTGTCCCTATGCTTGTTTTCCCATCGTTCTTCCACCGTTCTTAGTTTGATTTGATCGTTTATGATCCGTTTTCATCCCTTTTCACCCCACACACCTAATTTATAACAAAAAGAATAAAAATGTATTAAAACATAATAATACGTAATAAACATACTCGAAAACTAATAAGTTTGGCTTGGAAATAGATAGGTAAATTACACCTATCAAATACCCCCAAATTTGTAATTTTGCTAGTCCTCAAGCAAAACACCTACACAATACCAAAAAAATACAACAACTACTTACGAAATTAAAAACTGAAAATGAAAAACACAAAAAACAAAATGTGCAAGTTTTGATTATCATCTAACGGCCAAACAAATTTTCCCTCATCGGCCCCCAATCCTATCGAGTTCAAGCATAAATCACACCATGTGGTGTTCTAGAATTTCAACATTCAATAATAGTAACCTCTATTCTAGATCCCGTCAGAGTGTGTATGTTAAAACTCAAATATAAAACTATCCGTTCATTAGATGAGATTATCTCTTAATAAACTTCATGACTTAAACCATTAAGGTATAGGGAATCCATACGCCTGACCCAGGTTTTATTCTCCACTAATGTAGGTTCGGACGTCCAAAAAGATCATTAGGACTTGGTTCGGTTTTGGAAAAATAGCCAAGGGTATATCAGAATTAGAAAACAGGTTAACGTTGTTAACTTGATGATACCCGAGGCACATGCTTGGCACTCTCACAGTCGAAACCCCACAGACAAAATTAAAACAACCTTGAACATATATTAAGAATGTTGTACTTACCTGTCCAATTAAACTAGAATAAAACTATATTTACATCGTGTTTTTTTTTTTTTTACCAAACACCCCCCAAACTTATTTGATTTGTATAATTTAAGGAGTGTGTGAAATATGAATGAAAAATTACAAGTGAGTATTCGAATATCGAACCAATTAATTGCTCGCCCAAAACCCAACCGCTCACATCAAGTAGCATAATAAATGCTAACTTGATTCACTCACATTGTACCTTTGGTTTAGCGATATAGGTTTGGAAAAAGTTCAATCGGCTACGGTATTAGTTAAGTGTTTAGAATTGAAATGACTATTAGGCTTCGATAGGGTAACGAGGAATAATGATATATCAAGGTAACTACCTAAATCATATCTCCTGAACTACTATGCCTAGGATTTCGCCTCGAATTTCCCCAAAATCAAGTTCTAAGATCCCTATTGTCATGAATTTGGGTGACGGATAATCATTTTTAAATTAATTAGATAGTTCTATATTGAGTTTACGTGCTCATGCATTTAGGATCTACAATAACTTTTACTAAAACGATACGTTAAGCACACAAAACATACATGAATGAGCTTTATGCTCAACCTCAATAAACAATCAAGGGACAGACTCATCATCAGGTAATGGCCTAGATGAAGTCAAAACTCATCACATAACAATAACTACACTAAACAAACATGCACACGATAAAAACAATAAAACATTAACTATAACTAAAACATATACTAAAACATACCACACATCACCACCAACTTAACACAGGCACTGGCCAAAATGACCCGTTAGCGATCCCAATGATAGCATATAGAATGATAATGAAGAAGGGGGTTTAAAACACGTAACTGGGAGACGAGAGAATCCCGCCTCTGAATCAAGTCGGCTGTGACAGATTTAACTTATTTTTTTCCTTAGGTTGCCTCCCAAGAAGCGTTTGGTTTACGGTCATTAGCCAAAAACGCCGAAGTGCTCGTCAAAGAGTGGCTTCCGCCAGTAGTACATGTCAAATACCACCATGTATGGATCTTGGTTTAATACGTCCTCAAGACTGGTAAGATTTGGTATTATATGGCTTGGGCTTTCAACTCGATTCAGCTCTATCTCTTGTGCTTAGGGAACTTGAATGTACTGAGCTGGAAACAGGGTAAGGTTGTTGGCTCGGGGGTGGCGTCACCAACTGGAATTAAAACGGTGAAAACTCACAACGATAAATATGTGAATCTCCATCGCCAATCCACACTTGAGGTGATGTATCTTCATGATCGTATTTGATGTCACCTAAGTACCTCTCGCTTGTCTCTGGTTCCTCCCGGTGGCTTTCACAATTTGATTTGGCATGTTCGCCTCTCAGTGCCACCGTCTCTATCTCGGCCTCAACAAAGTAGATAAGCTGACCAATTTGTGTCTGAAGAGACGTTATGGTCGCATTAATCTCATCGCAGACCGTCTCGATATTGTCAAGACAATCCTCGGGCTCGTTGAGTCAATCATGAGTCTCCCTCAATAATCTCTGAGTCTCTTCCATAACGGCAGCGAACACGTCTTCTAAGGAAGGGGAAGACTCCTTATCTTGATCCAAAATGTCAATCCATGGCACCGTAGTATTGAAATTATCTCCCAAGCTTTGGTGACTTGGTATCATTTCTTCTTTCTATGGTCTGGTTGTGGCTTGTAACCCACCGAGGAAATTCAAGAGTTGACATTCCCTCGGGAACCCATGGTTCGGAAACCGAAGTAGCAACTCATTGTAATGACCCCAAGCGCAATAAAATGGCTCGGAATCTTTTTGAAAGAATTACATCAATACTTGTCGATCTAACATCTCCAAGTACCCTGCAAGAGAAATAAAAAACAAAACTACAAACAAAAATGTTATACACAAAAGAAATGCCTAAATTAAAATCAGGTCATTTACTCACAATATCAACAATAATCTAAAACACAATCCTCGACAATGGCGCCAAAAACTTGGTGGTACGTAATTAACCCACGCCACTTTCACCGCAAGTGTACGAGTCAAGTTTTAGTATAGATGGGGAGGGTAGGGGTATCGTGTCCACATGGATTTATTGAGATTATTATCGATTACCGTAATTATCATAACCTAATTTTATCTAGGCACTAAAAATATGCTTATAATTACTAATATACTAATCTAAGTTAATTAAATTAATTATACTAATACTACTATGAGATGATTAAGGGAAGTAGATTGCCTAGGGACTAACTCCATTCACATAAATGAATTTTATTTCATTTAGTTTACGTTAACGGCGTTCAACTTATCAAATAATCTCGATTCATAAACTCACGCACCATCTCTCCTAACTGTTAGATGAGTGAATATGTGACTTCATGTCAATGAAAAAGTCCCCCTCAATGTCTTAACGACGCTATTTCACATGAGTCTCGCCCCAACGTCATTCATTGCACATGAGTCTCGCCTCAACGTCTTAAAGTTTTATTTTTCTTTTTTTGGTGAATTGTATATGAACTTAAAATTTTAGTCAATGTATTTCACGTCAGAACAATAATTTTTTTATGAATCCAAAATTATTATACTACTTTAAAATAACTGCAATTTTTCATACAAAAAATTACAATAACTTTTGCAACTTAAAATAACTTTTAACTTTTGAGAGAATTATTAATTTTTCTTAAAAAATCACTGCAGAAAATGAATAAGAAAAATAGTGAATCATAAAATTTAGATTTAAAAAAAAATTAAAAAAAAAATATGAAATTCTTATCAAGAACCTATATTTTTTTTTTCAATTATGGGAAAAATATATTCATTTAGGATAAGATTAATGCTAAAATAGATTATCGGGAAAAAAAAAAAAGTCTTTGAGAGATCATCATTTTTAGCCCACATGATTAATTTTTTTTTTAATAAAAATTAATTTAATTATTTAAAAAAATCCAATATTATGAATATTTTTTTTAAAAAATGAATGAAAGTTGGAATTGATAATAATAACAAAACAAAAATAAATAAATAAATGGAATTGTTAATTAAAAATTAATTTTATTTGAATGAAAATTAATTTTACCTTTTTAAAAAACTAATATTATGCATAAAATTTCTTAAGAAAAGAATAAAATTTTGAATGGATAATAATTAAAAAAAATTATTAATTGAAAAATAATTCATTTTATTATGCAAATAAACATAGAATTGGAATTGGAAGCAATTTGCTATTCATTTTCAATGTTATTAATTTGAATTAAAAATAATTTTCTATTCATTTAATGTTATTAGTAATGGAAAAAGAAGATCTTGACTATTGAGTTAATAAGAGTAAGGAGATTAAAGAGATTAGTCATATTTCATTCTAGAGACTTGTCTTCCACTTTTAATATTATATTAAGATATGTCATTTAGATTTTAAGATAAGATGTAATAAATAAATAAAAAAATACTAAGACGATAACAAAAGATCGTTCTAATAGAAATATAGAAAGGGCATTAATTTTCTCTATTTCTGTACTTTAATATTTCTTTAAAAAAATAAAAAATAAATAAAAAAGAAGACATGAAAGAGAATGAATAGCATAGTAGTACACATACAAGATATATCTGGATAGTAGACATACATACATACATCCAAAAAATAATTTACAAACAATATCCCAACAAAAGAAAAGAGAGGCATACAAAACTTTACAACTGATATGATATCTAGATACAATAAGGAAAATGATACAATAGCAAGATCAGCAGTCCGTGGTAGGAGGTGGCTCCTGACTTGAGCCTTTAGTCTAAGGAGTCAGCGTCTTGAGAGCAATAGAGGCCTCTAAATTTGCAACATACTGAGTTGTCCCCAAGAGTCGTAATGGGAACCTCTATGGAAGGGCCTCGTGTCTGAGATCGAGCCAACTTGTCACGAAGATGCTAGATCTCTCTACGACGATCATATCTATCTGTGACACCTCTAACTCTGTCGTGGGAACTACTTAGCTGCATTCCGGGTAGCCCAAAAGGTCAAGACCTGATCTCCTAACATCGTACCACTAAATAATAAACCTCCAACCTCCTAGAAATTATCAAAACATTCACCTCCGCCCTCACATCATACTGAGCAATGTCAGCAAAATCTAACATCGCTCCAGACATGGCCTAAGGTAGTTGAGGTGGAATACAAAGCTCACCAACCATCTGTAGTAATGCTCACTCTTCCACATAAGCCTTCCAAGAAAAGGGTCCTACAAAATATCGATGTTGAACAGAGCAATGCTGCTCTCGAGCCATCAATTGAAAGCAAGGGCCACGATCATATGGCTACCTAAGAACATCAAATATCGTCTGAAACTCCAATTGTGTCCACATAACTGCTAAGTCCCAAAATGAATAATGCTCTTAGATGACGAAGCGGTTCTACTTCGAACCCTCGGAAACCTATTCTTGACTAGAGAAAATGAGGGCAAGTTAAAAGATACTACAACACTCAAAACTACAAAAAGAAACAAAAAAATAATAAAAGGGTGGAAAGAAATAGATAGGTGAAGAAATTTAAAGAAAGATAAATAAAGTAAACAAATTCACTAAGATGAACTGCCAAAAACTGATAATGCTACCGACTCGGGTTGATATCTTCAACCGTATACTAGCCAAAAATACTGTGAATGTGAAGCTCCACAGTTATACCTTTGTATGTTCCTCAAATCATGCAAAGTCTCTATGAACTGTATCGGTATAGTGATTTTACCCGATATCAAAAACGTACCACCAAAGAAGTAAAAACGAAGAACATGTCATCTCTGATCTCAAACAATAGGGTCTGCAGGTATTGCCTCCTAAACAATAGTCTTCAGTGATAGGCGGCGATACCTAAGATGATCACCCGAAACCGCGTCATCTGGAATCTTACCATGCAACTCCACTCCTTACGCCACACTAACCTACCGTAGGAGTACCAACTTTCCTCGGAACCTCATCCCCATGATCATCACCCAATTTAGAGGAGTCGACAACAACTCACTACATATCAGGTGAATGTAGTTGGTGGCCAAAAACTACCTCTCCATCCATGCATTCGTATAACCATGATTGATCCACGAGGAGCAGATACTTAGAAAGTCCCCAAAGTCGCACTCTAGTACAAATAAACGATAGTCGGCGTGCATGGTATTTTGATACATGAAGCTGAAGGATAATCACGAGCCCCGTAAACTCTTATGGCATCGAGGGTTAACCTATACAAACACAATTCATTTCTTAGAACGAGAGTTTAGAGAACTCAAAAGTTGAAGAGAAATGAAAACATAATGAAAAACTTGAGATGGATAGAAGGTTGACAACTGAGATCATCTAAGAGAGTGTCATCCTAAAGGATTATGTGACGAATATGCCACACATCAAAGTCAGAGCTCGATCTCTAAAGAGTAAATGGGTAGGGCCTAATCAACAAGGTCCTTGTATAGGAAATCCGCCAAAAATGTCTCATTTACCCTCTCGTCATCATAAGGTGCGTAGTCTAGGTCTATTGTCTGCTCAGCGTCTTTTTCTCCATCATCTATAAGATCCTGATGTCCAGCCTCGTTGAATGTCGCGCGCAACGTCATGCTCTACCATAGGAGGCTCTGCCGGTGTCCCCTCCACCACAGGAACTAAAGTCGAAGTGCTAGCTAAATCAACTCCTGGCATCCCCTCTGCTACAGGAGCAGAGGAGAAAGGCTCCACAATATCAACGATAGGAATCGACGTCACTACCGCATACTAGTCACGACTAGAGACCCTAGGAACTATGACACTCACCCTACTGCTAGCACGCTTCGAAGCATGCTCGTAGGTCCCTGTTGAATCCAATGAAGCCACGTCTTTCCTACATGAACGAGAAGGACGACACCCACCGGTGCCAAAAGAATGGACCTTTAACATCTTGAGCAAGTACACATCAACGATAAGAAGAGGAATATATATTATAATCACGTTGACGAACGAAGAAAAGAGGAATAAGATAGTTGACTAAAAGTACTCAATTTTTCGGGATAACAAAAGTTCAACTATACTCAAAACATAATTTCATTTAAAGACAAAAGAGAAAATTTTCAAAATTCTCGCCCATAGTTTTGAGCTTAGCCCAAGAAGAACAAAAGTCACGAATATAAGGAAAATCACCCAACTAATTCATTTAAGGCAATACCAACGGCCACATGTGAAAAAAATAGACACAAAGCATGCCATGAAAAGGATTTTTCCAACAAAGTGGGAACTCAGACGAATGTTTTCCAAATATTAAGAGCCACACCAAAACATGCGCAAACACCCTAAGAACCCGTCATCTTAAAACAAAAGACTCTATTTCTAAAGGTGGTAACTATTTTTTTCCGGGATTTCTAGTGAAAATCGGGATACGTAGACAACCCACACAGGTTTGGTTGTCCAGCTAAAAATAATAATTATTGCAGTAGTACGAAATATTTTTTGACCTAATTCTTAGTGAAAATTAGGCAACCCACTTCGATTTGGCCGTCAAATGAAAATAAATAATAAATGCATACTGAACTCCACGAACAGAGCCCACTTCATGAAAGATCAACTTCTCCAAGAGAAGTATGACTTCATTTTTTCATCACCCCCTATTGATCCTGAGATTTTGATGGACAATTAAACGTTGATGTTTTTGGTGGGACTAACGATTCGTTTAAGTGTTTCAGTTTATATCTAAAAGTAACCATTTTTTGGTTGGGATTTATGAGAGATTTTAGGGATTTTATAATTTTTAAGATATGCTACACCTATTTTTTAATTCCTATTTATTTGGTTCATTAAGTTTGAATATTTCTCACTTTGGTGCATATAATTGTTTCTATTATATTTAATTGAGATTGAGAAATATTTGGGGGACTTAATTGAGAGATTTAAAAGCTATAATTAAGTGAATTGAATCAAAATGAAGTCATAATTATATAAGGGGTCTAAGAGAGCAATTAAGTGTCATGATTAATGGGAACTAGCCATTAGAGAGCTGTTTCTAATCCCATATATAAAGACCTATGTTTTTTCATGTCAATTAAGAGTGATTAAGAGATCAAGAGATCATATTGAGCCTTTCTAAGAGAATTCATACTGAGTTTTTGTGAGAGCTTTTCTAAGAGACGATCTTAAGAATCATTGGCTGTTAATCATTACTGCTACCGAATCTGAAGTAACATCACTCTATTTATTTTTTTAGTGGATTCTGGGTGAGATCTTTCTAATTACTTTCTATATTATATTACTTAATTATTTTTGGAATTTGATCTTTCGAAATCGTTTCTGATTTTTTATTAAGGAAAATATTTTATAAATAATTTCTTAAATCTGATTTCGTGCTCAATTACATGCAACCCATTTTTTGTTAAAAATCATATTTTGAGTTTCTCACTTTTCTATCACTAGTTTTGGGATATTAATTGAGTTTTAATTTATCTGGGGTGGTAGAAGCTCCAAGTGAGAAAAATCACTTGTCAATTTTTATTGATAAGTTGAGTAACGGATTAAATATTGTTGGGTGTATTTAATCAGAGGGTAGCCAATTTCAGTCTCTTCCTATAAAGAGATTGAGGTAGTAATTCGTCCTGAATTGAATTATTTTGTATGAATTTTGTAACGGTTCAATCCTTACCATTTAAAAAGTTTTGATTCTTTTGACTTTGTGTTAAAAATAATTAGGTTATTCTTGAGCCTATAAAAAGTAGAGGTTCTTCCTTAGTCTGTGAAAATGATTTTGTAAAGGTTGATTCTGAGCCTGTAAAATAATCGTTGTGAGGGTTTGACTCCTACCTTTAAAGGAATCCTGAGTATTAGTGGGTGCGACTCTCCGTAGGGCTCGGAAGACTAAATTAGCCAAGAGTAACTTAGTGAACCAATATAAATTTTTAGTGTACTACAATCTTTATTTTATTTATTTTTGTCGTTTGGTGTGCACCTAGTTAATTTTATATTTCCGCTGTGATATAAAAATAATAATTAATTTAGGATTAAAATTAATTATTTGAGTTATTAAAGTGTTATTATTTCTCTAATAATTTTTATTTACCCAATTCACCCCTCCTCTTGGGTATTCCACTAGGCCAACACCCTCGACTTCAAGCCGGGGCATACTGAAAACTCTACTTCATTATTTATTATCCCGTCACGTGCCTAGGTATGAGTCACAAAGATTCGGTCTTCCGTGAGAATAAAGTTGATCTCCATTGTCCTCAGCCATGGTTTAAGGCACATTATATCATACATTATTATCATCCTCCCCCGTTATGAGTTGGGGCACTTTTTAAGATAATCTCCCTATACATGTACTGGGGCACATTTCATACAACATCATAATTTCTCTTCAAATATTATGTTTGAGGGGATTCCGCTAAGTCGATAACCTTTTTGTTTAAATTTCCCACATATTCATTTCAACAAAGCAATTAGTCCAATAATTTTGTAGTTCAATAGCCAAATTTGCTAGAACTACATCTGACTTGATTCTTAGCTTTGCCTGAGATATGTAGGAATGCCTCTGATTGGATTCGATCAGAACTTAGAAGATGTTAGTGTTCTATCACCCTCTCCCCTTTAAGCTAGGCTTAATTATTCTATTATTACTCACGGTGAGACCATAAGTTGGCATCGTCTGTTTGTTTACTCAATTTCTAAATAGTGAAACCGTAAGGTAAGATGCCAGTTGTTGATTTACTTTTTCTCAGCGATGAGGCCTGTAAGGTATGCCACTAACTGTTTATATAATCTATTTCTAAATGGTGGGATCGTAAGTTACGGTTCCATTTATTTAATTACTTTTTCTTAGCGGTGAGATCGTAAGGTACGGCGCCGTCTGTTTGTTTACTCTATTTCTAAAGGGTGTGACCCTAAGGCCCGGTTCCATTTGTTATTTTACTTTTTCTCAACGGTGAGATCGTAAGGTACGACGCTGTCTGTTTGTTTTTCTATTTCTAAATGGTGAGACCATACGGTAAGGTGTCATTTGTCTATTCAATTTTTCTACAATAGTGAGGTCGTAAGGTATTGTGTCATTTGTATGTTCAAACTACTTTAATGGTGAGACCATAAGGTTCAGTGCCGTTTTGTCTATTCTGTTTTTGCTCAGCGTTGAGGCAATAAGGTATGACACCGTCTATTTGTTTATTACAAATTATGAGACCATCAGGTACAATGCCATTTATCTATTTACTTTTCCTCATAGCTAAGCTTGTAAGGTACGGTGTCGTCTATTTGTTTACTTTACTCCTACATGGTAAGACCATAATGTATGGTGCCATTTGTCGCTTTACTTTTTCCTCAACAGTTAGACCATAAGGTACGATGTTGTTTGTTGTTTATTTTACTTCTAAATTAGTAATTGGAACTTTTAACTTTCCTAAAAAGTGAGAGGTGTTTTTGGTGATTCTAGGATGCATTGGAAACACCATTTTCATTTCCTACCCTGTCAAAGAAAAGAGAAAAAATAAAATAAAAAAATAAAATAAGAGTCAACCTAGTCTGATCCAGGTTCAGTTCATTTTGTGTAGATTTCACAGTGGAATTAAAAGGGAGTTGTCTTCTTTCTTTGTCAACACAACCAAACTCGCATGACAAATAGGGACATCTGTAGACACCACCTTTTGTCCCTCTTATTCTCGCATTTTGTAAAAGTGTCAAGTCTAAAGTGCAAATTTGGACAAACTTTAAACCACATTTAAAGGGACCAATTGTCACCTTAGATTTGTGTGTTCAAATTTCATTAATTGTTTTACAATGAAAGAAATAAAAAAAAATCGACAAATTGATCAAATAAGGCAAAAATAAAATTTTGGGCTAAAATCAAAATTTCTAAAAGTTAATTGGGGACTAAATTGGTTACATTTATTGGCCCAAACAGCTACCCAAGAGAAGAGTAAATTGGGTAGTTACAAAAATTTAACATCCAAACACTTAAACACAAATAATTAATTTTCCTAAATCAATTATTATCTTTGTAAGACCCGGATTTTTTTTTTAAGTCGTATCTTAAATGTTTCAAAATAACGGGGTAGGTGGCGTAATTTATTATTTGATTTAAAAAGGTTTGGGGTCAATTTGTAAATTTAAACAACATTCAATCCAAAATTGGCATTTAATTTTTTGAATTAAAATTCTGTTGGGGTGAAATTGAAATTTAAGAAAATATTAAATGTAAAATTGGATTAAAAATGAGATTTTAAGAAAATTGGGGGAGGAAAGGGTATTTTGATTAAAACTTTTTTTAAGAATATCTAAATATATATACACTTACCGTATACGTGCCGTGGAAGCCACCGGAGATAGGGGGATCGGGAGTGGGCGACGTGGCGTGAGATGATCAAACCCAGCCATGCATATATATATGTAATTCCTGAGGGGAGGACCTCAAAAAGGGGAAATCAGAAAACCGAGAAGGAGAAGGGAAGGTTCGGGATGGTGGGTTCGGATCGTCGTCGATGCTCCGGCATGAGTGTGTGTGTGTGTCATCGCCGTCGATCAACCGGAGATCAATAGTGGGTATGAGGGTGGTTCGTTGTACGGAGGTGATTAGCTAAGGGGGTGTGTGTGTGTGCCGGTGGATCCCAACCAAAAATAGAGAAGAGAGAGAGAAACGTTCGCCGGCGAGGGGGTGCCATCAGGCGTGGGTGGTGGCCCTGATCAAATTATGGGTACGTGGTCGCTGTTGTTCGGTGAGTAGCGACATGCCGTTTCGCCGTCGTGGATGCTGTGGGGGGATGTTTGAAGTGGGGTGATCGAAAAGTTAGAGAGAGAAAGTGGGTTCGGGTTGGTGAGGATATTTTCTGGTGTGGGTGTGCGTCGCCATGTTGGATGAAGCAGAGCAGAAGACAGAAACGGTGGTGGCTGCAGTGTGTGTGTTGATCGGCGGCGAATGAGAGTCATCGGCAGCCGGCAGCTGGAATCAGTAGAACCAGGAAAAAAAAAAACAAACAAAGAAGAAGAAGAAAAAAAAAAAAAAAAAAAAAAAGGAAAAAAAAAAAAAGGGGAAATTTGCAGAAAACACCCCAGGAAAATCCGAAACTCATTTCGTGATCGTCAAAAGGTTTGAAACAGGTGAAATTTCAATCGATTATTAATTTTCATTAAATTAAATTTGATTTAACATTACAAATCCTAAAATCGCAATAATTTCGTAATAATTAATTAATTTTAATTACATGGTACATAAAATAATGACGATTTGAAATATAAGGTCCGTATTGCATGATTAGGATGTTTTAGATAAGATATTAATTTAGGCTCTGTCACTATTAGGTTCGCAGGCACCAACGTCCAGGAAGAGTATGGTCAGTGTCGGCTCTACAAAACAGATATCGAGGTGAGTGTACTGTCTTCTTACCAAACTATTTTCTATGAATATACACGATGAAACATGTGATTATTTAAACTGTATGAATTTATAAATGATATGGATCAAGCAGTATTTGAGTGAGTGGGTAAACTGGATTTTTCGGAAGATTTCGATGGTTTTCGGAAAAAAATTGAAAAGGAATTTTTTTTTATTTCGGTGAAATCAAACGGTGTTTTTTTCTAATGGAAAATAGAAAATATATGTTTTTTTCTAAAAATGCAGGGTTTTTTTATAAGTAAAAAGAGGGAAAAAGTGATTGTGATAAAATTAGACGTTTTCTTTAAAAGAATGTATGAAATATGATTTTTGGATTTAAATGTTGATATTGAGGAAAAGAGATAGACGTGGTAATTTGATGATGTTGAATAGACGATATTTATTGGGTTATGATTCGATGATACTGTTTTTGATTGTGACGATGCCATAGTTGTTTCTCCCCGTAAGGGGTGTAGATTCTGTTTCTCCCCGTAAGAGGTGTGGATTATGTTTCTCCCTGTAAGGGGTGTGGATTATATTTCTTCCCAAAAAGGGGTGTGGATATTTCGTAGGAAGGCATTTCTACGAATGTTACGGTACCGTTGCAACTCCCGATCGTGAGGTTAAAACGATCACTAGGGTTGGCCAGTGTGTGTGTGTTGGAGGTGTGTGTTTGGGATTGGTGCTTGAGATGTGGTGTTTTACGTATATTGGTTGATTTGATATTATTTATTATGATGATTGGTATGATTTTATACTAGATGGACCTTATCTATATCACTTTATTTTCATTGCTTATATACTGGTGCTTGATCCATACTAAATTGTGTAAATATTTAGAACGTATTAATATTTTAAAGATGTTTTACTAAGAAGGCAGTACACTCGCAGGTACAACAGCTAGGAGTCGGTCACCTGCTAGCACTAGGTAGAGCTACGGGATGAAGTCATATAGGCATTTGAGAGAAGTTGTCAAGGGCGAACCTATATAAAGGTTCATGGATAAAATACTTTTAGCTAATGAAAATTTTGGGATAGGTGTGTCCCCCATAGTAGATGTTTGTATTAAACAGTTAGCGTATATTGTCATTCGTTTGTTTATTTGGGTATGGGTGATGTCATGTTGGGGTCACGCCCGCCTCCGGATGACGGGTGTCCAGGACGGGTTATGACAATTTTGGTATCAGAGCCTAGGTTATAGGTTCTGTAGACTTGTCGGTAGTAGTGTCAGTAAAGGACCATGAGATAGAAAGACGTGCCAGTTGTCTAGCCAGTCAGCAGGGGACATAAGATGAGGTGTCAATAGGTGAGTTCGGTACGTAGGTGGTATTCATTTTAGTCGATATGGTGACCTTGGGCATGGTGGGTTGTCTTATTAGAAATTAGTGGGTATGATAGAAGTATGATATGGTTAGTTGGTGGATTCAGGTGGTGTTGTGTTGTGGGTAGTAGAAATGGGTGGATTGCAATTATGGGAGTATTAATAGTTGGAAATGTGAGATTTTAATCGAAAAAAATAACTATATGTGTTTTACGTAATGATGATATAACTAGCAGTAGCACCTAATAAATCGTTATTAAAGTACGAGATAGTATAGTAGGACATACTTAAGTTAGAAAAAGAAACAACATTTAAATGAGTATAAAAATTGCCTTTTAGGCAATATAAAAGGAATCTTGTGATAGTATCAAAAGGAGAATTCGTATTAGTTGGAATTAAGGATGTGAGAGATCTATGGCGATATGAGAAAAGATTTAGTAGTACGTTCTAAATTGACGGGGAGTTGGAGCAGAAGTTTGTAGAACTAGTAAATATCACAACGATATGTAGAAAGTAGTCGAGAATTGTAGGTTTGAGATAATAGTAAGTGCGCATAAATACAATCTATTTGTATGAGTAACATAAAGTGGCCGGTGGAGTCAAATCTTAGATGAATCAAAGTGTGTAGGTTGGGAAGGTATAATTAGTATCTCAGTTAGTTTGATAGTGGGTCTGGGAGGTCAGAAAGGTGTTAAAGAAATGATATCAGAACACTGTACGCGGGTGTTGGGCACCAGTTAGAACAGGTCTAGGTGGTGAATATTAAAATAGCTAGGGATTTCCCCTTTTTGTAGTGCCGAGAAGAATTGTCAAGGTGTCAGTAAGCATAAGTAATAATCATAGTTGTCGTAAAAAAAAAATCATAATTTTAAGAAGGTAAACATTCGGTTCATTAAGTTGGTTAAATATAGACATATTGATAAAAATGTGGGGAATTGGGACTTTAAAATTTACCACTGTTGTGTAGGAGATGAGAGGAATAATTGTAAGTAGGAGATTGATTTCTATAGGAGAAGTCGTGTGACGACCCATGGAAAACTGGGTCGTTACAATAAAGTAGACTGTTAACTTACGATTAAGTTAGATCTGGTGTTTCTTTCCATGAAAACTCCGGTGTTACGGGAAAGAGAGATACGAAAAAGGAAGACATGTTAAGGATGCATGTCGGTAACTCATTATGTAAAATTGATGGTTTGTTTAATCAATTGTGAAAGACCATGGTATCTTTCCAATAGATTGCAAAGTAGGATGGTTGTGGAGTCGAATAGTCCCAATTGGAGGATAGAGAGGGTGGCATGGTGGAAGCGACGATCCGGTCAAGCGTAAAGCAAAGTATGTAGAACATCTCTAGATTATGTTGCTAATGCTACGAGGAAAACAATGAGTTGTTGGATTCAACGCATGCGAGGTCTTGGTTGGATCGAGTGATAATTTTGGGACGAGTGATCTAGAGATATAGTATTCAAGGGAATCCAAAGGGAGTTGAAGTTGTGGCTTCATGGGAAATGGAGAAGATCAAATTTGAAACTTTTGGAATAGCAATAATTGTAGTTGCCATAACAATTTAGCAATATTTCCTATATGACGGGAATTATGGGATATGCATTGATCATCAGCGTTTGACATGCTTGCTTATTCATGAGGAGCTAATTCTGAGGCAGAGACACTGAATAAATATTGATAAAAGATTACAATTATACTATCCGTTAGTATTCAGGAAAGGCTAATACTGTGGTAAATTCTTTGAGACGGAAATCGGTAAACATGGTTGCGCATATTCAGGTTATTCATGCTAATGTATGTACTGAGTTGAGATCTTTGAAAGTTCAGTGGGAGGTTGGTCAGATAACCACGCTGTTTGAGTTTTGGTTTGAAACCGACATTGATCGATTGTGTGGTAGAAGCGCAAAAGTCGGATGTCCGATTGGGGGAAGATTAGAGAGAAAATGAAAAATGGCCACGGAGATGACTATCACATCAGAAATAATGATAAAGTTGGATGGCAGGAAATGGATTGTGTGTTCCTAATGATGCCCATGCGACGAAAGAAACCTTAGAAGAGGTGCATAGAACAGTATATGCAATGCCTTGGTAATATCAAACTATATTGAGATTGCGCGAGTATTATTAGTAGACTGGTATGGAAAAGGAAAATCACAGCATTTATTATTAGGTATCTTGTTCGTTGGTAAAGTTAAGGTCGTCTAGTAATACCCAGGTAGGTTATGGTAGTTTTGACCTATTCCAGAAGGAAAAGAGAAGAGTAGCTCGATGAATGTTCCCTTGATATGTATGCCAAGTATATATTGACGGGATTGTTCGGCCACACGTGGCACCGGTTTCATGCAAATGTCAAATAAAGTGCTTAAGATAACTATCTTAAACAAAAACAAAAAGTGGAAAAAAAAAATAATAATAAAAAAAATAAAATTAATAATAATAATAATGCTAATGAATTTTATAGATATTAAACTAGGTTGATCGGTTATTCGAAATTTTGAATGAAATTCTGAACTCATAAGTGTTGTCGTCGTTTTGTAACTTGGATGATAATTGTTATCCAAACAAAGTAAGTTGCTATTGTGTGAACAGTCCGCAGAGGAACTCGAAAATGCAATATTAAATGGTGATAATTTAAATTGGTATGTTGTAAATATGGAAAATTCGAAAGTACTTTCAGATAATAATCCTCAAACGAAGAAACTATATATGTGAAACTGTAGTACCAGAATTGGATAATTATTTTGATGAAATAGTCAAGTTTCCATATTGCTTTGGGTGTCAAGTTGAGAGTTCATAACTCTTCTTATTTGTAGATTAATGGTCAATTGAGAAGTGCGATTCAAAGATTGAAGGATATGTTTAGGAGTTGCGTTTGGGAATTTCGGGTAGCAAGGAGGATCATGTGGCGCTAATAGAATGAGTTTAAACTCATAAATGCCTTTTCGGTGGTCAAGGTGAGACCGTATAAAAGTGTTGTAAAAAAAAAAAAAAAAAAAAAAGAAAAAAGATGTATGACTTCAGTCAAACGGACTGAATTGAGATAGAAGAATGAATTTTTCTCGAGAATTGGGGACAGCCTGGCGTGGTTATTTTTCTAGGAAATAGAATTGATAAAAGGAATTCAATTAGATGTAGTGATCTTCTACTAATTATTAGGCAAAATTGGTATGTGGGATCACTGAGATCTCATGAGGGAAGGATAATTTAAATTATTCCGTACGACTTTTGTGATATCTTGCAATTTTGAAGTTGGGATGTAGCTAGGTACTTCAATCCATATTGTTATATGCTTAAAGTATGAGGTAGATAAACTGAAATATAATTAAAGCGCATGGCTTTGCCAGGGATTTGATTAAAGGTGAAGACATGAAAGGAATTCTTATAGATGACCCGTTTAACGAATTTTAATATGTATTGATGTGGTTTGGTGGTATCTATGTGGTTTTCACGCAATAACATCTTACGGGAAAAATATATATATAATATAATATATTATTAGTTAACATGGGATTGTGACACTAAGTATAAAACGTTATGGGATGATTGAAAGTTCTGATGTAATTACCGCAATCAGTGACTGATATTCTCTCGACCCAAATCACGTGAGGTATGAGCTAGTTGTTGCTTATGAAATTAGTTGCAAAATTAGTTGTGGGTATTGTTGGTCTAAATGTGAATGAAGATATTAGTGCGAACTGGTTGCCTGGAATTATTGAACAAAATGGATAAATGTTAGTTGTGGGAAATTATTGAGGTCAAGGACGTTTGGAAAGAATATTCGTTGATAGTTGTTTGTCTGTGTTAGGTGTTACCGACCAAGTGTACCCTGCTGGTTGATTGTTTAATATAGGGTTGGCCGTTGTAAATGGAAATGTTGCAATGGGAAGAAAGAACTTAACAGAAGTTGAAGATTGCAAATAGAAGGTGACTTCGGTTGTGAGACCCTACACAAGAAACAATTGTCCTAGGGTCAAGTGTAACTAACATGACCGTGTGGTGCGACTCTGGATTTTGTTTATGTTAACTAAAACTTTAATTCCTGTTGGTTTGAAGAAAATTTCGGGACGAAATTTCTTTTAGGGGGGAAAGGTTGTAAGACCCGGTTTTTTTTTTAAGTCGTATCTTAAATGTTTCAAAATAACGGGGTAGGTGGCATAATTTATTATTTGATTTAAAAAGGTTTGGGGTCAATCTGTAAATTTAAACAACATTAAATCCAAAATTGGCATTTAATTTTTTGAATTAAAATTCTGTTGGGGTGAAATTGAAATTTAAGAAAATATTAAATGTAAAATTGGATTAAAAATGAGATTTTAAGAAAATTGGGGGAGGAAAGGGTATTTTGATTAAAACTTTTTTTTAAGAATATATATATATATATATATATATATATATATATATATATACAATTACCGTATACGTGCCGTGGAAGCCGCCGGAGACAGGGGGATCGGGAGTGGGCGACGTGGCTTGAGATGATCAAACCCAGCCATGCATATATTTATGTAATTCCTGAGGGGAGGACCTCAAAAAGGGAAAATCAGAAAACCGAGAGGGAGAAGGGAAGGTTCGGGACAGTGGGTTCGGATCGTCGTCGATGCTCCGGCATGAGTGTGTGTGTGTGTCGTCGCCATCGATCAACCGGAGATCAATAGCGGGTGTGAGGGTGGTTCGTTGTGCGGAGGTGATTAGCTAAGGGTGTGTGTGTGTGTGCCGGTAGATCCCAACCAAAAACAAAGAAGAAAGAGCGAAACGTTCGCCGGCGAGGGGGTGCCGTCAGGCGTGGGTAGTGGCCCTGATTAAATTATGGGTACGTGATCACTGTCGTTCGGTGAGTAGCTGTATGCCGTTCGCCGTCGTAGATGTTGTGGGGGGATGTTGGAAGTGGGGTGATCAGAAAGTTAGAGAGAGAAAGTGGGTTCGGGTTGGTGAGGATATGTTCCGGCGTGGGTGTGCGTCGCCATGTTGGATGAAGTAGAGCAGAAGACAGAAACGGTGGTGGCTGCAGTGTGTGTGTGTTGATCGGCGGCAAATGAGAGTCATCAGTGGCCAACAGCTGGAACCAGACAGAACCGGGAAAAAAAAAAAAACAAAGAAGAAAGAAAAAAAAAAAAAAAAAAAAAAGGAAAAAAATGGGAAATTTGCAGTAAACACCCCAGGAAAATCCAAAACTCATTTCGTGATCGTCAAAAGGTTCGGAACAGGTGAAATTTCAATCGATTATTAATTTTCATTAAATTAAATTTTATTTAACATTACAAATCCTAAAATCGCAATAATTTCGTAACAATTAATTAATTTTAATTACATGGTACATAAAATAATAACGATTTGAAATATAGGGTCCGTATTGCGTGATTAGGATGTTTTAGATAAGATATTAATTTAGGCTCTGTCACTATTAGGTTCGCAGGCACCGATGTCCAGGAAGAGTATAGTCAGTGTCGGCTCTGCAAAACAGATATCGAGGTGAGTGTACTGTCTTCTTACCAAACTATTTTCTATGAATATACATGATGAAACATGTGATTATTTAAACTGTATGAATTTATAAATGATATGGATCAAGCAGTATTTGAGTGAGTGGGTAAACTGGATTTTTCGGAAGATTTCGATAGTTTTCGGAAAAAAATTGAAAAGGAATTTTTTTTTTATTTCGGTGAAATCAAACGGTATTTTTTTCTAACGGAAAACAGAAAATATCTGTTTTTCTAAAAATGCCGGATTTTTTTATAAGTAAAAAGAGGGAAAAAGTGATTGTGATAAAATTAGACGTTTTCTTTAAAAGAATGTATGAAATATGATTTTTGGATTTAAATGTTGATATTGAGGAAAAGAGATAGACGTGGTAATTTGATGATGTTGAATAGACGAAATTTATTGGGTTATGATTCGATGATACTGTTTTTTATTTTGACGATGCCATAGCTGTTTCTCCCCGTAAGGGGTGTGGATTTTGTTTCTCCCCGTAAGGGGTGTAGATTATGTTTCTCCCCGTAAGGGGTGCGGATTATATTTCTCCCCAAAAAGGGGTGTGGATATTTCGTAGGAAGGCATTTCTACGAATGTTACGGAACCGTTGCAACTCCCGATCGTGAGGTTAAAACGATCACTAGGGTTGGCCAGTATGTGTGTGTTGGAGGTGTGTGTTTGGGATTGGTGCTTGAGATGTGGTGTTTTACGTATATTGGTTGATTTGATATTATTTATTATGATGATTGGTATGATTTTATACTAGATGGACCTTATCTATATCACTTTATTTTTATTGCTTATATACTGGTGCTTGATCCATACTAAATTGTGTAAATATTTAGAATGTATTAATATTTTAAAAATATTTTACTAAGAAGGCAGTACACTCGCAGGTACAACAGCTAGGAGTCGGTCCCCTGCTGGCACTAGGTAGAGCTACGGGATGAAGTCATATAGGCGTTTGAGAGAAGCTGTCAAGGGCGAACCTATAAAAAGGTTCATGGACAAAATACTTTTAGCTAATGAAAATTTTGGGATAGGTGTGTCTCCCATAGTAGATGTTTGTATTAAACAGTTGGCGTATATTGTCATTCGTTTGGTTATTTGGGTATGGGTGATGTCATGTTGGGGTCACGCCCGCCTCGGGATGACGGGTGTCCGGGACGGATTATGACAATCTTTATGCGTAGTAAATATGTGTTTAATATTAACTATACACCCAAACACAAGATAGAAAATAAGTGAATGCACCACACAAAAATTTTTCCTGGTTTGGTAAGCTACACTTACCTATATCCAATCCCCTGAGCTTCATGGAGATTCGCAATCTACTAAACCCCTGATTCATTTCTCAGGTAGGAACCAAACCCTTACAATCCCGATTCTTTTCATAGGCTCATAATTAACCTTTACATTTATCCTTTTCACTGACTTAGGAAAAACCCTATATTTTTACAATGCTCAAGACTAACCTTATTCGGTTATAGGAAGAATCAAAACGTAATCCTTTAAACAAGACTAAAGATCAAACCTACCACTTCATCACACTTTTACACTTATCATTTTCTCAGGCTTAGGAAGAACATTTAAAATCACTCAATGTTATTATAGGGAGAATCAAAACATAATTCATTTTAAGGGAAAAGAATGACCTAACCTTTTTGTAGGACAAATATCAAACCCTAATATTTTTTCATAGGAAAAATATCAAAATCTAGCTACCCTGACTAGACATCGTCCCAAACGTGTCTAGTCCTCTCAAACTCACAAATAAAAAACAATTAAAGTTTCATCCCATAATGAGCTTCTACCACCTCAATTCAAATATACTCAATTAATGTCCCGAATAATTACTACGTGATAGATACAATGTGAGGCAAATAAAATATGATTAATATAATCAAATGGGTAGCACAAATTTAACACGTAATCACATAATTAGGTAAAAATCGTTGTAAAATATTTTTAGAGTTTTAAATTCAAAACGATTTTCTAATAATCCTAAACCAAGAAATCAATATAAATATAACTTTAGAAAGAAAATAATGAAGCTTTGATGGATCTCACTAGGAAACACCGAAGAAATGATAATAATACAATTAGAACTCAAATCGATGACATCAAGCAGCTAGCGCTTTAGACCAAGAACTTGAATAGAATCATTCGTAGAAATCTCATAAAAAAATATCACTCTTGTAATAGCTCTAAACTGATGTTCTTGAACTCTCTAACTCAATTTCCCCAGGTCACTATCATAACCTTTCATTTCACGTATATTCCAAATAAAAATATCTTTCAAATCTCTCTTTTAAGTCCATAAAACTATTCTCAATTTAAAACCATAGAAATAGGAAGTATTAAATTATTTAAATTAAGAAAATCTCAAAATATATGGACCATATCAATACGGATTACTAAATAGGTTGTTTATATTCAAAATACATTAAAATGCCCCAAATCCCTTTCATGGAATCATCCAAAATGGATAGTTTTTTTACCAAAACACCAAATCAACTAAATCTATAACTGAAGTAGTTGGTTGACTAACCTACCCCATTCAATTGACCGATTGTGCAACACTTTCAAATTAGTCATTGGCACAGCTCTAGTTAGTTGACTAATTGGATCTATGTGTTTCCAATTTTTACCATTTCATCTACTGACTCAAACAGTTGACCGACCCTCTTCATTTGGTTGACCGATTGAATCAATGCGCTCACTTCCTTACCTATTTCAGTTGTTGTTTTAAATGGTTGATCGATTCTATTCATTCAGTTGATCGATTGGATTAGTAGAACTTTATTTTAACTCCAAAACTCACTATTTAATCAGTGGACTGATTGCTTTTCTCAATTGACCAAATTGACCCAAAAACACATTTTTCAATTAGGTCAATTATCAAAATCATTTCATATAAGAAGCACATACAATATCTCATTCTAGGATCACAAACGTATCACTTCTTACAATGAAACACATAGAATTAACTCATTTTAAGTGTTGTGTGTGATTCTAATTTGGGTTACATTAAGAGTATATAAGTAAAGAGTTATTTTCACCTATTTTTCTTCAACATCTTCACAACTCTTCATTTCTTTGTTTTGTCCATCTTGCACCCTTTACGTTTTATTCATCAAATCTTCCTCTTAATCAAATGCATGGAACTCTAAATCTGAAACAAAGGATAAAACCATTAGTTCCACTAAAAATATCAATACTTAAGTATTCATCAAAACCTTAGATTTAACAACATTGAAAGTGCATTTTCATATAATATCACTTTGGAAATAATTAAATTTTTTCCCACCACCTGAACTTTAATTTTTTTTTTATCAATTTCAATTAATTTTCATTTTGGCCCAAAAACTGTACCTTTTCGTCTGTTTTATCAAACTGACGGACAAAAACATTTTATTTTCCAAAATTGAACTTTCTAAAATTTATTTGGTTTAATTAAAGTCATTTTAATTTCAAAAAAATAAAAATCAAGAAATTCTTTTTTAATTGCTAAAAAGTGCCCAAATCGTAAAAAAACACAAAGGGAAATCCCTCCAGGAATAAGATGGAGCCTTTGATTCCAAAATTGGTATGCCCCAAGTAGCTAAGGGAATACGCTAAGTCATTTCCTAAAATTGTTGACTAGAAGAGGCCATTTACCCACTTTTACACTCAATACCACATTTAAGTCGGCTAAAGAGTAATTTACACGAAATTGGGAAGGTAGGGCCATCATGAGCCCAAATGAGCCAATTTTAGCCATTTCATTTACTTCCTAAGGCATGCGCCCTAGGGAGTGTACACAAGGCCTCGATTACAAATAGAGGAGGCTCCCCCTTCATTTCACTTGCTAATTTACCATGTCCATCTTGTGCTTCTCTCTCGGTCCTTGGTCTGGCGCCTCTTGTTTCTAGTCAAGTCCCCCGACTTTCGGTATATATATATATATTACTTTGTTTACATAACAAAAACACAAAACCATGAAAGACAAGAAAAAATGAGAAAATAAAAGAAAAAGTTTCTATTTGAATTAACAACCTTTTCAAAAAAACAATATTAGGTAAAGTTACTATGGAAAAATTTTGTTCTTCTATTTTGATTAAAAAAAAGAAATCAAGTCTCATTTCCTATCTCAAGACAAATGATACTTCGAAAATATTTGTAATCTTTTTTTTTTTTTTTTTTTTCTAAGAAGTTTTCTTTCAAAAAATATTTTCTCCATCTAATACACTCGTAAAAAGGTTTTTTCCAAAAACCTTTTTTCTTTAAAAAAAAAAAAGAAAAAGAAAAGAAAAATCGAACCAGAACAAAACATTTTTGCTTTCCTTCAAGTTTTGTTTTCCTTCCAAAAAAAAAATCAAGATTTTAATATTGTCTAAAAAAAATAATCCTTTGAAATTGATTTTTTATGAAAGACCACAAAGCTTCTCATAAATGCTTATTCACTAAAAAGACAAAACTTACATGAAGGAATTCATTTAAATATTTTTGCATTTAAAATATATTTTCTTTTAAGGAATTCTTTTTTAGATAAAATCTTATTTTCTAATATTTGTTTTTTCGTCCTTTAAAGTATATTTTTCACATAAATTAGAAACTTCCTTAAAATGTTTATATGTTTCAAATTGTTTTCTTTATTTTTTGAAAACTTATGTCTTCTATTTGAATTTTTTTTTCTTCCAAGATTTTTTGAAAGCTTTTGTCTTGCATAAAAAATAGAAAATGATTTCTTTAAAAGTTAAATTCTTCTTAACTATTTTTTTTTTTTAAAATATCATTTTCTTCTCAAAACCATTTTTCAAAAAATGTTTGTCTTATTAAATTATTCTTATCATAAATAAAAAATATTTTTTTTTTATTCTCTAATCTCTTTTTTATTTTAAGGACAACTTTCTCACAAAATAAAATAAAACAATTAAAAATATTTTCATACCTTTCTTTTGATTTAAAACATAAAGTTTGCCATCATAACTTAAACTAAAATAAAAAAATAAAAGAAAAAGAAAACTTTATCCCCTTCCTCCTCCCTGGACTAAAACTTGTTGATTCTTCCATAATCGATAAACAGTTTAAAAGGGGGACGTTTTTTACAGTTTAAGTATTTGCTTTAGTTTACATGCTTCATTTTATTTTTGCATACTTAATAGCCTTATCATAATAAACACATAATAACAAAATTAATTAAGGGAAAAGTATTATATTAACCAACAAAATCAAACAAACTTGGACTCGATTTAATTTGAAATATTTGGACAATAAGTTACCATTTTCAAACAGATGGCTTGGGGTGCCTAACATCTTCCCTAAGAAAAATCGACCTCTGAACCTAATGAATACTCAGGTTAAGACCGTTTTGAGTCAAATTTGGGTCATTTCATAAAATATTTCTCTTTCTTTACTTTTATTTATTTTATTTAAAAACCCGGTGACCTAGTACACCATTTCAAAATGAATGCTAGGTGGTGACTCCAAACTTCTCATAAAATTTCGGCCCAAGTAAATTAGTTCAAAACCGATGCCTAGAAAGGCCCTTAAAATTGTTTTCAAATAATAACACTTATCAAAAAGAATTTTCCAAATGATACGTTGTTCTAAAAATTGAACGAGATTTTGAATTATAATATCGTCACTACGTCGGCATTCTGATTCACGAGCGAAATCAAGGCGCGTCAATACTATTGGCCTGATCTTATTCTAATAAATCCCCCCAATGTGACGGCATGCTGACAATTATTTGGCCACTAACATTCACCAAGTTGCTGCATGCAAAATAACCAACAATCAAATTAGAAATGAAAAAAACAAAAAAATAATACACACACACACACACACACACATATACATATATTGTTGGCCCAAAGAGCTACCAGAGAGGAGGAGAGTGGGGTAGTTACAAAAATTGAAACAATAGATTAAACACACAAGTTATCGATTTCCCTAATTGAGTATTATCGTATTAAGCAATGAAAATATGTTTAACTAAGTGCACACCCAAACAACTCAAAATAAAATAATGCAGTACACAATAATATATCCTGATTTGGTATAATAACTCTTACCTACATCCAGTCCCTCAATCTCCACGAAGATTCACAATTTACTAAAACTTGATTCCATTCGCAGGTAAGAACTAAACCCTTACAATTTTTTTCATTGCCTGAAATCTAACTTATTTCTTTTTCAGTCTTAGAATCAAACCCTGTTTTCTTACCAACAAATTCAATACTTTTAGATCCAAATATTTTTGAGTTCTCAAGTATTTTTGTTAGTTTGATGTATTTTTGTATTGTTTTGTAGGAATTACAAATAATTAGTTAAAAAGGTGAAAATGTGATAAAATAAGGTGAATTGGGTTGAAATGGTTCGTTAGTAGTGCAGGTGTAGTAACGTCAAGACCAATTTTGACCATGATTCAATCCAATTTTTGACAAACTCAAAACACTCAAAACATGGAAGTGTTAGATCTATTTCTAGCTTTATATAGTATTTTGAATCACCTAAATCGAAGTTTGGATGCGAACGTTATGACCAAAGTATGAATAGATGTCAAATCTGCCAAAAGCGCGTTGTAGCGCGCAAGCTAGAATTACATTGCATTTTTGGTAGTGTTCCACTGCCCAAAAATGCGCTGTAGTGCACCTCTATAGCCTGCAAACCCAAAAACCTTAATTTTTTAACCCTATAAATACTACCTTAAGCCTCAAACCCCAAGGTAGCGGATTTTGGGAGAGAAACACATCGGCGTGGGATTTGTGGCGATTTTGTGATAGAAAACACCCCATGGTGTGGTGATTTGAGGCGAATTTGAGGACAAAAACACCATTGGAGGCACTTGGAGTTGAAGATTTGAATCTCATATCCACAATAAGAGTGTTCTCTTCCTTTCTCTCACCCTAATCTTGATTGAATTTTATATTTATAATATTGTGTTGAACATTTTTGTATTTATGAATTTCTTAAAAATATTACTTATGGATTTATCTATGTTGTGTTAAAATTCACATCTAGGGCTTGATGTAGTCTCGGTTGAACCATGTTTTGAATATTTTGTTAATTGTTAGTTTTAATTCCATTTTGTGCATTTCTATGCTTAATGCGTTTGATTCATATGGCCAATTAATTAGACGATTTTAGTTTATGAATTTTATGCTTGAGAGAGATTAATTTTGTGACTGGAATTGATAGTGGATAATTTAGGTTGTTGTGAGTCCGAGATGAGATCAACACCTAGATATTCGAGTTGGGAATTTAGGATCTTAATCAAGTTCTAGATTCATCAACTAGAATCTCTATTCAATTATATTTTCCTTATTAATGCTTCCAATATATGCTCCAATATAATATCTTGGTTGATTTGAGAACTTGGAATTTGACACTTAGAAAAGATAATTTTGGGTTTGGACTTAGGTTAAACACAACATAAGTTTTAATAGATCAAGAGATTATTAAAGATTGGGTAATCTATAAGGTCGGGGAATAACAAATGTTTTCACTTAATTCTAGATAGGGGTATTAATTTTGTAGTGTTCACATATTCTGTCACTTGATACTCGGGAAAGCTAATGAGAAAGCACAAGTGAACTTTGTTGATCCTAAGATTTTGATGAACAATTAAAGGTTGATATTTTTGGTAGAACTAACGATTTGATTAAGTGTTTCAATTTATTAATTCCAATGATGAAGATATGATGACAAGTAATGAATGCATGCTAAAGAGACTGAAAAAAATTATGGATATTAAGAGATCAAAGATTTTGAAGAATCTAAGAAAAAACAACTCAGGTTAATTTTCACTCTTAATGTTTCCCGGCACACACGACACACACAAAAAAATTAAAAAAAAAAATTTGTCTGTTTTGATAGGATCCTAATTTGTGAAATTATATGCTCCTGTGTGTAATTCAGAAAGAAATATTAATAATTAATTAAAATTGAATTTAAGAATTTAGTGGAGCTAATTGAGAAAAGAAATTAGCTAAAAGGGCGAAAACGTCAAAAAGAATATATTAAAAACGAATTGGAGAGAAGTGTTCAACAATTAAGAGTCCACTGATAAGTCGACCGAAGCATATAAGACAAACTTATTGAATCGATCAGTCGACAAATAGGTCGACTTGGCATAGAAAGTGAAATTTCTAAATCAATTAGTCAACAGGGAAGTCGACCTGTGCTTGGAGGATAAACTCTTTATATCGTTCGGTCGACAAACTATGAATTATCAGTCAATCGATGGGCAATAAATGTTAGGCTTGGGCTACAACCTGAATCGAGCGGTCAACGTATGAGTGTTTGTCAGTCGACTGATGAATTTGTTTCAGGTTTTATGGAATTTTGGGATTTGATTCAAAACTAGTCATTAACTAGCCGTTTTTGGCTTACCTGATTGAGATATTCTAGGGATCCATATTTAATTGAGATATGATTTATATATTTTATTATCCCTATTAATTTGGTATATTTAATTAAATGTTCTGTTAATTAAAGTACTTTAATACTTTCTAATTCGATGAATTTCAATTTAAAAATGTTTAAGGACCAAAATGAGATTTTTCAAGAATATTTTTAAATGAAAAATATCTATTTTAATTATATATGATGTATGAGGTCTTGGGGTGTCATTTAATAACATAATATTTGAAAAGTAATTATTATAAGATATCTTTGATATTCCTTTATTTAAATTTGCGAAATTTTGTGTTTAAATATTACTATTTTGGTGGAGAATATTTTGGGCCTAAAAAATGGGAGAGATTTAAGGGATTTATTTTGATCTCACGATTTAGTCTATATATTTAAATATAATTCTTTCTATACTTTCATTGATTAAGATCAAATTATTTTGGAGACTAAATTGAGAGCTTTAGAAGTTATAATGTTGGTTAAATATAGTTGTTATAAATCTATATGATATATGAGATCCATATGTGTCATTTATTGACATAACAATTGAAAACTAGCCGTTGAAGGTCTAGTTTTAGGGCTTTTAAAAGAGACTTGCGGATTTCATATAAGTGCCATACAATATCAAGAACTATTCAGTTCCTAAGCTTTTCTAAGAGTTATCATTATGATATTATACTGAAAATATTGTGAGATTATTCTGGAGTTAAAGTTCTTGAGTTAAAGCGCTAATTTATTTGGCGTCACCAATTTGAGTTGTCTAGCGATCTGTTCTGCAATCCATTGGTGTTTTCTAAGTGAAATCATTCCAAGATTATTCTTTAATTTAGCATTTGATTGTTATTACTTGCTTGGTGAATTGATCTTTTTGAGAAATTGTTTTTCAACTTTAAAAGCATAAAAATCTTTTAAAACAATTTGTGTGTTAATCTGATTACATGCTTAATTGTGCTACCCGAATTCTTTATTATAATCAAATTTTGTTTCCTCACTTTATTTCTATCACTTGTATCGGGACATTAATTGAGTATTAATTAATTAGAGGTGGTAGAAGCTCCGAGTGGGTAGCACTTATCAATTTTTATAATTAGTGAATTATGTGCGGATTAGATACTATTGGGAGTGTCTAATCAGGGGTAGCTTGGTTTCAATCTCTTCCGGTAAAGAGATTGAGGTGTTAATTCTTCCTTTATAGAATTAATTGTGAGTGATTTTGTAAAGGTTTCATCCTTACTTGGGAAAATAATAGTTGGAGTGTTTTTGTGAAGTTTTGATTCTTGAGCCTTAGGTATAAAAAGAATTAGGTTATGATTCTCCCTGTAATAGAATTAGGTTATTCTTGACTCTATAAAAAGTAGAGGTTATTCCTGAGCCTGTAAAAGGAAATTTGTAAAGGTTGATTTTGAGCTTACAAAAAGAATCATTGTGAGGGTTTGGTTCCTACCTGTCAAGGAATCTTGAGTTTAGTAGGTATGAATTTCCGTGGGGCTCAGAGGACTGGATTAGCTAAGAGTGGCTTGGTGAACCAGGATATATCGTTGTGTATTTCATTGTTTATTTCTTTTATTTTATCTTGTGTTGTTTGGGTGTGCACCTAGAGCTTATTACACTTATCCGCTGCTATAAAAATAATAATTAATTTTAAGATAAAATTAATTATTTGATTTTTGAAGTGTTATTAATTTGGATTAAATTTTAATACTACTCAATTCACCCCCCCTTGGGTAGCTCACTAGGCCAACAATTGGCAACAGGGTTGGTTTTAGCTCGTTAGGCTTAACATCCTAGCTAAACTGGTCACGTGCACACACCATAGATAATATTTTTTGTGTATCTTCTCTTGATGGTGATAGATCCTTATATGATAAAATGATTTATGATTCTTGTGATTTTAGTAGTAGTGATGGAGATGGTGATAATGAAAATGTCCATATTGTTATGGAAAAATTACTTTCTTTCACACTATGTTTTGCTAAAGAGAGCTTGAGTTTAAAAAGAAAAATTGATTCTTTTTAAAATGGTGGAGAAAGTGTTTGAAAATCTAAAGTGCATTTGGATGATTATTGTGGTACAAAAGAGTTTTCAACGTTGTTTTTTAAATTAATAATTTGTTCTCTAAAGTGAATTCTCTTGAAAATGAATATAGAGTTTTAAAAAATAATTTTGACATAATTTCTAGTCAAAGGTCAGATCTTGTTTCTAAAATTGATTTACTTAAGAAAAAGTTTGAAAAATCAAAATCCGACCTTAAGTCTATTTCGATAGATTTTGAAAATAATTTTTCTAGGCAAAGTGGATATGCTTCATCGTCTCATCCTTCTTCACAAGTCAGTGACAATTATGTGGCTATTGTTAGAAATGATTCTTATTTTACATCTCGTGCTTTCTATGATAAATTAGATTTGAGATGTTATTATTGTAATAGAGTTGGGCATTTTAAAGTATCATGTCCGTTTCGAAATCCTAAATTTATGTCTAACAAGGACGGATCCAAAATGAAATGGATATCGAAGAAAACTATTGAAATGTCTTGTGCAGAATTACATAATGTCGGAAGTGGACCTGAAGGAACAAACAAGAAGTTATATCAAAGCCAAGACATGAAGTCACCAAGGATCCACAAGTGACACATACAAAGCGAAAAGATGCACCAAAGACAAAATGTGAGGTTGCAAAGAAGCTACAAGAGAAATGTGCAAAGAGAAAAGTTGTACAAAATCCAAGATGGGATATCACTAGGAAGCCACAAGCGATATGTGTAAAGGGAATCATCAATAAATCGAATGACAAAATACAAATGTTGAGAGAATACGGACAAGCAAAGAAGAATTATGCACCCAAATCACTCATCGATATAAATGAGGTAAAGTGCAAAGTCATCCCAAAAGATAGAAAATGTACTCCTAACCCTCCCCATTTTAAATTCATTAAATTTGTTAAAGAGTGAGGTGCCCACCTTGCCAAATAGATAAGTTGGTAATAGTTTCTAAGACCTATTTTCAATGACGTATTTATTTGTTATCTTAGAAACATTACATAGTGATTATAAGAATCACATTTAGTTAAGGATTATTAACATGTTTTTATGTGCTTATATCAAGTTGTGATCATGAGTAAAATTTTAAAAACATGTTATGAGATTTTAGAAATTGAATTAAGTGAATTGAGTTTTTATTTTATACATCTTGATTTATTAAAATGCATAATATTTTATATTTAGGTGAATTGAATGACTTAATTTGATCATGATAATACTTGTATGGTTAATATTAATATGAAAGCATGATAATTCATTTTGATTCCATGTATGAGTATTTCAATAAATGACATATTAATCTATACTTAATGTTTCAAATTGATATTTTATGATAGAAATATGCATTTATCCATGTTTAAAGCATGTATTAGATTTATATTGATTGATCCTAAGTTATTCTTGCGATATGATTTCTATTTTAGTGCATTAAATATTACATGACTTGATTTTATCTAATAGGAAGATATTATTTAGTATCATGAGTAAGACATGAGAACTTAACTGAAATTATGTGATTACATACTATATTGTTGAAGTATTTTGATTGCCTCAGGTTTATTCTCCTAAGCATGAATTGACTTGTTTATAATTATATATGGGGATAAATGTTTATATGTTTATAAGAGGGGTAATATTATATCATGCTTATATTGAAAGATGAGTTTTGTTGAAAATCAAAAGAGTTAATATGCTTCTGAAAAATTAAATATCATGCTACATTACTAAGATGTTTTGATTGCCTTAGGGGGAGATTACATTTCTAAGTGATGTTTTTGGTTCCCCCCCTCCCTAATTTTTTTTTTTCTGAGATGACAAAGAGGGAGAATTAGTTGATGTTTTGTTGAATATCTTAAGGGGGAGTTTATTGTATATTGAAATTTGTTCTTTGATTGAAAATCTTTTGATTATTTTCATTACTTTGCTTTAATGAGTTAAAGAACCCGTCCTCGAATTTAGGGGGAGTGTGGTTACATTATTATTTTGAAGAAAATATCAAAGTTAATTGTCATCATCAAAAAGGGAGAAGAATGTTGATCCTAAGATTTTGAGGAACAATTAAAGGTTGATGTTTTTGGTGGAACTAACGGTATGATTAAGTGTTTCCGTTTATTAAGTAATGAATGCATGCTAAAGATACTGACAAAGACGATGAACATTACGAGACTGAAGATTTTGAAGAATCTAAGGGAAAATAACTCGAGTTAATTTTTACTCTTAATGTATCCCGATTACGATCACACACGACACAAAAAGTTTTTAAATTTATGTGTGTTTTGATAGAATCTTAATTTGTGAAATTATATGCTCCTATGTGTAATTGAAAAAGAAATATTGATAATTAATTAAAATTGAATTTAAGAATTTAGTGGAGCTAATTGAGAAAAGAAATTGGTTAAAAGGGTGAAAACGTCAATGAGAATGTATTAAAAACGAATTGGAGAGAAGTGTTCAGTAATGAGGAGTCGACTGAAGCGTATAAGACAAACTTGTTGAATCGATCAGTCGACAGATAGGTCGACCTGGCTTAGAAAGTGAACTCTCTGAATCGATCAGTCGACAGGGAGGTCGACCTGTGCTTGGAGGATAAACACTATGTATTGTTCAGTCGACAAACTGTAAATTACCGGTCGACCGATAGGCAAGAAATGTTTGGCTTGGGCTACAACCTAAATCGAGCGGTCGACATATGAGTATTTGTCAGGCGACTGATGAGTTTGTTTCAGATTTTATGGAATTTCGGGATTTGATCCAAAACTAACCGTTTTTGGCTTACCCGATTGAGATATTCTAGGGATCTATATTTAATTGAGATATGATCTATATATTTTATTATCCCTATTAATTTGGTATATTTAATTAAATATTCTTCTAATTAAAGTACTTAAATCATTTTTATTTTGATGAATTTCAATTTAAAAATGTTTAAGGACCAAAATGAGATTTCTCAAGAATATTGTTAAATGAAAAAGATCTATTTTGATTATATATGATGTATGGGGTCTTGGGATATCATCTAATAACATAATATTTGAAAAGTATTTATTATAAGATATCTATGATATTCTTATATTTAAACCTACGAATTTTGAGTTTAAATATTACTATTTTGGTAGAGAATATTTTGGGCCTAAAATATAGGAGAGATTTAAGGGATTTATTTTGATCTTATGATTTAGTCCATATATTTAAATATAATTTTTTCTATACTTTCATTGATTAAGATCAAATTATTTTTTGGACTAAATTGAGAGCTTCAGAAGTTATATTGTTGGTTAAATATAGTTGTTATAAATCTATATGATATATGAGGTCCATATGTATCATTTATTGACATAACATTTGAAAAGTAGCCATTTGAGGTCTAGTTTGAGGGTTATTAAAAGAGACCTGCGGATTTCACATAAGTGGCACACAATATCAAGAACTATTCAGTTCCTAAGTTTTTTAAGAGTTATCGTTCTGATATTATACTAAAAAATATTGTGAGATTATTCTGGAGTTAAAGTTCTTGAGTTAGGGCTAATTTATTTAGCATCACCAATCTAAGCTGTTTAGCGATCTGTTCTGCAATCTATTGGTATTTTCTTGGTGAGATCATACCTAATTGTTCATTTTATAAAAAACAAAAATGTGTTTTGGTTTGTTTTATTCTGTGAATAATATCTTATGAGATCTATTAAAAGAAGACATTGGATGCAAGGAGGAGTTGTTGAAAATTTTCTTGGAAATCTTGCCAGATCCATGGGTTGTGATACATGCCTAGGATGATTTGAGCCTAAAAATGATATTCTCATCTACCTTCTACCCTAGCCATATATTATAACCCTCAAAGCCTTTTGATCTCCAGTGACATATGAACCAATGCATAATTAGTAGAGAGTGACGAAAAATGGGCTTATGGTAGTTCTTGCATTCACTATCTAAAGATTGTTCATTATCTCCTTAGCACATAAATATATTCGAAGCTCATTTGGTTGGGTGAGAGTGATTGTGCATACACTTACACATCGAGAGTCTTGAGTGGGTTGAAATTGATGCTTGAAGTTGAAATTCTAGATAATCTCATTGTGTGCATTTCTTTTGAGCTTGGAACATTTTGTGGTTTCGGAGATTCTTGCATAGTTGTTGATTTAATACGAAACTCATACTTTATCATTAGCGTCTTAGTACTTGATTTGTATTTTCTTTTATTTTCCTTTGTTTTACTTGAGGACAAACAAATGCTTGAGTTTGGGGGTACCTAACTATCCTGATTCTTTTCACATACTCAGAATCAACCTAAACTATCTGGATTATTTTCGCAGGCTCAAAATCAACCTATCACTGTCCAACTCTATTACACTTATCATTTTCACAGGCTTAGAAATAATCTTTTCAAAGGTTAAAGACAAACCAATCTTTTTTTTTTTCAAGCCAAAGATCAAACACTAATCTTTTTCTCGGGTAAAAGATCGAAACCCTAGCTATCCTGATTAGACACCTACCCAAACATATCTAATCCGCTCAACCTCCCAAATGCGAAAAATAAAAAATTTCTTCCCACAAGGAGCTTCTTTCACCTCAATACAGATATACTCAATTAATTTTCCGAATAATACTATGTGATAAATACAATGTGAGGCAAACAAATCTGATTTTAAAAAATAGATAGCACATAAGTCGCTTGTAATTGGATTTTTCAATAAAAATTGTTTAAATGATTTTTAAAAATTAAGTTCAAAAATGATTTTTTTGAAAACACCTTAACCAAGCAATAAATCAATAATAATCTAAGAAAGCAATAAAAAAAGCTTGGAAGGATCTCATCGGAATTCACCTAAAGTATTAACAATTTCTCAATAAAGAACACGAACCGATGACACAACAATGAGCGCCTTAGATCAAGAACTTTGAATATAATCTTACTTTACAAATCTCGGCAATAAAATGTCTCTTAGAATCATAGAAGGCTGAAGTTCTTGATGTTTTTAATTTCAATCCCACAAGTCTCTATAAATAAACTTAATACTAGACCATCAACGACTAGTTTTCAAATGTCATTACTAAAAATGACATTGCAAGACCCCATATATCATATATATTCAAAATAGATCCTTTTTATTTAAAAATACTTTAGGAAAAACTCATTTTGGTCCTTAAAACATTTTTTAAATCGAAATCCATAGAAATAGGAAGTATTTTATCACTTTAACTAAAAGAATATTTACTTAAATAGACCGATTAATTAGGAATCACATAGTTCATGACATATAATGAAAATTTTCAAATCCTCTTCAAAACCACCCTAGGAATTGTCAAAACTGAATTAGATTGACCAGAAACGGATCACTCACTTTTTGACTGAATCAGTCGATGGACCAGCACCCTGTCATTGGTTGACCAACCTCTCACAATGGTCAATTAATTCACTGTTGTGCTAGTCTGGTCGATTGATCGACCTTTTTCGGTTGGTTGACCGATTGGATCAAAATGTCTTTACTTCTTCCAATTTCGGCTACTGTTCTCGTCAATCGACCAACCTAACTTTCCAGTTGACTAAATAGACTAGTAGGTCAGGCATTCTTCCTCTAAAATACATTATTTTGGTTAGTTGACCAACCTTTTTTGTCGGTTAACCAAATTTACCCAAAAACTTATCATTTTAAGCATTAAAACCAATTTTTCAATTCACTCCTTAAACAAAACCATTTTGTAAACTTAACACATTAGGAAACCCCCTAAATTAATCAAAAAGCAAATAAGATTAATTCATTTTATAGTGTCATGCATGATCCTAATTCGAATTGCATTGAGATTATATAAGTAAAGAGTTGTTTTCAATTAGTTGTCTTCAATGTCTTCAAAACTCTTCACGTCTTCATCAATTCCATTTTTTATCCCATTACATTTTCTTCAACGATTCCTCTTCGACGATTCTTCTTCTTAATCAAATTATATGGAACTATAAATCTGAAATCACTTAGTAAAAAATTAGTCCCATGAAACATCAATGTTTAATTGTTCATCAAAACATTAGGTTCAACAATCTCCCTTTTTTTATGATGACAATTAATTTTGATGTTTTCTAATTGTTTCTAATCTAGCCACAAGAGCATAGGTTTCATCATAATCAATTCCTTCCTCTAGATTATAGCATTGTGCTGCTAATCTTGCTTTATTTCTAATTACCATACCAGATTCATCTTTTTTATTTCGAAAAACCCATTTAGTACCAATAACAGGATGAAAATCCAGTCTCGGAATAAGACACCATACTTTGTTCTGCTCAAATTGAACTAACTCATCTTGTATTGAGAAAATCCTAGATTCATCAGTTAAGGCCTCATTTATATTTTTAGGCACAATTTGAGATAAGAAAGTAAGATTAATTATATCTCTAAGAGAGGAATGAGTACTTACGCCTTTTTCGAAATTACCGATAATTTCGTTTACTGAATGTCCTGGTACTGTCTTTATAGCTCGTGGTAAAGTCGAATTCTCTTCCTTAGCCTCCTCCTCTTTTTGAGACTCCTTAGTCACATTATCACCATAGTTTTGGTTATTTGAAATATCAGCATCATCATCATCCAAAACCTTTCTCGAAAAAAAATGGGTCAGCTTCCTTAAATACAACATGCATAGATTCCTCTACTACTAACGTACATTTATTGTAAACTAAACCCTATAAGCCTTACTATTAGTAGCATATCCAAGGAAAATCCCATTATTAGATTTAACATCAAATTTACCTAGATTATCATTGTCATTCAATATGAAGCATTTAAACCCAAATACTTTAAAATAAGAAATGCTAAGAGTCTTACCATTCTAGATTTCATATGGGTTTTGTTAAACCCTCTACGAATCGATACCCGATTAACCACATGACAAGTTGTACTTACTGCATCGGCCTAGAAGTAGGTCGGTAAATGGTTTTCATTCAACATCGTTCTAGCCATCTCTTGAAGCGTCTTGTTCTTCATTTTGACTACACCATTTTCTTGTGGTGATCTTGGTACAGAGAAATTATGAGCATAACTATGCTCATCACAGTAACTAACAACATCATCATTCATAAAATCTCTTCCTGTATCACTACGAATGGTAGCAATAGAGCATTGCTTCTCATTTTGAACACGTTTACAAAATTTAGCAAATACAAAAGCAACCTCACTTTTCTTGGTAAGGAAAAATACCCAGGTAAGTCTAGAATAATCATCAACTATTACGAAAGTATAAAACTTACCACTAGAACTAGCAACAGAATTTTAACCAAATAAATCAAGATGCAACAATTCAAGACATTTAGACGTGGACGTGCACATCTTTTTATTAAATGATGATCTAGACTTCTTGACTAATTAAGATGTGTTGCATACTTTATCTTTCAGAAATTGCAAATAAGGTAGACCACGTATGAGACTCTTCTTAGATAAATTAGAAATTAACTTCATACTAGCATACCCAAGTCTCCTATGCCATAACCAACTATTTTCAGATAAAGCATTCAAACAGGATAAATTTTGAGAAGTAAAATCATCAAATGAGCAAGTATAAACATTCTCAAAACATGATGCAACTAACAAGATACTACTATCATGACCATTTTTAATAATGCACATATCATGATCAAATACAACATTATAACCCTTGTCACATAGTTGACTAATACTAAACAAATTATGTTTAATACCATAAACTAATAACACATCTTTAATAATAGTAGTACCATTACCGATATTACCCATACCGATAATTTTACCATTTGTGTTGTCTCCAAAAGTCACATGACCTCCATCCTTAGGTGTTAAAAATATTAATTTTGCTTCATCTCCCGTCATGTGTCGAGAACAACCGTTGTCCAAGAACCATTTGTCCTTGTTTATTGATGTTTTTAGAACTGCAAAGAGCACCTCAAATAGTTCTTAAGTGGTAGCCAGTCTAAGTGGGTCCGATCTTGTTAGTCGAGACAATTTTAGTTCTTTTTGGAACCCAAACTTGTCTACAGCTAGATATTTTAGCAAAACATCTACGAATAGTATACCTAAAACATTACATTTAAAACATCTAACAAGACCTCTGGCTTTAGAAAAGAATTTATGAAAACGTTTTTGCTTAAGATGTTTCTGAAACCCAATACTGGCTTTATCAAAAATACCATGTGAACTTCCCAAAAGCTTTTTCAAGTTATTCTCACCGTCGGTGAATTTGAGAACAATTGAATGTAAATATGAAATCTTGGAGTTCAATTCATTCTTTTCAGATTCGTAGTCCATTACTTGCTTGTTTAATGTATTAATTGTACTTTGAAGGGCATTTATTTTGGAACACTAGTTTTTATAATCATACGAAAGTTCTTGATAAACATCAAATAATTCATCAAAATCTAAAGGAGAAGAACTTGAACATTTTATTACCTCACCAGCAGTGGCCATTAATGCAAACATAGACGTATCTTCACTTTCTGATTTTTGTAAGCTACTTGATTCGGTATCATCCCAAGTAGCCTTTATAGATTTCTTCTTTCTCTTCCTTCCTTTATTCTTTTTTTTTTTATCCTTCTTTGGTTCAGGACAATCAGTTTGAAAGTGACTAGACTTGTGACAGTTGTAGCATTCCACATTGTTCATGTTGAAGTTTTTCCTCCAATGGAAATACGCCGAGTCATTCTTCTAAAATTCTTCGTGAGAAGCGCCATGTCTTTCTCTTACTCACTATCAAGACTTTCATCATCACTGTCATCCTCTTTTTCAGTTTTCTAAGTTTTTAGCACCAAACATTTTTTCTTGCTATTTCTGGTGTCATCCTCATATCCTCGAATCACCATTTCATGCATCATCAAGTTGCCTATGAGGTCATCAATTTCGTATTTGGCAAGATCCTTAGCTTTCTTAATTGGGGTCACTTTTGGCTCCCATATTTTTGTTAAAGATCTCAGGACCTTTCGAACTCTATTCTCCAAGGAGTATGGTTTTCCAAGTTGACTCAAGTGATTGCAAATGTTATTAAATCGAGTGTATATCTCTTAAATCGATTCAATTTCTTCCATTCTGAACAATTCAAATTTTCTCATAAGAGCGTTGATTTTCGATTTCTTCACATGGCTTGTCCCTTCGTGGGTAACCTGTAGCTTGTCCCACATCTCCTTTGCCGATTTACAACCTGAAACTCTCGAGTATTCATTGGAATCTAAAGAACAAAATAGAATATTAATAGCTTGAGAGTTTATAGAAAGTTTTTGCTTATCGGAAGCAGTTAGCTGCTCTTTCTTCCACTCAACTTCGTTTTTCATTGGGACAAACAAACCATCCTCGATTCCAAGCCATACATCATAATTTGTCGCCTGAAGGAAGGCAATCATTTTGTCTTTTTAGAATGCATAATTTTCATCAGCAAACAACGGTGGGCGGTGCATAGACTCCTCAGCTAGTGATAGGTGTAAAATACCTATCTAATTCTAAACCGAATTTGCCAGTTTTCGAGTATTTTATTTAAGTTTGAATATCGTTTTAGCTGTTTTTATTAGTCAGGAGCAGGGACGTAAACAATCGGTAAACCGAGCAAAATGGTGCGAAAGGGGTAGCCAAAAAGATGAAAAAATGAGGTTTCAAATAACAGAGCAAATCCACCTAGGCGAAGTTTCTACCGCCTAGGCGGAAATTCATCAGAAGGTTACAAGGGCTGAAATAATGAATCGGCCTAGGCAAAGTTTCCACTGCCTAGGCAGAAATCCACCAGAACGCTTAAAGTAATGAACTGCTGGATAGAGCTACACTGCTGTAAATCCGCCTAGGCGAAGTAGCTACCGCTTAGACGGAATTCAGTTAGAAAGATAAGGAGCCAAGAAGTTAGTCCTCCACCTAAGAGAAGATTCTACTGCTTAGGCAGAATTCTAACCGACTTAAACTCTGCCTAAGCGGAATTTCTACTGCTTAGGCGGAAATCGCAGAACAGGTCAAAATATCTGTTTAGATATTTTGGAACCCCTAGGCCTATAAATACCCCTTGGCCACGTCTGAAACTAAAAGTTAAAGAACCCTAACCCTAGTAGAGAGCCCTTAAGCTATATTTTGAAGATCAAGAAGGAGGTTCATCATTCGGATAAAGAAGGATAACTTGCGGATCGATCATTAGCGACAGTGAACCGTTTTACTTCCAGATTTGATCGTTTCTCTCTTGTTTTATTCTTTGTAATCACTTTTTTATATCTAAGAATGTTGAATCCCTCTTATTTTGTATGGTATATGGCTAAGATCTTATAGTAGTAGTTAAATGTTACTTAGGTGTAGTCGAAATCATGTAATCATCTAGTTGAATGAATTAATATTACTTTAACGTGTTGTTTATCTAAATCTGATTGTGTTTACCATTATTCTTGATATTATGCTTGTATAGATAAAACAAGAATACAGGATTTGACACTCGGGAGAGGTAACCCCGAATTCGTACTAGGGTAAATACAACGTGACTTTCTAACGACCCGGGAGGGCGTTAAAACGTATGCAACCCATGACGTTGGCTCGAGACTCACGCGACCTAGGGTCGTTAAGGAATTGAAGGGGACTTCTTCATTGACAGGCAGTGGTGTAATCCCCTGTCTTACACTCGGGAGAGGTAGCGGAGGAGTTATTGATACAGAGGTTGTCGGATTAGATAAAAACCATTATAGCTAACTAAATGAAATCGGTTATGCATTATATGAAAGAGATTTATACCTAACTAATTAGTGTAATTAAAACTAACTTTATAGTTTTCATTTATCTTAGTATAGTAAATAGAAAACAAACAAATTACGATTAGTCGAGATAATACGAAACTATGTAAATCACAATACTCAACCGAGTTACACGAATTTCCCAGTGGAACGATATCCGATCCTAAAAGATCCATTATATTAAAACTAGACCTCGTACACTTGCGTGTAGTCTAATTACCGCGAGGAGAAAACATAGTTGTAAATCCAAGCGCGTACAAGTTTTTAGCGCTGTTGCCGGGGAAATGTATAGTAATTTGGTTGATATTGTGACCAAGTGGTTGAATATTAATCCTGATAATTCTTTTCTTTTATTTTCTTTTAAATTATTGGTTTAATTTGTTCTGAGAGATGTGATCAAACAATGCATACAACGAAAAAGGAGTTTAGAATTCTTGGCTCTTGATCCCGAGATTGAGCATATGTTAAAAAGGATAAGGAGAGAGAGAAGAAACCAACTTCAATACAATGAATCATGATCCAACAAAGCATTCTATCCAAAATACCTTGTCTATGAGGGATTTTGGTGAAAATTGCTCAAGCAAATGTCCCGTAGGTACTATCGAGCTAGAAGGCAAAGACGAACGAACTTTCCAAGTCAACGGGGAGAGGATCAAGTACTACCTCAAGGATGAAGAGCGAGTTGTGGAGAATATCTCCCCCGTTGAAGGATAGAGCCGAAATTCATAAACGTCCATGCTAGGGACGTAAAACCAAGCAACATCTTTTGATATGTCATCGAGGGTAACGAATATTCCCAACTTTTGTATAAATACCTTTTTGGAGATCGTATTGATCTCGTAATAATAATTTTTGTGGTGAATTGATGAGGTCGATACTTAGGATTTATTTGCATGCTAAAACTAATTTGAGGATTGAAGAGGAAATAAGAGGTGTAGAGAAACAATGTGAAAACCTGAAGGAATCCAGCTTAAGTCCACAAACCACCGCCTAGGCGAAAATTGGACAGAAACACTAAGAAAACATTCTGGCGTAATTTCGTCCAGGCGGAAAAACCACCGCCTAGGCAAAAATTGGACAGAAAAAGTCTGTATTTTACACTGGTGTAACTTCGCCCAAGCGGTAAAACCACCGCTTATGCAGAAAAATGAAGAAAAGCTGAGTTCCTATACTGCAGTAAATTCACTCAGGCAGAAAACCCACCGCCTAAGCGGATTTACAACGAATTCAGGGGTTTCACACTGGTGTAGATTCGCCTAGGCGGAAAAACCACCACCTAGGCGAATTAACACCAGAAAGTTTTTAAAAAGAAAAAGGCGCTACTTCGCCTAAGCGGTAAAACCACTGCCTCGGCGAATTCATGCGACCCCTATTTTAAAATGCAACAGTCCTTTTCACAAATGGCACTTCCCTCCTAAAAATTTCAAGAAACCTCTCAACTTCACCATCCCAAATCCCTTCCTCCTATTAAAGATTCACCCTACATTGCTAAAAACTTGGATTTTCACCAATAATCTCCGTCCAAACATGGAATTCCTCCTCCAATTTTCGAAAATTAGGGTTTGAACAGTGAAACAGTGCGAAATCGCCCTTCTCCATTGATTTGATCAAATTTTTCGACAAGTAAGTGTTAATGATCCTATTCTTCACTCAGTTGTTGAAATATGTGCTTCATTTACTCATTTATTTCAAAAAATCATTGGATTTGGTTAGAAACCTAAACCCCTTTAAACCCTAAGTTGCGGTTTTTATGTTATTTGGGATTGAGGAATGATTCATGGTAAACCCTATTATGTTTTTGTGTTGCTATACAATGTGAATCAATTATTGAACGCTACATTGCGACAAAAATGTGATTTGGTTATGGTTGGTGGAATATCTTGTGAAATTTGTATTGATTAGCTTTGGTTGGCATATGTTTGAGAAAATAGGGCATTGTGTGTTCGCTGACTAGGGTTTGAATTGCGAGTTTTATTGTTATTATTGTGGTTGGTGTTATGATTGTGATTTACAGGAAAAATGGCAAAGCAGCGCCGGTTTTTGAAACCGATCCCTAAGATTTGGCATCAATTTATCTGCACTAATCTGCTCTCTACCTCCCATATGTCCGATGTTGCCAAGGAGCAAGCATTTATGCTATACAACATTGATAGAGGGACGCCCGTCAATATCGGTTGGCATATCTACTCATCAATAATTCATACTACTAGGACAACAAAGGGTTGTGGAAGGGTGGACCAGGAGAAAGAGAGGAGGGTCAGGAAGAGGAAGAAGCCGGTCCTTCCGAACCACCAACGCCTACAACCAGCCGAGGCCAAATCACCCAAATCTCACGAGATGTCTGTAGTCTCCAGTCCGATATGAGCCAGCTTCAAGCTAATTTGGCTCGGATGGAGAACTACATGGAGTCCTACATCCGGCAGCAAGATCAAAACTAACGTGTTATATTCGAGCATCTTGGAATTGACATGGCGCATTATACGCCCGTGCCGTTTTCCGAGCCGGATGAGCCGCCACCGCCATCTCCACCACAATGAATGGTAGGAGGTTAGACTTTTATGTCTTCCTTCCTAGGTATGTGTCCGCCCCAGTTTCAATACATATTTTTCTATTCTGCTATTGGGTTCGCTGCTTAGGCAGTGGGGACACTGCCTCGTTCAAGTTTGGGGGAATATGACCTGCAATGCATGTAGTTTTTGTTTTGTTTTTTTCTTGGGGGGATAAGAAGGATGAAAAATTTTTGATATAAAGGGGACAAAAATTATTTTTGTGTACAAATTTATTAATTAATGTTAAAATTTTTGTAAATTTTGAAATTCTTTTTGTTATACATGTGTAATATTTAGCTATGCATGTGTAAGGATAATTAGCATAGGTAATATTAGTTTGTAGAATTAGAGTAGAATTGTTAATGAATTGAGTTGTACGAGCATGTTGAGTTTTTGAGTTCGTCCGAACCATGTCCCGATGATGAAAATTACCCCCTAAATTGTGTTTTAAGGTCGGGGGTAATGCCATTCACGTGTGTTTTGTGTGCTTAGCATGTCGATTAGGTAAAAGTTATTTTGATCCTAAATCGCACGATTGCATAAACTCGTTGTATAATTAATTGAACGATTGGACGACGATTATTCAGTAATAATTTCATGACAGAAATGAGAAATCTAGAACTTGACTGGGGGAGGCTTGAGGCGAAATTATAGGTAAGGTAATTCCGGAGGCATGATATAGGCCTTTATTTTTATCGCTTGAACCGTTTGAAACTAACCTAAAAAGTTATTCCCTCGTTCTCCTGTCGAAGCCATAAAATTTTGTCACTTCTGAACTTGTTTCTATACTTTAACCAAGTAAATCTTTTAGAACCATTGTCACTAGGAATAAAAGTGAAAATTGAGTGAAAATAAGTATCATTAGATTATGCTAACTTGAAGCGGGCAATCGGGGTTTCAGTATTTTTGGTTAAGTATAAGAGTATTCACTTGTCAATCCTGTAGTTGTATCTAAACACCCCTAAAATTGTACAAAATTGAATAAGTTTGGGGGTGTAGTCTTAAAAAAAAAAAAAAAAAAAAAAAAAAAAAAAAAAAAAAAGCCCTATGTGAATATAGTGTTTAAATTCGATTGTTTTGACAAGTGAATACAAGTTTACTAAATCTTATTCAGGGTAATATCTTCAAAGATAAGGGAGTCATAAGAGAGATTTCGCGACAAGCGTTTGTACCTCGGGTATCGTTAAAATTATAACGAGTTTCTATTTCTACGATACCCTTGGCCGTTCTCCAAAGCCTGACCAAGCCCTATTGATCTCGGTGAATGTCCGAACCTACATTAGTAGATAGTTGAACCCAGTCAAGCATATGGTTTCCCTCAATGTTTTAACAAGTTTAAGTCATGATCTTATTCATTGAAAAATCCAATCCGGCGTTTGATTTATTATATATCCGAGTTCTCACACACACACATTTCAATAGGATCTAAAATGATTTGAACTGATATTGAGTGTTGAAATTCTAGAACACCACGTGATGTGTGTTATTCCTTAACCGGATCTGATTACGGGTTGTTGAGGGAAGAATAGCATAGTTTCTTTGACTAAACTTAAATCTTACAGGTGTGTACTTCTTATTTGTTAATGATTATGTATCTGTAGTTTAGGATGTAGCTAATTAGTGTAGTTAGTGTTATTTAGCATTAGGGTGTTTTGCTCGAGAACTAGCAAAATTCCAAGTTTGGGGGTATTCGATAGGTATAAAATACCTATTTAATTCTAAACTGAATTTGCCAGTTTTCGAGTATTTTATTTAAGTTTGAATACCGTTTTAGCTGTTTTTATTAGTCAGGAGCATGGATGTAAACAATCGTTAATTCTAAACTGAATTTGCCAGTTTTTGAGTATTTTATTTAAGTTTGAATACCGTTTTAGCTGTTTTTATTAGTCAGGAGCATGGATGTAAACAATCGGCAAACCGAGCAAAATAGTGCGAAAGGGGTAGCCAAAACGATGAAAAAAAGAGGTTTCAAATAACAGAGCAAATTCGCCTAAGCGAAGTTTCCACCGCCTAGGCGGAAATTCATCAGAAGGTTGCAAGGGCTGAAATAGTGAATCCGCCTAGGCGAAGTTTTCACCGCCTAGGCGGAAATCCACCAGAACACTTGAAGTACTGAACTGCTGGATAGAGTTGCACTATTGTAAATCCACCTAGGCGAAGTAGCTACCGCTTAGGCGGAATTCAGTAAGAAAGATAAGGAGCCAAGAAGTTAGTCCTCCGCCTAAGCGAAGATTCTATTGCTTAGGTAGAATTCTAACCGACTTAAACTCCGCCTAAGTGGAATTTCTACTGCTTAGGCGAAAATCGCAAAACAGGTCAAAATATCTGTTTAGATATTTTTGAACCCCTAGGCCTATAAATACCCCTTGGCCACGTCTGAAACTAAAAGTTGAAGAACCCTAACCCTAGTAGAGAGCCCTTAAGCTATATTTTGAAGATCAAGAAGGAGGTTTATCATTCGGATAAAGAAGGATAACTTGCGGATCGATCATTAGCGACAGTGAACCGTTTTACTTCCAGATTTGATCGTTTCTCTCTTGTTTTATTCTTTGTAATCACTTTTTCATATCTAAGAATGTTGAATCCCTCTTTATTTTGTATGGTATATGGCTAAGATCTTATAGTAGTAGTTAAATGTTACTTAGGTGTAGTCGAAATCATGTAATCGTCTAGTTGAATGAATTAATGTTACTTTAACGTGTTGTTTGTCTAAATCCGATTGTGCTTACCGTTATTCTTGATATTATGCTTGTATAGATAAAACGAGAATACGGGATTTGACACTTGGGAGAGGTAACCCCGAATTCGGATTAGGGTAAATACAACGTGACTTTCTAACGACCCGGGAGGGCGTTAGAATGTATGCAACCCATGACGTTGGCTCGAGACTCACGCGACCTAGGGTCGTTAAGGCATTGAAGAGAACTTCTTCATTGACACGCAGTGGTGTAATCCCCCGTCTTACACTCGGGAGAGGTAGCGGAGGAGTTATTAATACAGAGGTTGTCGGATTAGATAAAAACCGTTATAACTAACTAAATGAAATCGGTTATGCATTATATGAAAGAAATTTATACCTAAGTAATTAGTGTAATTAAAACTAACTTTATAGTTTTCATTTATCTTAGTATAGTAAATAGAAAACAAACAAATTACGATTAGTCGAGATAATACAAAACTATGTAAATCACAATACTCAACCGAATTACACGAATTTCCCAGTGGAACGATATCTGATCCTAAAAGATCCATTATATTAAAACTAGACCTCGTACACTTGTGAGTAGTCCAATTACTGCGAGGAGGAAACATGGTTGTGAATCCGAGCGCGTACAGCTAGTGTGCCCATTGTGTGCGCCATGTGATCTTTATTAGCTTAGTGTGTCAATCTAAACCAGCTATGATGCCAATTATTGACCCGGTGAGCTACCCAAGAGGAGGGAGAATTGGGTAGATAAAAATTAATTCAAATAAAATACTTCAAAAATCAAATAATTAACTTTTACCCTAAATTAATTATTATCTATATAGCATCGAAAATTAAGTATCAACTATGTACACACCAAACAACACAAAAATAAATAACCAAAAGAATGCAGAACACCAGAAATTTATATTGGTTCACCAAATCATTCTTAGCTAATCTAGTCCCCCGAGCTCTGCGGAGAGTTACACCCATTAATCATTATGATCCCTTTAACTAGTTAGGAACAAAACTCTTACAAAACAATTATTTTCGCAGGCTCAAAATCAACCTTTACAATTCATTTTCACAGGCTCAAGAATAACCATATTTTCCACAGGCTAAAAATTAACCTAATTTTTTTATACTTAGACTAAGAATCAAACCTCACAAAACGCTCCAAATATCCTTTTACCCGGTAAGGATTGAACCGTTACAAAATCACTCAAATTAATTCTATCAAGGAAGAATTAACACTTAATATTTTTATACTCTAGGCAAAGATCAAAACCTCAATCTCTTTACCAGAAGAGATTGAAACCAACTACCTTTCATTAGACACTCCCAATAGTATCTAATCCGACACTCAACTCACCAATTACAAAATTGATAAGTGGTTTTCCCATTCGAAGCTTCTACCACCCTAGGTAAATTTGAAATCGATTAATGTCCTGATACTAGTGATAAAAATACAGTGAGAATTTCAAAATCTAACTTTAAACAAAAAATCGGTAGCAAGCAATTTAGTACGTAATCAGATTTTCTTAAGAAACTGTTTCAAAAATAATTTTCAATTTAAAAACAGGAAAATAATTTCAAAAATCAAATTACAAGTAGAATATGATAATAATAAACAATCAATTAATAGTAATCAACTTGGAACAATCTCACCAAGAATCAACCGATAAATATGATAAGCAATGAAACTTCAAGTCGGCAATCAGCAATAATCCACTTCAAAATATCTCATTCCTGATATAATTCACATAATTACATCTTTTAAAACATTCAATTTAGTCCCTCAAACTTATACTCAATCTCAATTAGATAAGATAGAAAGAATTTCATGAACCAAATTGAGAGATATCCAAAATACTTGAACAATGTCTATAGGGATATTAAAATATTAACTAAATAACTCAAAAACTATCAGATCCCTAAGATATCTCACATATATTAACCATAAAATGGCTAGTAACGGCTACTTTTTGGATCAAAACTATAAAAATCTAAAATCCTAAAACTTGCCATCAATTAACTGACCAACACCTATCGGTCGACTGCCCAATTCAAGACGTAGCCCAAGCCAATATTCCTTCGCCATAAGTTGACTGCTCATTTTGTATCTGTCGACCAATCAATTCAGAGAGTTTCATAAGTTGACTTACCTATCGATCTAACCATTCAGAGAGTTCATCTTTTAACCATAGGTCGACGTACCTGTCTACCGAGAGATTCAGAGAGTTTGTCTCACTTTCATAAGTCAACCTACCTGTCGACCGAACAATTCAGGGACTGTATATTCTTCCTAGCTCCATTTCATCGATTGACCAATCAATTTGTATAGGTCAACCGATTGAGCTGGAACACCTTTCCTTAATTAATTTTCTACTAAATTTCTTCGACGTGTTTGCCCCTTTAACCGATTTCGTTTCTCGGTTAACTCCACTAAATCCTTAAATTCAATTTTAATTAATTATCTTTCTTAAATCAATTGTTTCTTATTTAATTACACATAGGAGCAAATATATTAGCTAATTAGGATCCTATAAAAAAAAACACATAATTGTAAAAATATTTTGTGTCGTGTGTGATCCTAATCGGGATACATTAAAAGTAAAAATTTAACCTGAGTTGTTTTTCCTAGGTTCTTCAAATTCTTCGATCTCTTAACATGCATCATCTTTGTCAATGTCTTTACCATCTATTTAGCATTTTTCTCAATATCTTTATGATAATCTCTTCACTAGAACTAATAAACTGAAACAGTCAATAAAATTGTTAGTTCCAGCAAAACCATCAACATTTAATTATCCATCAAAATCTTAGGATTAACATAATAGTCCAGAAACAGATCAATCAACTTTTTGACTTAACCAGTTTGTCGATTGTCATCCTGCTGTCAGTTGACTCACCTCTCACAATGGTCACTTAATTAACCGTTGTGATGGTCCACTCAGTTGACCATCCATTTCTATTAGTTGACCGATTAAACCAAAATGTTCTTACTTCTTCAGATTTCGGCTACTGTTCTCGTTAGTCGACCAACCCATCTTGCCTGCTGATCGAATGGACCAATGGGTCACCTATTCCACTTCCAAAATACACTATTTTGGTTAGTCAACCGACCCATCGATTGACTGAATTGACCTGAAAACTTATCATTTCAAGCATTAAAACTAATTTATCAATTAGGTCCTTCACCAAAATCATTTCACTTACTTAGCAGATTAAGAAACACGTTTTATACCCCTATATTAATCACAACACATATAAGATTCATTTATTTTAAAGTTTCATGCATGATCCTAATTTAGGTTGTATTAAGAGTATATAAGTCAAGAGTTGTTTTCACCTAGTTGTCTTCGATATATTCAAAATTTCTCACGTCTTTCGAGTTGTAGGAGGCTAACGGGCTTTCGTCGGTTCTACCCCCTCACTTCGAGCTACCACCAAATCAACTACCCCAGCATCGTCAGCCTCTGGAACATGATCATGCGGGCCTTGTAAAGGAAGCTTACGGTGTCACCACAACCCTACGGAAAGGGAACCCTAGATGAGGGCCCAACATCAGCATTGCCTTCGTACAATCTAGAGGACGGCCTAACATCGTCATTTCCACCGTACATTCTAGACATCGGCCTAGCCACGTCATCACCCTCATTTCCTGAAGGATGGAAAGAAGATCCAAAATCTCTCGCCATTGAAAAACACGCAAGCTAGATGCAACAAATGATCAGAAACAGCAATAATACTCAAGATAACGTAACAAGTTAGTTTACAGATTCCTCTCTTTAAAAGAGTTGAACGCAACTCCCTGTCAACCATCATTTGAGAAGCTGAATCGACCAACCGTCGAATCTAGTCACGTGGTAGTTAATGCTTAATACTCTTGAAAGATAAAAAGTTGGGATAATTAGGCGGCGACCAATGTACTGACACCGCCCAACCCTCGAAGAGACAACGTATGTCGAATAATCTTGGAACATCCAAATATTCCCAATGAGCAAAGTCATTATATGTCCCTAGGAATAGAGGCATTTGATAAGGAGAAATTTGGCCGAAAGCTATGAGGGTGCCACGTGTCCTTAAGTACACAACTGGCCTCAGAACTCTAGAATCGATCGATCGAACGAGCCTAACTACATACCCGCTACAGATCAGTATAACTGTTCCAGGTCATTATATCCATTCTGGATCTCCATACCCACAATGGGTCTCCATGTCCGTTCCGAACCTCCGTACTCGTTCCAAGTCGTTCCTCCTAGGGCATGAGCGCCATCATGCTCCTACTCCGAAGGCAGTCAAAGTCGTCTCTTGCACAAAAGAAAATATCGTTACTATAATGGTCCCGCAATCTCCGCCTACCATCCCAACCATCTCTATTGCATAGGAACCAAGATTTACACCACTTACGATACTGGTATCCAGAAAATCAGGGAAAACTTGCCAAACATGTCATCTCCCTTCTTATTATATAAAGGTCGAAACCCTAAAAGTCAGAGCTATGTGAAAACTGATGCATTTTGACTACTCTCTACTTCCTCTATCTTTCAAAACAACTCTTACACTTACTACACTACGCTACTGATAGGTGTAAATTACCTATATATTTCCAAACCGAAATTGTTAGTTTTCGAGTACGTTTAATACGTTTTTGTTAAGTTTTAATATGTTTTTATTCTTTTTGTATTAAAACAGGTGTATGGGTGAAAAGGTATGAAATTGGAGCATAAACGATCAATTTGGACCAAAAATGGTCGAAGAACGGTAGAAAAACAAGCAAGAAGGCAATATTCTGAAAGAAGCCCATCGCTGCGGCGTCCAGACCACTGCCGCGGCAGTGAAAATGCATAGTAGTCTGTTCTTACTGATAATCCACCGCTGCAGCGGTGAAAATATAGAATGTCCCTGAAATCTACCGCTTTCTCCACTGCCTAGGCGAACATTAAACCGACATACTCACCGCCGCGGCGGTGACCTCTACACAGTTTAGATATTTTCCCTATAAATACCCTCTCATCTCTTCTCCTCTTGCCTCTCTCCATCCATTATAGCCCTTAGGGCTTAGTATAGAATATAGAGAGAGTATAGGGAGTACTCAAACAAATCCTAATGAGAAGATTACCATGCGGAGAAGAAGAATCGATTGGTGGATGGTTTTAGCGGCTAATCTTCGGATATCAGCTAAGTTCATCCGTTTTTCCTTTTATTTCTTATCTTCTATGTTTGTTTAAGCATGTTTAGCTTTGTTTTAATTCTACAAACAGCTATGGCCATAGGCTAAACGAGGATTGTAATAGGGCTTAACATATTATTTATGAAAATGTAGTTTTGGTTGAATTTGTGTTTTGTTTATGGTTGTTCCTTATAATTTCGATTGTGTTTCCATGTTTCTATGATTATATACTAATTTATATTTTTTGAGAATATGGGGTTTGACACTCGAGAGAGGTAACCCTATATTCGAATTAAGGTAAACACAACACAACAATCTAACGACCCAGGAGGGCGTTAGAAAGTGTGCAATCGATGACGTTGGGGCAAAACTCACGTGACCTAGAGTGGTTGAGACGTTGAGGGGGATTTCGGCATTGACACAAAGTCACGTATTCCCCCGTTTTACACTCAAGAAAGGTGGCGAGGGAGTTTACGAACCGAGATTGTCGGATACGCCGAACGCCGTTAATGTTAACTAAAACGAAACCAAACGGATTTAAGTAAATAAAGCTAATCCCTAGGCAATCTACTCCCCTAAACAATCTCAATATAGTATTTATAGTATAGTTAATGTAATTACTAATTTAGTTTAGTGTTAGTAATAATTAAATTCCATTTTTATCGCCTAGATAAAATTAGGTTATGACAATCGCAGTACTCGATAGTAATTTCAACCAATCTCTGTGGATACGATACCCTACTGAAAGGTCCATTATACTAAAACTTGATCCGTATGCTTGTAGTGAAAGTGGCAACGCAAAAATTGCGGTCACCAGCTACTTTTCACGTAGTACCATATACTAATTCTCACACCGAAGGTCCAACGCCGGTAGGTCCACCCATGGTGCATTGTTTTACATGGTCCAAACCAAGAAATAGTGAGAAGCCATAGTAGGCCATTGCCTCTCGATCTCAGAAGCTGACGTGTCCAGTGATTTATTTCTAGGCATAATCTCATTTCTATATTTTAAAGAATTCGGAAGGGTTAAGGGGGTAAAGCTGTGTTAAAAACACCAGCCTTTACCGTAAATAATGTCGGGGTAACAAGCCCCAATTTCAAAAAAAAAAAAAAAAAGTTGAAAAAGTGTTGTGAATACCGGTTTCACAAAAGAAAAATATAAATAAAGTAAAATGGAAGACCGTGTAACCAGGGGTTCATTACCCCGGTTTTTATGATTTTCCTTAAAAATAAAAAGGGAACACTGGCGATTGGAACCCCAGCTATAGGAAGTCAGGGTTACCAACCACGATTCACCCCCTCTCGTAAATAAGGTCTCGTTTGGGTGAGGGATTTGACAAATCCAAGAATTTTGTAAAATGATGGGATTTCGAAATCTTGCATTTGTAAATCCCGTCATTTATAAATCTCGTTGATTAGGTAAAATAGACAATACTGAGAACAAAAACCATAACAAAAACCATACCCATCCAAGAACAAAAACCATACCTATCCAAGAACAAAAATCATAGCAAAATTGAGAACAAAGACTAGCGATGCACAACAAAGAGAAGGATTCGAAGACGACGAACAAGGAAAAATTGGAACAAACCAGAGGAACCACATTAACAAAATAACAAACACAATGGAACCACATTAACAATTACACTTTGAGAATGCACATACTAGATTGGAAAACTGGAACTAGAAGATGTGTTGTGTTGCGAATCGCGAGATTCCAAAACAATTGCGAGCTGAGGTGTTGAATTAGGAATACTTGCAAATGGGAAATGTTGAATTAGGGTATTGGATTAGCAAGACTTGCCACTTCCGATTGCAAGGGGACGTGTTGCGATTTACGAATTGCGATTGTGACTTGGGAGCTGAATTAGGGTTTTAGGATGGTGCGATTTGCGAGCTTCCAAAACGCTAACGTAAAGAACCCTCGACGACAACCAAATCCGACAGACGACGATGACGAAAAACAAAGAAGAAGAAGATGACGATGAACAGAGGAGCTTCAGGTGCGAAGAGCGAAGGGCGAAACGACGATTGACGACGGACGACGTCGATTGACGACGAAGATTCGTCGATGACAACCAATTCGACGACGAAGAACGAAGAAGAAGAAGAAGAAACGACAATGACCAAATCGAAGGGCGATGAACACAGGGTGCTTCAGGTGCGAAGAGGAAGAGCGAAGATAGAAGAATGAATTTCACAAATCCAGCTTGTTTGAAACGGATTTCAAAATCCCTTCTTCACCCATTTTTTTAAGTTTGAAGGATTTGACAAATCCCTCTCTCCTAAAACCCAAATAAGAGATTTGACAAACGAGAATTTTAAAATCATCTAACCAAATGAAGTTCCCCTAAAAATTCCTTACGTAAACACAGTCTTAGTTAAAATCAGTTTCATTTCACAAATTAAATATTTAACTAACATTTATTACCAAAATAACTGTGCATTTGCATGGTTCAAAAGAAAAGTCAATAAGAGTTTGTTGTTGTATCGTATATTGCATGAACGATGAACAAGAATACAGTCCTAAAGATTAAGACCACCTACAGACCAACCAGCCTCGTGGTGTATAATATTGTCATTAGTGTATTGAAACACCCACCACCCATTAGCAACATTAATTTATACTCTTTAAGAACCTCTGTCCCTCTACTTTCTTTCACTTTGGCAGAGTTGGAACGCCCTGCTGAGTCCTGAAGAAATTGTCTGGATCAACCATCGTCTTCACTTTCACCAGCCTATCGAAATTACCTTGGAAATACTTAAGCCCATAAACCTGACCTTGACTGTAACTGTTCTTACCATTGTCGTTAACCCCAATATCTAGGTCCCTGTAGTTCAGAAATGCAGCTCTTGGGGATTTGCTCACATATGGTGTCATGTATTCGTACAGCTTTCTGATCTGATTCATGTAGTTGTTTTCTGCTTCAATTCCTACCTCTTGCCAGTTCACTGAGTACTGGACTTTGAAGAGATTGCCCGCACGGTGAGGAAATGGGCTGGCGGTTGCCGGAATTTCACTCATTTTGCCGCCGTACGTGTTAAAAACGAGACCGGTTTTTCCCAATGCGATCATTTTCTGGAAAATGAAATTCAACCCATCTTTGGTAATTGGGGTCTGAATGTAATCGGATTTTCTCTTGAAGAAGTTTGTTGTGTAGCTTCGCTCCAGCAGGGCCTCCGGCGCAGTCGTGTTGTCGAAATTAGCCCAGTAAAGCATGGCTTGAATCCAACTCATTTCAAAGCAATCAGATTTTTGCAGTCCCAATGCGGGGAACTGTTTACCGACGATGGTCAATAGTCGATTCGAATCGCCCAAAAAAAAAGCAATGAAAGAAGCTCTGACGGTTTTCACGCCCTTTGTGGTACCGGTGACGGGTTGCAGCAGGAGCCTGATGAACAGATCCTTATCAATGGTGGGGGAGGCGTATTGGAATTGGTGAACAACGTCGGTCGCGTTCTGTTCCATCGTCCTCTCCACCCGGAAAACAGTCACGGTTTTGGGTACCGGAACGAGCTGGACTTTGTAAGACAACACCACGCAGAAGCTAGCGCCTCCGCCGCCGCGAATCGCCCAGAAGAGATCCTCGCCCATCCCTTTACGGTCCAAGACTCTACCCTTCACGTCGACGACTTGAGCGTCCAGAATATTGTCCGACGCCAAGCCGTATTTTCTCAGCATCGTGCCGTATCCGCCGCCGCTCACGTGTCCACCAACTCCCACCGTCGGGCAAACACCCGCCGGATATCCGTGGACTGGGCTTTTCTTCCAAATCCCGTAATACACTTCTCCGAGAGTCGCTCCCGCCTGAATCCACGCTGTCTCTTCCTCGATGTTGACGTCAACAGCCCTGAGATTGAACATGTCGAGAATAATGAACGGAATGTCGGAGACATAGGACACTGCATCGAAATCGTGGCCGCCGCTCCTGATTTTGATCTGAATCCCAACGGTTTTGGCGCAAATAACTGTCGCCTGGACATGGGATACGTTCGTCGGAGTTACTATGATGTTGGGTTTCGGCGTCGTCGTCTTATTGTACCGGCGATTTCTGATATACGCTTCCAGAACAGATGGGTACGCCGGATTGGTGGGGACGTAGACGATTGAAGAAAGTTTATCATTTGGACTCAACTTTTTGGACAGACATCCGATGAAACCCTCGTTGAATGGATTGGAGGCTGATAATGTAAGAGAAAAAGCAGAGGCAAAAAGAACAAAAAATAAAGCAGATTTGGAGGGTTCCATTGTTGGGGTTGGGGGTAGGAGTGGAAGGGAATAGTGCGTTTGTGCATTTTATAGAAGAGAGCAGCAATTTTGAGGATCCGGACTACTGGAGGATAAATATTTGTCCAGAAAAGTCGAGGAAATGATTGATTGAAAAACATTCAGTAAATGGCCGGCTGAGGGTCCTCTCTATTCATACATGATGGTTCTCTAATATTAGTCTTACTAGTTTATTTTTCTTCAGTTTTTTTATTTTTTTCGTTTTTGGTGTTTTTTGTCCATTATTTTATCTTTAATTTTTAAAAATCATATCACCAATTGCTACTTGTGTATTATTCTAATTCCTTAAAAAAAACAGAAAACTCAATACACAAACTGCACTTTCGCAGTTATATGTATTTAATATTGTACAAACATGAGCACTATACGCAAGCAAAAACTAATTTAAAAGACTAAATCAAAAAATTTATTTTAAATGAGACTGATAACAGACACATTATTTTAGGACTAATCACCAAAAATTTCTTTTTTTTGGAGGCGGGCGGGACGGGGGGCTTTTGGCTTTCTTTCTGTTATTCAAACATGTTTTTTAATTTTATTTTTTTTCACTTTAAATTTGAAATTTGACGAAAACCTTTTTATTGTAACACTTGAAACTATAGGTTACTTGATTAACAAAAATTGAAGTAGTAAGTATAAACTCAACTCAAGCCTTCAAATGAAGGAGATCTTACCAATTCTATTTTTTTGGTTGTCATAATTTTGAGTATATTTTAATTATTCGGTTTTCAATTGATTTCATTGTCATTGATGGGGGTGAATTTGGTCCTGGGTTGCCCATTCCGAATGCCCATATGACCTATTGTCAAACTCAAAGTCATGGGCCGCGCTAGTTCTAAACTCAAGGCCGTAAACTTCAATGGCCTGAACCCCCAGGGAAAGAGTGACGCTTTCAGAGAGGCCCAAGATCCATCCTTAACAATGGTCGGGTCCTCGGGTGCAGATGAAGCGCGATGCTAACTATCAAATGGTGACTCAACACCAAATCAACATAGAATACTCGCCTGGCGAGGAGGACGCGCAAATGACAGAGCAATTATTACATCATTACAGAATTAGTCACGAGGCACTCTATTTTTAGAATGACTAGGGACTGTATAAATGCCCAGGTATGATAAGGGCTCAGGTAGGCAGTTCTAGGATGTTGGCCCAGTGATCTACCCAAGAGGAGTGTGAATTGGGTAGTTATAAAATTAAAAAAAAAAAAAAAATTATCTTTTCAACACTTAAATTCAAATAATTAATTTAATCCTAAATTAATTATTATATCTTTATATAGTAGCGGATAAATGTAATTAGCTCTAAGTGCACACCCAAACAACAAAAAATAAATAAAGTAAAAATACAGCACACCACGATGTATACTGGTTCACCAAGCTACTTTTGGTTAATCTAGTCCTCTGAGTACCACGAAGAGTCAAACCCACTAAATCACTAAGATTCTTTTAACTATGTAGGAACCAAACCTTTACACAATAATTATTTTCACAGGCTCAAAATCAACCTTTACAATTCCCTTTTCACAAGCTAAGGAAAAACTTCTATCTTTTTAAGAGGCTAAAGATTAACCTAATTCTTTTATACTTAGATTAAGAATCGAACCTCACAAAAATCACTCCAAGTATCCTTTTCACCGGTAAGGATGAAACTGTTACAAATCTCACAAACTAATTCTATTGAAGAAGAATTAACACCTATCCCTTTTCATGGAAAATAGTAACCTAACATTTTTGCACCTTAGGTAAATATCAAACCTCAATCTCTTTACTGGAAGAGATTAAAACCAAACTACCCCTGATTAGATATTCCCAACGATATTAATCTGCACACAACTCACCAATTACAATAAATTAATAAGACTTTTTTCCACTCGGTCTATCACCTCAAACTAATTTAAACTCAATTAATGTCCCGAATTTACTAGCGATGGAATTTTACGTGAGAAATTTAACATCTGATTATAAAATATATGGGTAACACACGAATAAGCACGTAATCAAATTAACACAAAAATCATTTTAAAAAATAATTTTATGCACTTTAAAGTTTGAAAATGATTTCACACAAATCTTAAATCCAAGCTAATAATAATAATAACTCAAAATATAAAACAGTAGCTTGGAAAGATCTCACCAGGATACCACCGAAAAAATGAAAACTGAATCACAATTAAAGCTTAGATCGGTGATCGCAAAATTCTCAACACTTATTCTTAAGAACTTCTCAAGAACGTTCTCACAATAAACTCTCAATATAATATCAGAATGATGACTCTCAGAAGGCTCATGAACTTATTTATTCTTGATGGATTGATTTGACTTAATCTTGTTTCAATTCACTTAATGTTAGCTTTCAGAATATTCAATTTAGTCCTTAAAATATTTCTCAATCTCAAATAAAACAAGATAGAAAATATTTATTGTACCAATTTGAGAAACACTTAAAACAAGTGTACCATATCTATAGGGATAATTAAATAAGGATGATATATCTATCATAAGTTCAAATCCCCAGAATATCTCAAAAAAAACCAGCCCAAAAACGGCTAGTAATGGCTACTTTTAGATAAATCCTTGAAATCCTCAAATCCTGAAACCGTACACTAGGTTGACTGACGAAGCCACCATCAGTCAACCGATCATTTCAGGTTGTAGCCCAGACCATTTCTCTAACATGGTCGATTGACCAATCCCCCAAGGGTCGGTTAACCGATCGATTCAAGATGCTCCCTAGGCCATTTTTCGGCCATGGTCAATCGACCAATCATTGAAGGTCGGTTGACCGATCGATTCAGAGAGTTCATTTCTCGGTTATCGGTTAACTGATTGATTCAGAGACTACTCCATTTTCCACTCTATTCCCATCGGTTGACCGATCCTACTTGGTCCATTGACTGATCAATGCTGGAACAACTTTACCTTAGTTCATGTCAACTCCAATCTTCCACGTTTTCAATCCTTTAACTGATTTCTTTTCTCGGTTAACTTAATTGACACTATTAATCAATTTTAAAAATTAATCTTTCTTAGGTCAATATTTCTTCTTCAATTTGACATTGGAGCAAATATGTGAACTAATTAGGATCCTAATAAAAACACACATAAATATAAATTCATTTTTGTGTCGTGTGTGACCTTAATCGGAATAAATTAAGAGTAAAAATTAGTCTGAGTTATTTTTACCTAGATTCTTCAGAACCTTCAATATCTTAATATCCACTTCTTTGTATGTGTCTTCACATCTGATAATATCAGTAATGGAACTTTTACAATGAAACACTCAATAAACATGTTAGTTCCATAAAAAACATTAACACTTAATTGTCCATCAAAATCTTGAGATCAACATAGGTGATATTGTACAATATCTCATAACATTACTCAAGGCATTTAACTTTATATTTCTCTCCACCATACATTTATTCTTATGCTAGACGTTCTTCATTGGGATTTGCACAGGAACCCCTCTGGAGACAGCAGGATAGAGACAATCAAGGACTGATTCATAAATTCATTGTGTTACCATTTTTCGCCAACATCAGTTAGAGTTGTTTATGGGAAAGACAGTCAAAGTCGTGTTTTCTCTCTATTGTGCTTCGATAATTCTTCGTTCATGCTGACTCGTTCCAAGAGTGTCACTAGAGAAAATCCCCTGCCAGTACAAGAATCGCAGTCCGATCAATTACTTTTCCAGGAAGGGATAATGAACCCTCCTGCGCCTGATCCCGCGCCAGTGCACGGGTAAGATTGTCTCGAACAAATCATGAATTAGATCATTAAGCTAAATCTCCATATCGCACAACTAATGAATACGGTCCAGACACCTCCCAGGTCACCTTCAAAGGGAGTTCGTCCTCCTCCGCGTGGGGGCTGTCACTAGGGAGTGCAGTCGCATTTTACTAGATAAGCCTCTGTTGGAACAGAGAGCGTACACATCCCTCACGAAGAACCCTTGGAAAGTTGTATCTATCTGGGGGCAGAGTCACACCGTCAAAGGTCCCCATCTCCTTGGCGCAAAGCCTCCTGTGCTAAATCGTGGCCACGCCAGACTCGAGAGTGGTACTCTCTCTGGGGACATACTCTAGTTTTAGACTCACCGATCTCGGGCACTAAACAGAGCTGGGATGAGACTCACCAATCTCGGGCACTAAACAGAGCCCTGACGATGCAAATTTAAAGGGGGTCCTTTCCTAAAGACCTACCTAAATGAAAGGCAAACTAAAAGGGCTAAAAAAAGGTTCAAATGTGTGAAAGTGTCCGTGCCGAGCACAGGCACCGGGCTAAATTCAAGGACAAAGTCTAGTTAAGGAACGAAACCGACGGGACTCTCAAAGCTCAGGCTACCCGAGAAAGATGATCAACCTCGGTGCTCAAGAAGACCCTGTAGGACCCTCTACCTTGTTCTTATGAACTGAGGTAAGGGACTCATCTAGGATCAGGATGCCATCTCGGATCGAGGATTAAAACAGTCAAGCAGATAAGAAAAAATAGACAAAGATTGACAAACTTAAAAAATTGTTCCAAAATGATAAGATTATCCATTTCATCTTTCAAAAACTTGTGCACAAGTAAAGGGTGCATGCCCATTACAAAAGCCCATTCGCGGCAGCAAAAAAAAAATACGAATGAAAGAAAAAATTACAAGTGCTCAAAAAATGCAAGACAGGGAGGAGAACAAACATACCCCTCCTTATGCCAAGCAGGGAACAAGTGTTCTCCCCCACTAAGCTAGGAAGCCCTTACTGCGCCTCGGAGGGCCTAGCCTCATCGCTGTCCGCGCTATATGCCCCGCCTTCGACAATATCGACCTAGCCTTCTTCTCCTTGCTTTTGGGGCCTCTCATTCCTCATCAGAGTTAGATAGCTCCTTTTGAATGTGCTGGTAGGAGAATAAAGGGTACTAGCGACAGAGAGACCCGATGGCCGTAGTGAAGACGTCGACCACCATCACCTCGTTGCCGATCTCAATCTTCAAGTTCTTGTACTCCATGTCAGTCATCTACTTAGTAACGGCTCCATGCTCGGCAAAAGCAGTGACCTGCCCTTGTTGCTTCTCGGTCGCCTGAAGTCAGTGCCTCACCTCGGCCAGGTCAGTCTCCAACTTTCCAACATAAAAGGTGAGTTACGTTTTCTCACCGGTCAACTCTTCTACCTGAGCCCAGAGTTGATCCTCACTGGCACTGACCAACTTCATCTTCTTATGAAATTCGTTCAGGCTAGCGAGCATACTAGTTCTCTATTTGTTTAGGGCCTTCTCCTACTTATTAGCCTAATTGAGGTGTATCCCCACTGGTCGCCTTGAAAAGGGTCTGCATGGAGAGCGATAAAAATTGAAGACTTGAAAGAATCAAAGAAGAGAAAGTAGTTGGGAAGTGACTTGCAGACATCACATCCTTATATAGCTCCAAGATGATCTTTAAATCATTCTTGGTCTTGATCCTCTGGCGGTCCTCAAGGGGAGTGATCCGGTGGACGAAGCTCAACAGCAGCTCCAAGCACTCCAAGATCCACTTGTTAAGGGAGAGGCTTGTGTTTAACACTCCAAATAAGCCTCGCGTAGCGATCAAGATGGGATGGGGGCAAGCTTCGTCCTCACACATTTTGTCCTTTATTCGGTCTCCTCCTTTACCATACTTTTTTTTCCTAGAGGTCTTCTGGATCTACGCCGATGATTGGTACATGGGAGGTAAAACACTATAGGTGAGAGGACTCCGTCCTTGGGGCCCCAGACTAAACAAGAGTCTAGAATAGCATGGTCTGGGTAATAGTAAGCTCCCTCTCTTCAACGGCGGCAGCCTCAGGCGAAGACCCCTACCAAGCTGATGAGTGGTTTATTTACAAACAAATCAAGTACTTTTAGATTCAAATATTTGTGTTGTTTCAAGCATTTTTGTTAGTTTAATGTGTTTTGGTGTTATTTTGTCGAAATTATAAATAATTGGGAGAAAAGACAAAAATATGGTAAAATGAGGTGAATTGGGTTATTACGATTCGTCATGCGTACAGGTGTAGTAAGTTCAAGACCATGTTTTACCACGATTCAAACCGAATTTGGAAAAGCTAAAAACATGTAAGTTGTAGATCTGTGTATTGAATTTCCATAGATTTTTGAATCACCTAAATTGGAGTTCAGACTAGGAAGTTACGGCTTAAATACAAAATAGTGGTCGGTGTTGCCCAACGCACGCTGCAACGTGCTCTCGTCAGAAGCTATGGGCTATGTTATACCCATGTTGTCGTGCTCCTATTGGGATAGAAACCCAAACATTCTAATTTCGAGGCCTATAAACACCCCATTATGCTTCCATACCCAAGAGAGACAAAAGTGGGAGAGAAATAGGCAATTTTGGGAAGAGGAACACACCATTTTGAGGCGATTTTAGCTGAGAAAACACCAGATGCTGGTTATTTGATGGATTATTGAAAAGGAAAACACCATTGGTGGCAATTGAAGTTGAAGATTTGGAGCTGAACCCCACAACAAGCATTTTCTTTTCCCTTCTCTCTCCCTAATCTTGATTTAATTTTGTATTTGTAATATTGTGTTGAACATGTTTACAATTATGAATTTATTGAAAAGATTAGTTTTAGATTGTTCTATGTTGTGTTCTTAATCTAGATCTAGGGCTTGATGTGGTCTCGTTTGAACTGTGTTAGATTATTTTGCTAATTGCTAGATTTAATTCCATTATATGCATCTCTTAGGCCTAATATGTTAGATTCATGTGGTCAATGAATTAGATGATGTTAGGTTATCAATTTTATACTCTGGAGTGGTTGAATTTGTAACCGAAATTGGAAGTGAATAGTTTAGGTTGTTGTGAGTCTGGGAGGGAATCAATACCTAATTAATCTAGTTAGGAATTTAGGATTTGTGAAATCGGGAGGTGATCAAGTTCTAGATTTACCAACTAGATTTTCCATTTAATTGCATTTGCCTTCTTTATGGTTCCAAAATATGCTCACATACGGAATTTTGGTTGAATTGAGAACTTGGATTTGACACTCGGGAGAGGTAATCTCGAGTTCGGACTTAGGTTAAACACAACTTAAGATTTAATAGATCGGGAGATATTTAAAGATTGCATAATCTATGTGGTCGGTTTTAACGAATGTTTTCACCTAAATACTAGATAGGGATATCATTATTGAAGTATTTATATATTCTCTCACTTGATGCTCGGGAGAGGTAGTGTGAGAGAAATAACACGGGGACCTTGATTATTGAATAAACGGAATTAACTAATGATTACGTAATAGGAAAACATGGGAATAACTTGACGAAATCAAGCCTCCAGAACATTTGTGCATAGAAAATCCATATTTTATTTTATTTTTATGATTTTTTGTATTTATATTTGTTTTAGTTATTTTAGTTTAAAAAACCAAAAAATTGATCGCTTAAATGAAGTTAGGTTATGACAATCATGATACTTAACGACAATTTAAACCAATCCTTATGGATACGACAACCCTACTTTCCCTATTCTATTAAAACTTTATCTGTACACTTACGGTATCATAGCGACGAATAATTCGCTACCAAGTTTTTGGCGCCATTACCAAAGATTGAATTTTTAGATTGTTGTTAATCTTGTGAATAAGTAACTTGATTTTAATTTAGACATTTATTTTGTTTTTAATTGTTGTTTTTAGTTTTTTTTGTTTTGCGAGGTACTTGGAGATGGCTCATCAACAAGTCCTCACAAGTTTCTCTCAACGAGATTCCAAGCCATTATATTTTTGTTTGGAAAAGATAGAAAGAGTTGCTCATTCGATTCCCAAATCATGGTTTCCCAAAGGAGTGTCAACTATTGAACTTCCTCGACGGGTTACAAGCCACAACAAGAACGTGGGTAAAATAAGAAAATGGTACAACCTCTTTCTATGACCTAACCGCGGACGAAACCTATTTATCATTGGAAGACATGGCAGATTTTGACTATCGAAGTTGGAATTATTCAACAAGTCACCAAAACGTAGGGGATAATTCCAACATTTTGGCGCCATTGATTGACACCCCACACGAACATGCGGAGTCTTCTCCCAACTTGGAAGACACGTTCAATGCATTCATGATAGAAACTCAAAACATTATGAGCAAATTGGAAACAACCATGAGAAACCGAATACAACTGGGAAGACATTGGATGTACTTTATGAAGATGATTCGAAAGAGGACGAGACTCAGGAATTGTTCGTTGATGACAAATCAGAAGATGATTTATGAGTCTTCACCTCTTGAAATCCAATTGGTGTTGCCACCATAAATCATTGAAAGCCACAGTGAGGAACTGCTCACAAGTGGGAGAAACTTGGGTTCATGCGATGATGATGATTCTAATGAAGAAGAAACCTAAGAGTTGATCGAATGATGAAGAATCACATGATAAGACTTGTGATTTTGAACCTTTTGAGATCCATGTTGTGATACCAACACCGGTTAAACAAGAACACATCCATAAGGATTCGGTGTGATTCACCTGTCCTCCTCCACTTTTAGCATCGTTCATTAAAGCTCACCAAACATAATATTCGGAGCCAAATCATGTTGAGCACATGTGTCGATAATGCCAAATCTCACCAAGCTTGATGGCGTTGAAAATCAAGACCCATTTATTGTGTTTTATAACACAAATTATAGGCAGAAGCTACTCTTTGATGAGATCTTCTCAGTGTCAAGCCGAGGATATTAAACCAAATGCTTCTTGGGAGCTAACACAAGTTTTAAAATAATGGAGCCTAAAGATGCACACTGTGGGAGACATACTCACACTGGTCACCTTGCCTGGAGCATCACTACCGACCACACTCGGAGGCTAGATTGTCTCACCTCCCAGATACGTGTCATATTCCCTTGTGCTTAATTAGAATATATGTTTCACTTTGAGTTTGGGGGTGAGACACATGGTGACTTATGTTTGTTGGGTTAAGAAATAATCGTTTGTGTATTTTTTTTTGTTCTATATCTTGTGTTCTTTTAGCCATGTTTTTAGTTTGTTTTTCTTTTTATTTATTTTTAGTTTGTTTGAATAAATTATGCGTTTTATTGAGATGAAATAACTTAAAATCAATGATGAGTTTAGACACGTGATATTCTCTTAGGTATTTTGAAATGCATTGCATTGAGATATCTATGTGCTTGACTTGTGTTAATTGAAATTCACTCTTGAAGCGTTACAATTGAGCACAATGAATCGCGATCACTTGGCCTTTTGAGTACTTGGAGTCCATTTATTTTTTTATGTAGGCTTTGACATCTCGTGAATACTATAACCCATTTGAGTGAAACTTGAGGTAAAATATTAGGTGATGTATTATTGGAGAAATGATTTAGACATTCTTTGGATTTTTTGAGCCTTTAAAGCTAACCTTGGAAAAATATTTTACCTCTCGTTACCCTCGTTGAGCCTCGTTACCTAATTCTTTCATTACCAACATTTGTGCATCCAACCCACTACATATCTTTCCATTTCCTAAACTCAGTACTAATTGGCATGTTTGCATAGATCATTGAGCATAAGGACTAGCATGGGCGGTGTTTGGAAAGTCGTTGGTGGGTTAGGTTGTGTGTTTCATTTTGTAAGAGTTGTTTTTGTAAAAAACAAAAATAAAATTGTGGTGTAATGGTGAGTATCCTATCTAACCCCCTGTTTTTCTCTGCAACATTGGGGACAATGTTAAGTTTGAGTTTGGGGGTGTGGTTCTAACCTACTAAAAACAAAACAAAACGTGCATTTTTGTTTGTTTTATAAATAATACATTGTGGGATCGATCGAAGGAATACATGTGACAAAAAGAAAAGTAAGTGAAATTTTTTCTTGTAAATTGTGTAGGATCTATGAGTTGTGATACGTGCTTAGAGTGATTTATGCCTAAAAATGACATTCTCATCTACCTTTTACTCTAGCCATACATTACAACTCGCAAAGTCCTTTTGATCTCCAATAACATATGTACCTACATAATTACTAGAGGTGACACGAAAAATGGCTTATGGTCATTCTTACATTCTTTACCTAGAGATTGTTCAATGTCTCCTTAGCACATAAATATATCTGAGACTTGTTTGGTTGGGTGAGAGTGATTGTACATGCACTGACACTTCCAGAGTCTTGAGTGTGTTGAAATTGATACTTAAAGTTGAAATTCTAAATAATCTCAATGTGTGCATTTCCTTTGAGCTTCAAGTATTTTGTGCTGTCAGAGATTCTTACACAGTCATTGATTCGATATAAAACTCACATTCTTATTGTTAGCATTTTTTGTACTTAATTTGTTTTCTTTTATTTTCAATTCTTTTTGCTTGAGGATAAGTAAACATTTGAGTTTGGGGGTATTTGATGAGTGATTTATTTACCAACAAATCCAGTACTTTTATATTCAAATATTTATATGTTTTCAAGCATTTTTATTAGTTTAAAGTGTTTTTGGTATTGTTTTGTAGAAATTACAAATAATTGGGAGAAAATACGAAAATGTGGTAAAATGAGGTGAATTGGGTTGTTACGGTTCGTCATGCGTATAGGTGCAGTAAGTTCAAGGCCATGTTTTACCACGATTCAAATTGACTTTGGTAAAACTCAAAACATGGAAGTTGTAGATCTGTGTATTGGCTTTCCATAGATTTTTGAATCACCTAAATTGGAGTTTGAACAAGGAAGTGATGGCTTAAATACAAAATAGTGGTCGGTGCTGCCCAACGTGCACTGCAGCGCGCTCCCTTCAGCAAGCTATGGGCTATGTTCTGCCCATAGCATGTTGCAGTGCACTAAACCTCATTGCAGTGTTCTCCTGTCAGGATAGAAACCCTAAAATTCTAATTTTGGGGTCTATAAATACCCCATTATGCCTCTATACCCAAGAGAGACGAAAGTGGGAAAGAAAGAGGCGATTTTAGGGCAAGGAACACACCATTTTAAGGCGATTTTGGCTGAGAAAACACCGGATGGTGGTGATTTGATGGGAAATTGAAAAGGAAAACACGATTGGTGGCAATTGAAGTTGAAGATTTGGAACTCAACCCCACAATAAACATTTTCTCTTCCGTTCTCTCTCCCTATTCATGATTTAATTTTGTATTCGTAATATTGTGTTGAACATATTTACAATTATGAATTTATTAAAAAGATTAGTTTTAGATTGTTCTATGTTGTGTTCTTAATCTAGATCTAGGGCTTGATGTGGTCTCGTTTGAACCGTATTAGATTATTTTGTTAATTGCAAGATTTAATTCCATTTTATGCATCTCTTAGGCCTAATGTGTTTGATTCATGTGGTCAATGAGTTAGACAATGTTAGGTTATGAATTTTATACTTGGGAGAGGTTGAATTCGTAACCTGAATTGGGAGGGTATAGTTTAGGTTGTTGTGAGTCTAGGAGGAAATCAACATCTAATTAATCTAGTTAGGAATTTAGGATTTGTGAAATTGGGAGGTGATCAAGATCTAGATTTACCAATTAGGTTTTCCTTTCAATTGTGTTTGCCTTCTTCATGCTTCCAAAATATGCTCAAATACGCTATTTTGGTTGAATTGAGAACATGGATTTGACACTCGGGAGAGGTAATCTCAGGTTCGGACTTAAGTTAAACACAACGTAAGATTTAATAGATTGGAAGATATTTAAAGCTTGCGTAATCTATAAGGTCAGGTTTAATGAATATTTTCACCTAAATACAATATAGGGATATCAGTATTGAAGTGTTTACATATTTTCTCACTTGACGCTCGGGAGAGGTAGTGAGAGAGCAATAACACGGGGCCCTTGATTATTGAATGAATAGAATTAACTAATAATTACTTAATAGAAAAATATGGGAATAACGAGATGAAATCAAGCCCCCAGAATATTTGTGCATAGAAAATCCAAATTTTATTTTATTTTTATTATTTTTGTATTTATATTTGTTTTAGTTATTTTAGTTTAAAAAACCCAAAAGTTGATCGCCTAAATGAAGTCAGGTTATGACAATCACAGTATTTAATGACAATTTAAATCAATCTCTATGGATACGACTACCTGATAGGTGTAAATTACATACATATTTTCAATCCGAATTTGTTAGTTTTCGAGTACGTTTACAGTTATTTTTATTATGTTTTAATTAGTTTTTATCTTTTTGTATAAATCAGGTGTGTGGGCTAAAAAGATATGAAACTGGAGCTAAAACAATGAGATCGAACCAAAGCGTTTCGAAGTTACGGTGGATAAACAAGCTTGGAGGCTAAAAGATGAAACAGGCCTACCGCCTAAGCATCCAGACCACCACCTAGGTGGTGAAGAAGCTGAGAAAAGAGAAAAATTTTACTGACAGACGATCGCCTAGGCGAAGATTCCATCGCCTAGGCGAAAATTCAGCAGAAGATAAAGATGGGTTATTGACAGCCGCTCGCCTAGGCGAAGTTTTCTTCGCCTAGGCGAAAATCCAACAGAATGTTCTCCCAGTCTATCGCCTACTTCACCGCCTAGGCGATCAGCTGAATTGACCTAAATTTACCTAGGCATATTTTTCTTCGCCTAGGCACATTTTTCCTGCACAGTCTTGAGATATTTTTAGATATTTTTAGGATATTTTGGCTATAAATACCCATTCTCCTCCCCCTTGGCCGAACTATCTCTTGCTCCTTTGGATTTTTGAGCCCCTTAGGCTATATTTAAGGGTATATTTAGGAGTTTTAGAGGTGGAGCTCACATCCCGAAGTGGAGAAGACGGCGAATCGATCGTAGAGCGTTCTTAGCAGTTTATCTTCGGACAAGGCTAAGTTCTTCGATTGTTTTTCCTTATTTCTTTATCTTAGGATCATGTGAGCATGTTTATCTTATTATTTCATTGTAAATGTGGCTATGGCCATAGTTAAACATGGATTGTAGTAGGGATTAACATTATATTTATAAATACGTTGTTTGGATGATTTTGGTGTTTCGTTTGTGTTTGTTCTTCGTAGTTTGATAGTATTTATCGTATTGTTTGTTTATAGTACTTAGTTAGATAAATGGAGAATACGGGATTTTGACAAACCCCAGATTCAGATTATGGCAAACAAACGCCACGATTCTATAACCCAGTCGGGGTTTGAATTGTGGACAATCGATGACGTGGGGTAAGACACACGCTACCTAGGGTCATTAAGACGTTGAGGGAGACTTCTTCGTTGACTCAAAGTCATGTTATATCCCTCGTCTTACACTCAGAAGAGGTGGCGAAGGAGTTTTAGAATGGAGATTGTCGATAGGGTAAATACAACGCGACGATCCAATAACCTGGGAGGGAGTTAGATTGTGTGCAATAAATGACGCTGGGCGAGACTCACATGACCTAGGGTCGTTAAGATATTAAGGGGGACTTCTTCGTTGACTCAAAGTCATGTATTCCCCCATCTTACACTCGGGAGAGATGGCGGTGGAGTTTACGTACCGAGGTTGTCAAATAGGTCGAACAACGTAAACGTGAGTAAATCGGAATTGAACACGTATTTGTAAACACGTTAATCCCTAGGCAATTCTTCACCCTAAAACATATTAGCATAATAGTGTAGTTAATTTAGGATATACTAGTATTAGTTTAATTAATTCAATACATTTGTTTTTTACCTAGATAAAATTAGGTCATGACAAACGCGGTATACAATAGTAACGACACCAATCCCTGTGGATACGATAACCCAATCTTTCATGATCACACTATAATAAAACTTAGACCACGTATACTTGCGAGTGTAAGTAGCGTCGTATTTCACGCCCTACCAAGTTTTTGGCGCCTTTGTCGGGGATTGTTTTGATGTTATTGTCGGAAAAACACAGTAATGGCTCTGGGCTTAAGTTTTAGATAGGAGAAGCAAGTGTTTCGTATTTTCGGGGATTGGCGATTTCGTTAGTATTTATATTGTGTATAAATGACTTAATTTTACTTTAGGCATTTCATTGTATATAATTTTTGTTTGTAGTTTTGTTTTTGTTTCTAATGCAGGGTACCGGGCGATGTTAGATCGACGGGTATTGATACATCCCTTTTGACAGGATTCCAAGTCGTTTATTGTGCTTGGCCAAGCACATAAGCCGGTGAGGCATTTCGTTGAGAGATTGAGCCATCCAAAGCAAAACCTCACCAGTCTTGAGGGTGTTCTAAAAATGTCGGGCCGAGAAAATTAAACCACGTGCTTCTTGGGAGGTAACCCAAGCAATTCTTTTTTATCCATCCCATCCGACTTGATTCGGAGGCGAGATCCTCTCGCCTCTGAGGTAAGTGTTCTAAACACCCTTCGTCAGCATGCTTTAAATTTCATATATGTTGAGAATGATGATTGGGATCGCTGAGGAAACTGTCCATTTTGAGTTCAGAAGTGATGTGTAGTATGTAGTAGTATGTTAGTTTATGTGTTATTGTTTTCCGTATTGCATGTGTGTTTAGGTTAGAATGTGTTTATGTTTTTGTGTTGATTGTTTTCATGTTGAGTTTTGTGTTCATCTGGGCCATCACCCGATGATGAAAATTACCTCTAGTTGTTTTCAAAGTCAAGGGTAATACCCATGCATGTGTGATTCTATGTGCTTGACTATGCTTTTTGGTAAAAATTATTGTAGATCCTAATATGCACGAGCACATAGACTCAATGTATAGTTATTCAATTGATTTGAGGACGATTATCGATTAACCAAATTCATGACACATTAAAGATTCTAGAACTTGATTGAGGGGAAGCTTGAGGCGAAATCCTAGGCGAGGTAGTTTAGGAGATGTGATTAAGGCATTCTCTTTGTCGCTTGAGCCTTTTTAAGCCTACCTTGTTACATGTTTATCCCTCGTTACCCTGTCGAAGCCTAAATCCAAATTCAATTCAGAACACATAAACTAATACCATGGCTAGTGGATCTTTTTCCAAACCTAAATCATTGAATTTAAAGGCACATTTGAGTGAATCAAGTTAGCCATTGCAAAGGCTTTTTGATGTAAGCGGTTGGGTTTAGGGCGAACTTCTAATTAGTTTGGTATTTGAGTACTTACTTGTCGGTTTTCATTTGTATTTCACAGACCCCTTCAATTGTAACAATCAAATAAGTTTGGGGGTGTGTTCATTGAAAAGAAAAAATAAAATAAAATAATAAATAGATAAATAAAATCAAATGTAAATACGGTTTTTATTTCCGTTTCTTTTGACAAGTGAGTACGTCGGTCTTCAATGCATGTTCGGGATTGTTTCTAATCTTTCTATGGGGGTTCGCGAGTGAATGTGCCAAGCGTTGAGCCTTGGGTAACGTTAAGTTAATAACGTTAACCCGTTTTGTATTCCAAATTACCCTTGGCCAAATGTACCAAAACTGAACCAAGTCCTAATGATCTTCATAAGCTACTAAACCTACATTAGTGGAGAGTGGACCCCAATCATGCCTATGGAAATCCTAGTTCTTTACCGTCTAAGTCATGAATTTCGTTGGTGGATAATCCAATCCGGTCGTTGTATAGTTATATTATAGAGTTTCGTACTAACATGTTTAAAGGATCTAGAATAGCATTCACCATTATTGCATGTCGAAATTCTAGAACATTACATGCTATGTGTTACTGCCTGAACTCGAAATAATTGGCGGTTGTTGAGGGAAAAATAACTTGTCCGTTAGAAGAATTTAAAACTCGCATGTTGTTATGTTTAGATTATTTTTAGGTTGTTTGTTATTTATTTTAGTTTGTGTATTTTTCATTTTAGTGTGTGTGTTTGGCTCGAGGACTGGCCAAATTCTAAGTTTGGAGGTATTTGATAGGTGTAAATTACCTACATATTTTCAATCCGAATTTGTTAGTTTTTGAGTACGTTTATAGTTATTTTTATTATGTTTTAATTAGTTTTTATCTTTTTGTATAAATCAGGTGTGCGGAAAAAAAAGATAGGAAACTGAAGCTAAAACGATGAGATCGAACCAAAGCGGTTCGAAGTTACAGTGGATAAACAAGGTCGGAGGCTAAAAGATGAAACAGTCCCACCGCCTAGGCATCCAGACCACCGCATAGGCGGTGAAGAAGCTGAGAAAAGAGCAAAATGTTACTAATAGACGACCGTCTAGGTGAAGATTCCATCGCCTAGGAGAAAATTCCGCAGAAGACGAAGATGGGCTATTGACAGCCGCTCGCCTAGGCGAAGTTTTCTTCGCCTAGGCAAAAATCCAATAGAATGTTCTCCCAGTCCACTGCCTACTTCACTGCCTAGGCGATCAGTCGAACCGACCTAAATTCGCCTAGGCGCATTTTTTTTTCGCCTAGGCAGATTTCCCCTACACAGTCTTGAGATATTTTTAGATATTTTTAGGATATTTTGGCTATAAATACCCCCTCTCCTCTCCCTTGGACAAACTCTCTCTTTCTCCCTTGGATTTTTTAGCCCCTTAGGCTATATCTAAGGGTATATTTAGGAGTTATATTTAGGAGTTTTAGAGGTGGAGCTCACATCCCGAAGTGGAGAAGAAATCGAATGATCGTAGAGCGTTCTTAGCGGTTTATCTTCGGACGAGGCTAAGTTCTTCGATTGTTTTTTCTTATTTATTTATCTTAGGATCATGTGAGCATGTTTAGCTCATTATTTCATTGTAAATGCAGCTATGACCATAGTTAAACATAGATTGTAGTAGGGATTAACATTATATTTATAAATAAGTTGTTTGGGTGATTTCGGTGTTTCGTTTGTGTTTGTTCTTCGTGGTTTGATTGTATTGATTGTATTGTTTGTTTATCATGCTTAGTTAGATAAATGGAGAATATGGGGTTTTGACAAACCCCGGATTCGGATTAGGGTAAACAAACGCCACAATTCTATAACCCGATCAGGGTTTGAATTGTGAACAATCGATGACATAGGGCAAGACACACGCTACCTAGGGTCCTTAAGATGTTGAGGGGGACTTATTTGTTGACTCAAAGTCGCATTATATCCCTCGTCTTACACTCAGAAGAGGTGGCGAAGAAGTTTTAGAACGGAGATTGTCGATAGGCTAAATACAACTCGACGATCCAATAAGTCGGAAGGGAGTTGGATTGTGTGCAATCAATGACGCTGGGCGAGACTCAATGAAATAGGGTCGTTAAGGCGTTGAGGGGGACTTCTTCATTGACTCGAATTCATGTATTCCCCCGTCTTACACTTGGGAGAGTTGGCGATGAAGTTTACGTACCGAGGTTGTCAAATAGGTCGAACAACGTAAACGTGAGTAAATAGGAATCGAACACGTATTTGTAAACACGTTAATTCCTAGGAAATTCTTCACCCTAAAACATATTAGCATAATAGTGTATTTAATTTAGGATATACTAGTATTAGTTTAATTAATTAAATACATTTATTTTTCGCCTAGATAAAATTAGGTCACGACAAACGTGGTATTCGATAGTAACAACACCAATCCTTGTGGATACGATAACCCGATCTTTCATGATCACAGTATACTAGAACTTAGACCTCGTATACTTTCAAGTGTAAGTAGCGACGTATTTCACGCCCTACCACTACCCTACTTTCCCTATTCTATTAAACCTTGACCCGTACACTTGCGGTATCGTAGTAACGAATAATTCTCTACCACCAGCCTTCTAGGTGGCCTTGGCCAGCTTCTGATTCATCAACTTTTCAGAGAAACCTTGTCCTTCTCTGCCATGGGAATAAAGTGAATCAGACATCATCAACGAAAATGTCAAGTATAGGGAAAATACCAAACAGAGGTAGACACTTACTGTTCTTGGAAGAGTCGTCGAGCATGGGTAGGGGGTGTGATGGGGCTCAGTAGAAGTATAAGTCGTACAACATCAACTTGAGCAGCTCCCCGACGTCGATGAAAATTTTCTAGAGGATGGTATCCTTCTCTTTGGCATGTTTGGGGATCTAGCCAGTCCTCCTCCTCTTTTTCTTCGTCTCAGATTTAGCAATTCAACTGAAAAAGCTAAGTTAGAAAATTTGACCAAATAGAAGAACCCCACGTGCCCAGATCATAATCTTATTGACTTTTCCCCAATTCATCTAAATAGGGTACTCCATCTCCTCTCCTAGGCTGAAATCCTATCAGCTCTCCTAGAGGTAAAAGAACTTAGGCATCCATCCTTTTATAGAAAACTCCAGACCACGATAAAATTCTTCTCTTGAGGAGATGTAGCACCAACCCTTACCCCGGGTCATATATTTTATGAAGAATACAGCCTGGAAGAGCTCTATGGTCAGCTCGATTTCCTCTGCGTGGAATATCATATAGGAGGCCACGACCTTTCTCATGCTATTCGAAGCGAGTTGCAACGGACATGACCCAAACTTCGAGCAGATGGCGTAGACACACCAGTGGAGGAGAAACCTAAGATCGGCATCAAGTTGTTCTAGGTAGATAGTGATGTATCCCAATGGCAGTGTGCACACACTCTCCTCAGCTCGTAGAATTTGGACTTTTACCGAGCTAGGGAACGTACACCTACTCTTGACAATTGTGAGCTCCTTCTCGGTAACCGAGGACCTAATCCTCCAGATCGGGTCGTCTGAAGAGACCACAGTTAGAAGTTGCCCAAAGCTAACTATAGTGATGGCACTGTCCTCGGTCACCTGGGGCTGTGGGATGGACTCCAGGATCTCCGGTATAGAGGACTCGCCCCCCTCATATAGGCACGATTGGCCACACTAACCACAATGGTTGAATACAATTGTACTACCTCACTAGATCGTTGCTACCAATTCATCGACCTAGGGAATGGAGCTCTCCCCGAGATTGAGCTAGGCTCTACTCGCTGGAGCAGGGAGACTGGCAAAGTCCAATGAAAATAAACCAGAGGTAACCCCCTATTTATAGGCAAAGATTGTTGTACGCATGAGGATTCACACCATCGTCCTCGCGGAATTAACTACTCGCAAGTATATGAGGTCTAGTTTTAATATAATGGATCTTGTAAGATCGGATATCATTCCGCTTGGAATGACGTGTAATTCGGTTGAGTATTGTGATTTAAATAGTTTCATATTATCTCGATTAATCAAAATTTGTTTGTTTTCTAATACTAAGATAAACGATAACTATTAGATTAGTTCTAATTACACTAATTACTTAGGTATTGATTTCTTTCACATAATGCATAATCGACGTCATTAAGTTAGCTATAATGGTTTTCTATCTATTCCGACAATCTCTGTATCGATAACTCCTCCGTTACCTCTCCCGAGTGTAAGACGGGGGATTACATGACTTCGTGTCAATGAAGAAATCCCCCTTCAACGCCTTTACGACCCTAGGTCGTGTGAGTCTTTAACCAATGTCATGGATTGCATACGTTCTAATGCCCTCCCGGGTCGTTAGAATGTCACGTTGTATTTACCCTAGTCCGAATCCGGGGTTACCTCTCCCGAGTGTCAAACCCCGTATTCTCGATTTATCAATAAAATCATAATATCAAGAATAATGGTAAACACAATCGGATTTAGACAAATAACTCATTAAAGTAACATTAATTCCTTCAACTTAACAATTAAATGATTTCAACTACACCTAAGTAACATTTAACTAATACTACAAGATCTTAGCCATATGCCATACAAAATAAGAGCGATTCAAAATTCTTAGATTTGAAAAAGTGATTACAAAGATAAAAACAAGAGAGAAACGATCAAATCTGAAAGTGAAACAGTTCACTGTCGCTAATGATCGATCCGCAAGTGATTCTACTTTGTCCGAATGATGAATTTCATTCTTGATCTTTAAAATATAGCTTAAGAACTCTCTACTAGGGTTAGGGTTCATCAACAACCTTTTTCAGACGTGGGAAAGGGGTATAAATAGGCCTAGGAAAGGGGTATAAATAGGCCTAGGGGTTCAAAAATATCTAAACAGATATTTTAGACTGTTCTGCGAAATACGCCTAGGCGGTAGAATCTTCGCCTAAGCGGAGTTTAAGTCGGTTAGAATTCCTCCTAGGTGATGGTTTATTCGCCTAGGCGAAGGACTAACTTCTTCTCTTCTTTCTTTCTGATGGATTTCCGCCTTAGCGGTAGAAACTTCGCCTAGGCAGATTTTCAACAGTTCAGCACTTCCAGTAGTTCAGCACTTTTAGTGTTCTGATGGATTTCTGCCTAGGCAGTGGAAACTTTGCCTAGGCGAATTTCAATATTTCAGCCCTTGCAACTTTCTGATGGATTTCCGCCTACGCGGTGGAAACTTCGCCTAGGTGGATTTCAACTTCTTAGCGCTTTCAACCTTCTGACGAATTTCCGCCTAGGCGGTGGAAACTTCGCCTAGGCGGAATTGCGCTGTTATTTGAAACCTTATTTTTTCATCTTTTGGCTACCCTTTTTCCACCATTTCGCTCAGTTTGCTGATTGTTTACGTCCCTACTCCTGACTTATAAAAATAGCTAAAAAGATATTCAAACTTCAATAAAATACTCGAAAATTGGCAAATTCGATTTAGAATTAGATAGGTATTTTACACCTATCAAATACCCCCAAACTTGGAATTTTGCTAGTCCTCGAGCAAAACACCCTAATGCTAAGTAACACTAACTACACTAATTAGCTAATTTCTAAACTAAAAATAAGTAATCATTAACAAATAAGAAGTACACACCTGTGAGATTTAAGTTCAATCAAAGAAACCATGTGATTCTTCCCTCAACAACCCGTAATCAGATCCGATTAAGGAATAACACACACCACGTGGTGTTCCAGAATTTCAACAATCAATATCAGTTAAAATCATTTTAGATCCAATTGAAATGTGTGTGTGTGAGAGAACTCGGATGTATAACTAATCAAACACTGGATTGAATTATTCAATGAATAAGGTTATAACTTAAACTTGTTAAAACATTCAGGAGAGCCATATGCTTGACTGGGCTCAACTATCCACTAATGTAGGTTCGGACATTTACAGAGATCAATAGGGCTTGGTTTGGCTTTGGAGAACGACCAAGGGTATCGTAGAAATAAAAACTCGTTAAAATTTTAACGATACCCGAGGTACAAACGCTTGTCACTAAATCTCTCTCATAACCTCCTATCTTTGAAGATAGTACCCTGAACAAGATTAAGTAAACTTGTATTCACTTCTCACAACAACCGAAATTAAACACTATACTCACATAGTGTTTTTTTTTTTACACCTCCCCCTCCCCAAACTTATTCAATTTTGTACAATTTTAGGGGCGTGTAAATACAACTAAAAGATTTACAAGTGAATACTCTTATACTTAACCAAAAACAATTAAACTGAAAACCCTATTACCCGCTTCAAGTTAGCATAATCTAATGCTACTTGTTTTCACTCAATTTTCACTTTTATTCTTAGCGACAATGGTTTTGAAAGATTTACTTGGTTAAAGTATAGAAACAAGTTCATAAGTGAAAATTTTATGGCTTCGACAAGAGAACGAGGGAATAAATTTTTCAAGTTAGTTTCAAATAGTTCAAGCGATAAAAATGAAGGCCTATATCATGCCTCCGGAATTACCTTACCTGTAATTTCGCCTCAAGCCTCCCCCAGTCAAGTTCTGGATTCCTCATTTCTGTCATGAACTTATTACTGAATAATCGATATCAAATCGTTCAACTAATTATACAATGAGTTTATGCGATCGTGCGATTTAGGATCAAAATAATTTTCATCTAATCGACAAGCTAAGCACACAAAACACACGTGAATGGTATTACTCTCGACCTCAAAATGCAATTTAGGGGGTAATTTTCATCATTGGGACATGGTTCAGACGAACTCAAAAACTCAGCATGCATGTACAACTATATTCATTAACATATCTACTCTAATTCTATAAACTAACATTACTTATGCTAATGATCCTTACACATGCATAGCTAAACATTACACATGCATAACAAAAAGAATTTCAAAATTTACAAAAAATTAACATTAATATCATTATAAACAATTTTGTCCAGAAAAAGAATTTTGTCCCATTTACATCAAAAAAATTTCATCCTTCATATCCCCCCCCAAAAAAATAAAAACTACATGCTTGCATATCATATACCCTCAAACTTGAACAAGGCAGTGTCCTCACTACCTAAGCAGCGAACCCAATAGCAGAATAGAAATATACGTATTGAAAACTAGGGCGGACACATACCTAGGAGGAAAGACATACAAGTCCAACCTCTTACCGTTCATTGGGGAGGAGATGGCGGTGGCGGCTCATCAGTCTCGAAAGGCAGCACGGGCGTATAACATGCCATGTTGATTCTGAGGTGCTCAAATAAAACTCTTTGGTTTTGATCTTGTTGCTAAATGTAGTTATCCATGTAGCTCTCCATCCGAGAAAAATTAGCTTGGAGCTGGCTCATATCGAATTAGAGACTACGGACATCTCGTGAAATTTGGGTGAGTTGGTCGTGGCGGGATGTGGGCATCAGTGGCTCCGAAGGGCCGGCTTCTTCCTTTTCAGGACCCTCTTCTCCCTCAACTGGTCCGCCCTTCCACAATCTGATAATCATTGAAAGATCGAGCAGCTTTATTGGTGGAAAGGGGATTGTGGATGTGACACAAACTCCGGCACGTAGAAAGAGTACAGTGAGGAATGAGGGAAAAGAAAGGCCACCCTTCGTCGTCCTGGCAGTATGAATTATTGAAGAATAAATTTGCCAACTGACATTGACGGGCATTCCTCTATCAATTCTGTATAGAATAAACACTCGCTCCTAGGAAACATCGGACACATGGGAGGTAGGGAGTAGATTGACGCAAATAAATTGATGCCAAATCTTGGGGATCGGTTTCATAAACCACACATTGAAGATGGCCTGACCCTTCCATGTGTTCTTCCACTGGGCATTACCCGTTGTCAGGGCCTGAATCACTGCACACATTGTCGGTGTAGCAGCATCGGATAAATCTCGGGAGGCTTTCGGCCCAGTCAATCCAAGCAACTTGTTGAAGTGGTCTGCACTGAACAAAACTGGGATGTTCCGGACCCTTGTCTGAAATCCCGTGGCCTCAGTAATGTTCGCATAGAACTCGCATACGAGGGCCAACTCCTCTGGTGGGGGTAAAGCACAGAACTGTTCCCATCTTCTTCGTTGAATAACGGCCCTGAATTCTTCAGGGAGTTTATGCAGAGGTCCGAACCCCCTTTGTCGAATGCCAAGATGCTTACTTTCATGATTATTGTAATGTTCCTTGGCTTGCTTGGAGACAAATTTTAGAGAGTTGTAATCCGAGGCAGCCGGAGGTTCTTCTGTTCGTGCTTGCTTGGATGCCCGATGCTTTGCCATCTTACCTATAAATCACAATCACAACACTAACCACAATAATAACAATAGAACACGCAATTCAAACCCTTATCAGCGAACACACAATGCCCTATTTTATCAAACATATGCCAACCAAAACCAAACAATACATATTTCACAATGCCCTAAATCCCTAATAGCATGAAAAACGTAATCTAGGGTTTAAAGGGGTTTAGGGTTCTAGCCAAATCCAATGATTTTTGAAATAAATGAACAAATGAAGCAAATATTTCAACAATTAAATGAAAAATAGGATTATTAACACTTACTTGTTGAAATTTTTTGATCAAATCACTTGAGGATGGCGATCTCACACTGTTTCACCGTTTAACCCTAGATTTTCGAAAATAGGAAGAGGAATCCAACATTTAAATAAAGATTTTGGTGAAAATCTAAGTTTTTTGCAATGTAGGATGAATCTTCAAAGGGAAGAAGGGATTTGGGATGGTGAAGTTTGAGAGGTTTCTTGAAAATTTTAGGAGGAAAATGTTGTTTGTGAAGAGGACTGTTCTGTTTTAAAACAGGGCTGTCGTGACTTTGCCTAGGCGGAGGTTTTTCTGCCTAGGCGAAGTAGAGCCTTTTGCTTTTTTAAAAACCTTTTGATGTTAATTCTCCTAGGCGGTGGTTTTTCTTCCTAGGCGAATTTACGCCAGTGTAAAACCCTTGATTTTTTTGGAAATCCGCCTAGGCGGTGGTTTTTTCGCCTAAGTGAATTTACGCTAGTGTAGAAACTCAGCCTTTCTTCATTTTTCCGCCTAGGCGAAGTTACGACAGTGTAGAAACTCAAACTTTTTCTTCCTATTTTCGCCTAGGCGGTGGTTTTTTCGCCTAGGCGAATTTACGCCAGTATGTTTTCTCAGCCTTCTGTCCAATTTTCGCCTGGGCGAATTTACGCCAGTGAGGACTTTGGTTGGATTTCTTCAGGTTTTCACATTTTTGCTCTACACCTCTTACTTCCATTTCGTTCCTTAAATGAGTTTTAGCATACAATTCAATCCTAAGTATCTAGCCTCATCAATTCACCACAAAAAATAATATTACGAGATCGATACGATCTCTAAAAAGTAATTTATACAAAAGTTGGGAATGTTCGTTACCCTCGATGACATATCAAAAGATGTTGCTTGGTTTTACGTCCCTAGCATAGACGTTTATGAATTCCGGCTCTATCCTTCAACGAGGGAGATGTTCTCCACAACTTGCCCTTCATCCTTGAAGTAGTATTTGATCTGCTCCCCATTGACTCGAAAAGTTTATCTGTCTTCGCCTTCTAACTCGATAGCACCAAATAGATAAATATACTTGATCCGGAACGGTCCAGACCACCGGGACTTCAACTTTCCGGGAAAGATTCTCAGCCTTGAGTTAAACAATAGAACTTGTTGGCTCGGACTGAACTCCCTCTGGACTATCATTTTATCATGCCACCTCTTCATTTTATCTTTGTAAAGCTTGGCATTCTCATAAGCCTCGTGCTGGAATTCCTCCATTTCATTCAATTGGAGGAGACGTTACGCACCAGAAGCTTTTAGGTCTAAGTTGAGTTTCTTAATCGCCCAGAATGCATGGTGCTCCAATTCAACGGGCAAATGACACGCTTTCCCAAACACCAATCGATACGGCTACATGCCGATCGGTGTCTTAAAAGCCGTGCGATACGCCCATAAAGCATCGTCAAGCTTCACCACCCAATCCTTGCGATTAGTATGAATTGTTTTCTCCAGAATTAGCTTGATTTCTCGGTTTGAAACTTCAGCTTGGCCATTTATCTGTGGGTGGCATGGTAGCGCCACCTTGTGTCTAACCCCATACTTTGCCAACAAAACGCTTAGCATTTTGTTACAAAAGTGGGTTCTCTCATGACTGATTAAAGCTCGAGGTGTCCCGAACCTTGTCATGACATTTTGTTGAATGAACTTCAAAACCACTTTGGCATCATTGGTAGGTGTTCCTACGGCCTCGACCCATTTAGACACATAATCCACCGCTAACAAAATATACTCCTTTCCAAATGACGGTGGAAATGGCCCCATGAAATCTAAGCCCCACACATCAAATAACTCAAGCTCAAGAATTGACGTCAATAGCAATTCATGCCTTCTCGATATGTTACCCTCCCTTTGGCATCTATCACAAGTTTTCACAAACGTATATGAATCTTTAAACAAAGATGGCTAGTAAAAACCTGATTGAAGTACTTTCGATGCTGTCCGAGTCCCACCAAAATGGCCGTCACAAGGTGATAAATGGAAATAGAAGAGAATACTAGCTATTTCCTTATCCGAAACACATCTTCGGATCACCTGATCACCACATTTCTTGAATAGCAATGGCTCGTCCCACAGATAATATTTTGCATCAAAAAGAAATTTCTTCCTTTAGGCTCCAGTCAACTCAGGTGGTAACACGTTACATGCTAGATAGTTAACAATGTCCGCATACCAAGGAAGTGCATTTTCAACTGAAAATAGTTGTTCGCCAGAGAATACTTCCGTGATGCTAGACTCATCACCAACGTCTTCTTGAATCAACCTTGACAAATGGTTGGCGACAATGTTCTCACTCCCCTTTTTATCCCTTATTTCAGCATCAAACTCTTGCAATAGAAGAATCCACCTTATCAATCTCAGCTTGGCATCTTTCTTTGCAAATAAGTATTAGATAGCCGCATGATCCGTGTAGACGATTACTTTTGACCCAATAATATAAGACCGGAACTTATCACAAGCAAAGACAACTGCTAGCATTTCTTTCTCAGTCGTGGTGTAATTCTCCTAGGCATCATTCAATGTCTTACTTCCATAATAGATTGATCAGAAGATCTTCTCCTTCCGTTGGCCTAACACCGTGCCAACGGCATAGTCACTCGCATCACACATTATCTCAAATGGCATCTCCCAGTCCAGAGCGACCATTATTGGAGCCGTGATCAACTTCTCCTTTATCGCCTTAAAAGCCTCCATGCAAGCCTCATTGAATTCAAATGAAGTATCCTTCTCAAGAAGGTGACATAACGGCTTCACCGTCTTCTAGAAGTCCTTAATAAAGCACTGGTAAAAGTGGGCATGCCCCAAGAAACTTTGAACTCCTTTCACATTAATCGGTGGCGGAAGCTTTTCAATCGTTTCAATCTTTGCTCGGTCCACCTCAAGCCCCTTGGAAGACACTTGATGACCCAAGATGATCCCCTCGTTAACCATAAAGTGGCACTTCTCCCAATTTAGAACTAAATTATTCTCCTCACATCAGTCAAGAACAAGCGCCAGATTGTAGAGATAGTGATCAATAGACGACCCAAAGACTGAGAAGTTATCCATAAAGATTTTTATTTTCTCTTTCACCATATTAGAAAATATCGCCATCATACACCGTTGAAAGGTTGTCGGCGCATTGCAAAGGCCGAACGGCATACGCCTATAAGCAAACGTCCCATAAGGGCATGTGAAAGTAGTCTTTTTTTGGTCCTCCGGTGCAATGGCTATTTGATTGTAACCTGAATAGCCATCAAGAAAGTAATAGTACTCATATCCAGCTAATTGATCTAGCATTTGGTCAATGAAAGGAAGAGGAAAATGATCCTTCCTCGTCACCTTATTCAATCTTCGATAATCAATGCACACACGCCATCCCGTGATGGTCCGTATAGGAATAAGGTCATCCTTATCATTCTTCACCACCGTCATACCTCTTTTCTTGGGAACCACTTGCACCGAGCTAACCCACTCACTATCGGATATAGCATATATAATTTCCGTATTCAAGAGCTTCAATACCTCTGCTCTTACCACTTCCTTCATAGTCGGATTTAGCCACTGTTGATGTTCAATGGAGGGTTTTGAACGCATCCTCCATCAAAATCTTATGCATGCAAACCGAGGGGCAAATTCCTTTGATATCCGATATAGACCAAGCAAAAGCAAATCGGTGCCTCTTCAACATTCTCAGCAATTTACTCTCCTCTTCTTCCGTTAGAGTTGATGAAATTATAACCGGATCAGTCGAATTCTCTCCCCAAAAGATATACCGAAGATGTTCCGGTAATTGCTTGAGTAATAATCCACCGTGAGGCGGATTTGATTTCTTGGGAGAGTTTTCAGCTTCTTCAATCTCCGCCACATGAATAGGATCCTCTACGTCTTTAGATTGAGCATCCAAAGTTAGCACATAGTCCACAATATCAAATTCTATGGTAGAGCCTTCCTCACCAAGATCCCCATAGATAAGGAATTTGTGAGAGTATGCTCTAACGAATCCATCTCCATATTCACAAGAAAAAACTCCCTCACGCAAGAGTCCACAACATCAACTCGATTGCAATTGGGAGGTTCATCTGGAAAGTTCATAGTTCTAAAAATATTGAACCATATTTCTTCATCATTCACTCTTAACGTCAGATTTCCATTATGCACATCAATCAAGGCCTTTCCCGTTGCAAGGAAAGGTCTTCCTAGGATGATCGGGATTTTTCTATCTTCTTCCATTTCAAGCACAACGAAATCCACTGGAAATATGAATTTGTCTACCTTCACTAGTGCATCATCAATGATACCTTTTGGATAGGTTAACGAACGATCCACCATTTGAAGAGAGATCGTTGTCGGCTTTGCACTCCCAAGTCCTAACTTTCGATAAACGGAATAAGGCATCAAATTAATACTCGCCGCAAGATCACAAAGCGCCTTATCAAAATGAGATTTCCTGATAGTACACGAAATTGTAAAACTACCTGGATCATTCAATTTGGTAGGCAACTTCCTTTGTAGTATTGCACTACACTCCTCTATTAGCTTCACCTTTTCGTAATCCTCCAATTTTTTCTTCTTTGTCATGATGTCCTTCAAGAACTTGCTATAATTGGGCATTTGTTCCAATGCATCCGCAAAAGGAATGTTGATGTGGATTTTCTTGAAAATTTCAAGAAATTTCTCAAATTGGGTATCCAACTTCCTCTTTCGGAATCTTTGAGGGTATGGAAATGGGTTTACTAGAATCGGTGGATTCTCTAAAAATGTTACTCGCCCCGGCATCACCCTTTCATCTCTTCTTCTCTCCTCGACTTTCTCTTTGTTCTTTTCCTCATTCAAGTCTTCACTCGGCTTCTCTTTTCTTTCATCGGTTTTTACTTCAACTTCCTCCTCCGCACTTGTTCTTGGTTCATCATGATGAAACTCACGACTCACTCCCGGCTCAGTTTCCATAGGCTTTCTCACTTCCACGTCTCTTTCGCTCCTCAATTTAATCACCTTGCATTCCCTAGGGTTGGTTTCCGTGTTGCTTGGAAACTTTCCCTTTTGTTGCTCTTCGATGAACCTAGCAAGCTGCGCGATTTGAGTCTCTAAAGCCTTCACCATGGTATTGGTGTTTGTACAAGTGGTATCGATTGAATCAAGCCGTGTTTTATGTTTGTTCAGCCGGTTATGCGTCTCACGTATCATAGTCTGAGTCTCCTTCATAAACGAACCCAACACTTTATCCAAATTTGACTTTGGATTATGCATTGGCGGTTGTTGCATTTGACGATTGGATTGCATAGGATATCCCGAAGCTTGATTTCCATATCCCGAAGGTGGCCGCAAAGCGTTCTGATTGTTCGCATATGAGAAGTTCTCATGGTTGCGAAGTCCAGGATTGTAATGAGTCAGAATCTTGGTAGCGGGCCTGAAAGTATAGGCATGATGGTTTAGAAAATGGCATTCCTCAAACTCATTATCCAATCTAGATTGAGAACAACTTGCTGCTATCTCATCCCCTTGACTCGACAAAGCTCCTTTTGTAGAAATGATAACCAATTGATCCGAGAGCTTGGACACTTGGGCCGATAACATTGCAATATGGTCAGATTCTTGGATAAAAGAGACTCGTCTTCCCATGTTCCTCTTATTCGGCCATTGATAATTGTTAGCCGTCATTTCTTCCAATAATGCATTTGTTTCGGTAGGGGTTTTGGACAACAACGATCCCCCTGAGGCTGCATCTACTATCGTTCTAGTCTGTCCATCCAACCTGTTGTAAAATAATTGGGTTTGAAATCAATCTTGATACCCGTGTTGGGGTCACCTTCTCATTAGGTCCTTGAATCTCTCTCATACCTCAAACAACGGCTCAAAGTCTCTCTGGAGAAACTGCGTAATCTCGCCTCGGAGTTGAGAAGTCTTCGAAGGTGGAAAGAACTTAGTGAGGAACCTTTGTGCAAGGTCCTCCCAAGTATTAATGCTCCCTGGTTGAATCGACTGAAACCAACCCCTTGTTCTATCTCGTAAAGAGAATGGAAATAACCTCAACCGTATAACATCTTCAACAACTCCATTTATCTTGCCAGTGTCACAAATCTTGAGAAAGGTTGCCAAGTGGACGTTGGGGTCTTCGTGAAGATTCCCGCCATACTAGGTTTACTGAACCATATTAATTAAGGTGGGCTTCAACTCAAAGTTATTTGCCCGGATCGGCTGCCTCTGGATCCCTAAATAGTTATCCAGCATTAGTGGCCGATAATAGTCCCTAAGGACTCGTTGTGGCCTCTCCTGCTCTAGAGGTTGAAGTACGTGCGGCTTCGGTGGCTGTGGAACATTTTCACGTCCCCCGGCCATAGCAGTAGCTTTCTCCTCTTTCTGTTTACTAATGCGTTGACTACGCCGCATGCACTGCTTAAGTCAAATAAATAAATCAAATAAACAAATGAATTGAATGAAATTAAAAGCAGAAGAATTATCGTGATTAACATTCAACTACATGAACACAATATCAACTCAATTGAAAAACACCTTGCATCCCCAGCAACGGCGCCAAAAACTTGTACGCGCGAGGATTCACACCATCGTCCTCGCGGTATTGACTACTCGCAAGTATACGAGGTCTAGTTTTAATATAATGGTTCTTGTAAGATCGGATATCATTCCGCTAGGAATGACGTGTAATTCGGTTGAGTATTGTGATTTAATAGTTTCATATTATCTCGATTAATCAAAATTTGTTTGTTTTCTATTTAATATACTAAGATAAATGACAACTATTAGGTTAGTTCTAATTACACTAATTACTTAGGTATTGATTTCTTTCACATAATGCATAATCGACGTCATTAAGTTAGCTATAATGGTTTTCTATCTATTCCGACAGTCTCTGTATCGATAACTTCTCCGCTACCTCTCCCGAGTGTAAGATGGGGGATTACACGACTTCGTGTCAACGAAGAAGTCCCCTTCAATGCCTTTACGACCCTAGGTCGCGTGAGTCTTTAGCCAACGTCATGGATTGCATACGTTCTAACGCCCTCCCGGGTCATTAGAACGTCACGTTGTATTTACCCTAGTCCGAATCTGGGATTACCTCTCCCGAGTGTCAAACCCCATATTCTCGGTTTATCAATACAATCTTAATATCAAGAATAATGGTAAACACAATCGGATTTAGACAAATAACTCATTAAAGTAACATTAATTCTTTCAACTTAACAATTAGATGATTTCAACTACACCTAAGTAACATTTAACTAATACTACAAGATCTTAGCCATATACCATATAAAATAAGAGGGATTCAACATTCTTAGATATGAAAAAGTGATTACAAAGATAAAAACAAGAGAGAAATGATCAAATCTGAAAGTGAAACAGTTCACTGTCGCTAATGATCGATCCGCAAGTGATTCAACTTTGTCCGAATGATAAATCTCCTTCTTGATCTTCAAAATATAGCTTAAGAACTCTCTACTAGGGTTAGGGTTCATCAACAATCTTTTACAGACATGGGAAAGGGGTATAAATAGGCCTGGGGATCAAAAATATATAAACAGATATTTTAGACTATTCTGTGAAATACGCCTAGGAGGTAGAATCTTCGCCTAGGAGGAGTTTAAGTCGGTTAGAATTCCTCCTAGATGATGGTTTATTCGCCTAGGTGGAGGACTAACTTCTTCTCTTCGTTCTTTCTGACGGATTTCTGCCTTGGCGGTAGAAACTTCGCCTAGGCAGATTTTCAGCAGTTTAGCACTTCGAGCAGTTCAGCACTTTCAGCGTTCTGATGGATTTTTGCCTAGGCGGTGGAAACTTTTCCTAGGCGGATTTCAACATTTCAGCATTTGCAACTTTCTGATGGATTTCCGCCTAGGCGGTGGAAACTTTGCCTAGGCGGAATTACGTTTTTCTTTGAAACCTCATTTTTTCATCTTTGGGCTATCATTTTTCCACCATTTCGCTCAGTTTTCTGATTGTTTACGTCCCTACTCCTGACTTATAAAAGCAGCTAAAAAGATATTCAAATTTAAATCAAATACTCGAAAATTGGCAAATTCGGTTTAGAATTAGATAGGTATTTTACACCTATCAGGTGTCCTATCGAACAGTCACCTTATCCAACGACCCTAATTGTCGCGATCTCCATGCCCATAAGATAGGACAAGCCACGTGTCACACATCCGACAGCAAAGGACGAAGCATATCGTGGAAGTCAAGTGATAAGAGTCGAGCAGTGTTCTTCGGTCCGAACAGATTTCTTTGAGCCAATTGAGGAGTAGTTTATTTACCAACAAATCAAGCACTTTTAGATTCAAGTATTTGTGAGTTTTCAAACATTTTGTTAGTTTAATATATGTTTGTGTTGTTTTGCAGGAATCATAAATAAATGGGAGAAAAACTAAAAATATGACAATTTGATCAGAAAATCCGGGCTACATTGGGCTACAACGGAGTAAAACAAATTGATTTGGTCAAAACATTGGGGTTGCAGCGAGAATTCGGAGGCTGTAGGGTAGAAAGAATAAGAGAAATCAGGGAAGACCAATAGAGAGATGGCGCTATAGCGCAAAATCCTTGCACTATTGCATCAAACACTAGTCTATCACCTTTTGATGTTGTAGTGCCAACCAATTCGTGTTGCAACACTAAACATCCAAACCCTAACCCAGTACCTTTGGCAGTACATCACCAACCAAATGACACTACAACGCGAGTCCCCTCATTAGGAAAAATGAACCATAGCATAATTTGGCGTTGTTGTGCCCTTTATTTCACCCTGTAGCCCAACTTGACAAACTTTAATCCCCATTTTTGCCTATATGTAATATGATTCTAGGAACATGCAAAACATCAAAATGTATATTTCTTTCTTAGATTTTCAAATCATCTTGAATCACCTCAATCGGAGTTCGAACAAGAAAGTTTTGGCCAAATTTCAATAATTAGGCATTGCAGCAACAAAAACTTGCGCTACAGTATGAAAACTTGTGTTGCTGCGCCAAAACATAGACAAAACTCTGATTTTCGAGCCCTATTTATACCACCTTATACCTCAAACCATCGGATAAAAATTTTGGGAGAGAAAACACCATTGTCATGGTAATTTGTAAGAAAATTGGAAAGGATAACACCATTGGAGGCACAAAACCTCTAGAAAGAGAGCTTGGAGTTTATGTTTATTGAAAACTTAAAGATTTGAACTTTATCTCCACAAAAAAAGTTTTCTCTTCCTTTCTTTCACCATAATCTTTATTGAACTTTGTACTTATGATATTGTGTTGAACATATTTGCAATTATGAATTTCTTGAAAGATTAGTTATAGATTCTACTATGTTGAATTAAAATTCATGTCTAGGGATTGATGTAGTCTCATTTGAACTATGCTTTTAATATTTTATTAATTGTTATTTTTAATTCCATTTTATATCTCTCTATGTTTAATGGTTTTTATTCATGTAGCTAATGAATTAGATGATTTTAGGTTGTAAATCTTATGCTCGAGAGAAATTGCGTTTGTGACTGAAATTGAGAGTGCTTAGTTTAGGTTGTCGTGAGTCCAGAAGGAGATAAACACCTAAGTAATCAATCTGGGAATTTAGGATCTTGTGAGACCGGGAAGTGATCAAGTTCTAGATTTATCAACTAGGATTTCTAATCAATTGTATTTGCCTTATTAATGCTTCCAATATATTCTCCCATATAATATCTTAGTTGATTTGAGAACTTGGGATTTGACACTCGGAAGACGTAATTTCGGGTTCGAACTTAGGTTAAGTACAACGTAAGTTTTAATAGATCGGGAGATTATTAAAGTTTGGGTAATCAGTAAGGTTGGATCATAAAAAAATGTTCTCACCTAAATACTAGCTAGGGATATCAGTATTAAAGTGTTTGCATATTCTCTCACTTGACACTCGGGGGAGGTAGTGAGGGAGAACGAGTGACCTTGATTATTGAATAAATGGAATTGACTAATAATTATTTTATAGGATGACATGGGAATAAAGAAATGAAATCAAGCCCCTAAAACATTTATGCATGGGAAGTTGATATTTTATTTTGCTTTTGATTTTACATTTGTTTTATTTTATTTTTATAAACATTAAATTTAGTTGCCTAGATAAAGTTGGGTTACTATAATCGCAGTAGTTAGCGACGATTTAAACCAATCCCTGTGGATACAATACTCTATTCTCTCTATACTATTAAAACTTGACTCATACACTTGCGGTGTAGCAAAATAATCGCTACCAAATTTTTGGCGTCGTTGCTAGGGATTAGCGTTTTGGATTGTTGTTAATATTGTGAATGGATAACTTGATTTTAATTTAGGCATTTATTTTTATTTTTAATTTTTACATTTGACTTCTTATATTACAAGGTACTTGGAGATATCTCATCAACAAGTCCTGTTGAGATTTTTTCAACGAGATTTTGAGCCATTCTAATGTGCTTGTGAAAAGCATAAGGAGTTGCTTATTCGGTTCCCCATTTATGGTTTCACGAAGGAGAGTTGATTACTAAACTTCCTTGATGGGTTACAAGCCACAACAAGAACTTGGGTGGAAGGAGGAAATGGTATCATATCTTTTTACGAATTAACCGCGGACGAAGCCTATTTGTTGTTGGATAACATAGCCGATTTTGGCTATCAAAGTTGGAATTATTCAACAAGTCAACAAAGCTTGGGGGATAGTTCAAACATTTTGGCGCCATGATTTGACACCCCACACCAACTTGTAGAGTCTTCTTCCGTACTGGAAGACACATTCACTGTATTCATGATGGAAACTTAGCCACATTCATATGTGAAAGCCACACTAGAAGACACATTCACTCCATTGAAGACATGTCAAGAACAGTGGCAATGAGAGACACACAAGCCACATTCGTATGTGAAAGCCACCATGAGGAACTGAATATAAGTGTGCAGAATTTGAGATTGTTCAATGACGATGATTCTAATGAGGAGAAGACCCAAGAATTGATCGATGATGAAGAATCACAAGACGACACTTGTAAGTCTCCACCATTTGAGATCCAAATTGTGATACCACCACCGATCATAGACGACTACATCTACGAGGATTCGATGTGGCTCACTTGTCCTCCATCACCTCCAACAACATTCATTCATGCCCACTAAGCACATATGTCGGAGTTGAGTCAAGATGAGAATATGTGTCAATCATTTCCACATCTCGCCAAGCTTGAGGGCATTCAAAACCAAAACCCATTTATTAAGTTGTATGACACATACTATGGGCAAAAGTCTCTCTTTGATGAGCCCTTCTCCATTGTCAAGCCAAGGACATTAAATCATTCGCTTCTTGGGAGGCAATGCAAGTTTTGAAATAATTAAGCCTAAGAATACAAGTTAAGGAAGAAAGCCTCATACCAGTCACCTTACCCGGACCATCACCGCCGACCACACTAGGAGGCGAGATTGTCTCGCCTTCCCATTACGTGTTCTTATTCCCTTACACTTAATTTGAATACATGTTTGACTTTGAGTTTGGAGGTGAGACACATGTTGGCTTATGTTTGTTGGGTTTAGGAAAGGCTTATATGTATGACTTATCTACATATAACTTGTTTTCTTTTGACCATGTTTTTAGCTTGTTTAGGTTTGTTTGAATAAATTGTGAGTTTTGTTGAGAAGAAATGACTTGATATTGATGATGAGTATAAACACTTGATGTTCTCTTAGGTCTTTTAAAATGTATTACATTGAGATTTCCGTGTGCTTGACTTGTGTTGATTGAAGTTCACTCTAGACTCTTTACATTTTAGCACCAAGAATTATGATCACTTGGCCTTTTGAGTACTTGGAGAACATTTGTATACTTTAGGTATGTTTTAACATCTCATGAACACTAGAACCCATTTGAGTGAAACTTGAAGCAAAATTCTAGGTTTTATGTTGTTGGAGAGATGATTAGGCATTCTTTAGATCATTTTAGCCTTTGAAGCTAACCCTTGACAATTGTTTACTCCTCGTTACCTCCTCCTCGGTTGAGCTTTATTACTTAATTCTTTCGTTACTGATAAGTGAATTTTATCTATCTATTTCCAAATCGAATTTGGTAGTTTTTGAGTATTTTTATTAAGTTTTAATTTTATTTTATTTTTTTGTTTAAAATATGAGTTAGGAGAAAAAATGATCGAAAAACGAGGAAAGCAGTGAAAAAACGATCAAGAGGATTAAATATTCAAAGTAGCAGTTTCACCGCTGCAACGGTCATCCTACTACTGCAGTAGTGAAACAACAGAGAGTTCCCTAAGTTCTAATTTCTCACCACTGTAGTGATGAGATTCACCGTTGCAGTGGTCATAAAGCAAAAAGCCTACTGACATGCCCACCGTTGCAACGGTCAATGGCCACCTATTTTTAGATAGTTTCTAGATATTTTGTTTTGTTCTCATTTGTTCCCCTTATTCTAAGAATACTTAGGGAGTGTTTTTTAGTGTTCTAAAGAGAGATCTCAACCAACCAAAGAGGAGGAACACATTTGGAGAAGAGGAAACAAGAACGAAATGGTTTTTACAGATGCCACCTTCAGATAACGGCTATTCTCCCTTGTTTCTCTCTTTATTCTTAACTTCTTTTTGGTTGTTTTAACATGTATATATTGTTTATCATTGAATATATGGTTATGGCTATGAGCTGAACACTGATTATCTATAGGATTGATGTAGTTTACTAATATATGTCGTTTGTTTAATCTTTGTTTCATTATCAGTTGTTCTTACCTATTCGATTGTGTTTACCATTCTTCTTCATTTATATGCTCATTTAGATATAATAAGAAATCGAGGTTTGATATTCGAGAGAGGTAACCCCGAATTCGGACTAGAGTTTCAACACAACATGATGATCTAATGACCCAGGAGGACGTTAGAAAGTATGCAATCCATGAGGTTGGGTCGAGACTTATGTAACCAAGTGTCGTATAGACGCTCGATGGGGACTTTCGTGTTGACACGAAGTCACATATTCATTCACTTTATACTCGGGTGAGGTAGTGAGTGAGTTTTCGATACCTAGATTGTCGGATAGATTTGAACACCATTAATGTAAACTAGATTAGATCGAACACGTATACATAAACAAAGTTAATCTCTAGATAATCTATTCCCATATAATATATTTAGTATTATAGTTTAATTAATTATTAATTTAGTATATTATTTATCAAGGTTTTAAATCGTGGTATCGAGTTACGTAACGGTAACGGTCGCAGTGTAACGATATCAGGAGTATCGATCTGTCTGTAAAGGGAATCGACCGTAACTGTCGTGAATTTTTTAAAATCACCAAAATGTCTTAAAAAACTCAATAATAGTAATTTTTTTACTCATTTAACCCTTAATAAATACATTCTAATATATATTATAACATTTAACTATATATACAACACAAAAAAAAAAAAAAAAAAAAAATGAAAGAGTTAAAGCCTAAAATTAAATAGAATATGTGTTTTGTTTTTAAATTTGCAAAATATATATATATATATATATATATATATATATATATATATATATGTATATGTATGTATGTAATATATACAAAAAACAATGAAACATTTAAATTATTTATTAAAACATTTGAAGGTTAATATGTTAATTTTTATTTGATTTTAAAAATTTTGGGGGTCAATTGTTATTTTTTTAACTCTTTGGACCAAATTTCAATTTAAGCCAAATTATAAAACCCACCCCCCAATTATAATCCATCTACCCAACCCTAGCCCTTTCATTTCCAAATTTGATAGAAAAGTCACGAGAAAGAGAGAAAGAGAGCGAACAACAAAGATCTGGAGATAGCGATGAAGAACAATGGCTTGGAGTGAGCGAACAATGAAGATTTGGCGACGGTGACGAAGAAGAACAACTTGGAGTTGCGATGGCGACGACAACGAATTCGATATCAGATAAGGGTTTTTTGGTATGTTTGTTCTTGATTATTCTCTTATTTCTTCTCTTTTCCTTTCTTTTCTCTTGATTGTTCTCTGGTTTCTTCCCTTTTCCTCTATGTGCTTCTAATCTCTCTCTCTCTCTCTCTAAGTGAGTTGTATTGGTGTAACGGCCGTTACGCCTTGGCGTAACGAGAGTGGATCCGTTACGCGCCCATATCGGCCTGCAACGGACCGATACTATGTGAATCGGCCCTCAACTCAAGTATCGGCCCTATAGTGGTATCAGATGGTCCAATTTTCGTTATGTATCAGCCGTTATTTAAAACCTTGTTATTTATAAAAACAAAAACTTAATTTTTATCGCCTAAATAAAGTTCGTTTATGATAATCACGATAATTCGCTACAATTTAATCTAATCCCTATGGATACGACAACCCTTCTCATTCACTATTCTATAAAACTTGACTCGTACACTTGCAGTGAAAGTAGCGACGTAATTTACGCGCTACCAATTACCCACATATGTGCATCCAACCAACTAAATGCCTTTCCACTTCCTAAATCTATCACCAATTGATATGTTTGCATGGATCATTGAGCATAAAGACTAGTAGGGCCTATGTTTGGAAAGTCATTGGTAGAATGGGTTGTATGTTACATTTTGTTGTTGATTTTTTTATTTTTAATTCAAAAAAATCAATTAGGTGATAGGTTGGGTCAGTTCCTTCTGTTTTCCTGCAACATCAAGGATAATGTTGATTTTGAGTTTGGGGGTGTGATTTGTGTTTCTTGTCTAATTGTTCCTTTTGTGAAAGAAAAAAAAGTGTATTTTGGTTTTTATTTTATTATTATTTTTTTTTTTTATTTTTTTATTTTTTTTTTTTGTAAATAATACCTTATGGGATTGATTGAAAGAATACATTTGATGAAAGGGAGAGTTGGTGAAAAAAATTCTTCGAAATCTTGCAAGATCCATGAGTTGTAATACATGCCTAGGGTGATTTGAGCCTAAAAATGACATTTTCATCTACTTTCTACCCTAGCCTTACATTACAACCCTGAAAGTCCTTTTAATCTTCAATGACATATGAACTTATGCAAAATAAGTGAAGAGTAACACAAAAATAGGCTTATGGATGTTCTTAAACTCACTATCTAGAGAGTGTTCATTGTCTACTTAACACATAAATCAATTTGGGGATCATTTGATCGAGTGAAAGTGATTGTGCACACACTTACACATTAAGAATCTTGAGTGAATGATATTGATGCTTGATGTTGAAATTCTAGAAAGCCTCAATGTTTGCAATTCCTTTGAGCTTATAGAGTATTTTGTGGCTTCAAAGATTTTTGCACGGTATTGATTTAATATGAAATTCACACTTTATAGTTAGCATCTTAGTACTTGATTTGTTTTTTTTTTTTTTTCTATTTTCTTTTCTTTTGCTTATGGACAATCAAATGTTTGAGTTTGAGGGTATTTGATGAGTGGTTTATTTACCAACAAATCAATTATTTTTAGATTCAAATAGTTGTGAGTTTTCAAGTATTTTTGTTATTTTAATGTATTTTTGTGTTATTTTGTAGTAATTATAAATAAATGAGAGAAAATGTAAAGATATGGCAATTTGATCAGAAAGTCTGGGCTGCAGATGAGTATTTTGGGCTACAGTGGAGAAAAATAAATGGATTTGGTTAGAACGTTGAAGCTACAGGGGAAATTCAGGGACTGCAACGTGGAAAGAAGAAGAGAAATCGATGAAGACAAACAAAGAGTTGGCGTTGCAGCTCAAAATCCCTGCGCTGCAACACTATACGCTAGTCCAGTACCTTTTGGAAATGCAAAGCCAAATAAATGATGCTACACCATAAAACATCCAAACCCTAACCTAGCACTTTTTCGCGCTGCAAAGCCATCCAAATGGCGCTATAGTGTGAGTCCCCCAATAGGTTGAAAATATTTATCTACTTCTAAGTCGAATTTGCTAGTTTTTTAGTGTTTTATTAATGTTTTAATTGTGTTTTAGTTGTTTTAATGTAAATCAGGTAAAGGAATGTGAATGGGCAATAAACGAGCAAAACAGTGGAAAAAATGTAAAGAAAAGTTCAAAAAATACAAGGGATCAAGACTACAGTCCCACGCCTAGGCAGTGAGAATAAAGGGAGTGATGAAATTGAACAAGTCCCACCACCTAGGTGCCTAGGCGGTAAAAGTGCAGAGAGTTTGGAGACTGTTCCACCGCCGAGGCAGTGTAACAACAGAGAGTTCCTGAATTCACCGCCTCCTCCATCACCACGTCGAAGGTTAAACGTTCCTAACTTTAGCATAGTGTTCTTTAGCCATTCTTGAGAGCAAGAAGAAGAGGTTCATCATTTGACAAGACGAAGCATTTGCGGAGCAATCTTTAGCGATAATGGACCATTCCACTCTCAGATTCGATCGTTCTTCCCTTGTTTTTAACTTTGTAATTACTTTTCCATATCTAATGATGTTAAATCACTCTTGTTTTGTATGTTATATGGCTAAGATCTTGTAATTTAGATAAATATTATCTAGATGTTATTGTAAGTCATGTAAATACTAGTTTGATTGAATATATGTTATGTTAATGGTTGTTTGTCTCAATCCAATTGTGTTTATCGTTATTCTTGATATTATGCAAGTTTAGATAATTAAAGAATATGGGGTTTGACAATCAGGAGAGATAACCCCGAATTCGGACTAGGGTAAACATAACGTGACATTCTAATGACCCAAGAGGGCGCTAAAAGGTATGCAATCCATGACGTTGGTTCAAGACTCATGTAACTATGTGTTTGAAAAGACATTCGAGAGGGACCTCGGCGTCAACGCGAATTCATATATTCGTTCTCTTTACACTCGGAAGAAGGAGTAAGAGAGTTATAGACACAGAGATTGTTGGATAGGATAAACACCATTTGTTAACTAAACAAAGTCAAATATGTATTAAGTGAAAGAAATCAATACCTAGGTAATCAATATAGTTAGAACTAACCCAATAGTTTTAATTTATTTTAGTTGTAATTAAAATACAAACAATTCTAGAAAAGTCGAGATAATATGAGACTATACAAATTACAGTATTCAACTAAATTACACTATCCAGAGTAGAACGATATCCCATCTCACGATCCATCTATACTAAAACTTGACCTCATGCGCTTACGAGTAAAGTCAATACACGAGCGATTAAATCCTTGTTGTACAAGTTTTTTGGCGCTGTTGCCGGGGATATGTGTTAATTTAGTTGATATTGTGACCAAGTGGTTGAATATTAATCAAGATAATTCTTTTGTTTTATTTTCATTCAATTCATTTGTTTATTTGATTTATTTGTTGTGACTGAGCAGTGTATACAATGTAATAAGATCTTGGAGTCTTTCCTTCTAGATCTCGAGATTGAGAAAACTTTGTGATGAATAAGAAGAAAAATAAAAAACCAAGCTGAAACTATGACCAGTGGAGAAGAATTTATGCAAACCGTGCCCCAACAACCACCAGTACCGTAGGCATTTCCTCAGTAGCCCTCAGTGCCTAAGAATTAACAACGAGTCCTCAGAGACTATTATCAGCCGATGATGCTGGATAATTATTCTAGAATTCAAAGGCAGCCGGTACAGGCTAATAACTTCGAGTTAAAGCCTGCCATGATCAACATGGTACAACAGAACCAATTTGGCGGGAATCTTCACGAAGACCCCAACATTCATTTGGCAACCTTTTTGGAGATTTGCGATACTGTTAAGATCAATGGAGTTGCGGAGGACATAATTCAGTTGAGACTATTTTCTTTTTCTCTTCGTGATCGGGCAAGGGATTGGTTTTAATCAATCCAACTGGGTAGTATTAATACTTGGGAGGACCTTGCTCAAATGTTCCTTACCAAATGTTTCTCGCTGTCAAAGACCTCATAGTTGAGAAGCGAGTCTGAGCAGTTTCGCCAACAAGACTTCGAGCCACTCTTTGAGGTATGGGATAGGTTCAAGGATTTGTAGCGAAAATGCCCCCAACACGGGAATCAAGATTGGCTTCAAACCCAACTCTTTTACAATGGGTTGGACGGCCAAACTAGAACCACAGTTGATGCTGCCTCGGGCGGATCATTGTTATCAAAGACTCCGGCTGAAATACGCACGTTATTGGAGGAGATAGCGGCCAATAATTATCAATGGCTGAATAAGATAAATACGGGATAAAGGGTCACTACAATTCAAGAGGCCGATCACAGCACGACCTTATCATCCAAAGTCACCAAACTCTCGGAATAATTGGTTGCATTGTCTACTAAAGGTGATTCGTTAAGTCATGGAGAAAAGAATTTTGCAAGCGGTTCTCAACCCGGTTTGGATAGTGATTTTAAAAAATGTCATTTTGTAAACAATCGAGACTATTTTTTCAGGCCTGCCACAAACATTCCAACTCACTACAATCCGGGTCTTCACAGTCGTGAAAACTTTTCATATGTGAACAATCAGAACACACTGAGGCCACCGACCGAATATGGAACTCAAGCTCAAGGATTTCCAATGCAACAAAATCGTCAAATGCAACAACCCCAGATGCATTATCCAAAACCAAACTTGGATGAAGTGTTGGGTTCTTTCATGAAGGAGACTCAGACAATTTTACGTGAGACCCATAGCCGGCTTAACCAACATGGGGCGAGGTTTGACGCGATTAAGACCACGTGTACGAACACGAATGCAACTTTGAAATCTTTGGAAACTCAAATCGGTCAAATTGCAAGTGCTGTCAAGGATCAATCCATGGGAAAGTTTCCAAGTAATATGGAAACTAACCTGAGGGAATGTAGGTCTAGTTAGGGATGTTAAATCAAACAAATCAGGTCTAACTAGGGACGTTAAATCAAGCAAATCCTTTTCATATGTCTCCAACGGTATGAAACTTGCCCAATTTTTGCTATTAATTATTTTTTGGAGGCTAGAATGGTCTCGGAATGTGTTTGGAGGAGAATTAAGGAGTGAGGATAATTGGGGATGTGTTTCGCACTTAAAAACATTGAACAAGCGAAGTGGAAGCGCATAGAGTGGAGACTTTTAGGGAAAACTTGAAGAAATATTGAAAATGCAGCAGCAGGCTCACCACCTAGGTGGTGGACTCACCGCCGAGGCGGTGAAAATACAGGATGTCAAGTTTTCAGCTTAACGCTTGACCGCCATAGCGGTGAACTCCACCGCCGCGGCAGTGAAACAACAGAGTGTTAAGTTGTGAAAAAGGCACTTCACCATGAAGGAAATGATTCCCACTACCGAGGTGGTAAAATAACAAAACTTTTATCGTTTTAAAAAGGCGCTCCACCGCTGAGGCGGTGAGGCCTTTATTTGATTAAAATCGTCTCGCTTCTTCGAAAACTCCAAAACCTCTTCTTAAAACTCACGAATATCTTTATTCCCATCCTCCTGAACCATTTCAAACCTTCAAAATCATCCTTCCATTTACAAAATTTCTGATTTCCACCAAGAATCGTCTTCCAAAAATTAGATTTTACCCCTATTTTCGAAAATCTAGGGTTTAAGGGATGAACGGTGCGAAATCTCCATTTTCAATCGTTTGGACCAAAATTTTTCAACAAGTATCTATGATCCTACATTTTATATATTTGTTGAAATTTTTGATTGATTTGCATGTTTATTTCAAAAATCATTGGATTTGGAATGTGCCCTAAACCCTTAAACCCCTATTTTCGCAATTTTTATTTTCTTTAGGGTTTTGGTTTGATTTTTGGTGAGGATTTTCATTATTATGCTTAGATACATTAGGGGAATGGTATATATTAGGCTAGATTGTGAAACTATTGTTGATTCGGTTTTAGTTGGTATGCGGTTGTTATCATGGCAATGTGTGTTTGGTGGGTATGATTTAATTTGATTTGTTTTATTGTTATTTATTTGGTATGTGTTATGATGTTGATTGATAGGAAAATGCCAAAGTGTGCTGCATCAAAAAAACCATGCAAGGAAGCATCATCCTCAGCCACGGATTACGATTCATCTTGCTTTGTATCGAAGCTAGCAGAAGAACACTTCAACAAATTTGAGTATAAGCGCACATGCATCCGGTAAAGGAGGTTTAGGCCTTTGGATGCCCTTCAGGAAGAATTCTGGGATATCATAAGGAGCCGAGGTTGGGAATAATTCTGCAGTTCACCCTCCAAGGGCGAGGTGTCCGTGGTTCGAGAATTTTATGCTAATATCACCGAGACCGCTGACTATCGGACAAGGGTCAGAAATCGCCCAATCATATTCAGTCCAAAGCACTTCAACAAAATTTTGGGTTTGAAGGAGCCGGAACCCTTACGCGATCCGTTTGGGAGTCACACACCATCTATAGAGACTGTGATCCAGGCCTTAACCACAGGTAACATTCAATGAACAAACATAAGGCCAGGTCAAGTGATATTTAAGGTGAGGTATTTGAAACCAGTTCCAAAAATTTGGCACCACTTCGTGTGTAGGAACCTGTTTCCTATATCTCATTATTCCGACGTCTCCAAACAAATGGTGTACGTTTTATATGACATCCAAAGGGAGAATCCAATCAACATCGAGTGGCATATTTATTCTTTGATACTTTATGCAGTTCAATTGACGAAGACTGGCCTTCTATTTTTCTCATTTTTTACTGATCTATTCAAACGCGCTGGAGTCGTAATCAAAGGGGATAGCTCTTGGCCCCCTAAACTTCTTCTCGATCAAGTAATGATTAATCGATTATGGAAGGGCGGAGCCCAAGACGTGACTACGCCAGAAGTAGAGGAAGAAGAGGGCTCAGAAGATGAAGAAGCAGGGCGATCTGAGGCCCCAATGCCTGAAGCCTCCATCCCCCAATCAAATCCAACCAATCGGTTATCTTTGCAATGATTTTACTTGCATGCGGATTTTCCTGGATCAGTATGGTAGGGCGTAAAATATGCCGCTACTTACACTCGCAAGCATACGAGGTCAAAGTTTTAGTATAGTGTGATCGTGAAAGATCAGGTTATCGTATCCGCAGGGATTGGTGTTGTTACTATCGAATACCGCGTTTGTCGTGGCCAAATTTTATCTAGGCGAAAAACAAATGTAATTAATTAATTAAACTAATACTAATATAACCTAAATTCACTACACTAATATGCTAATATGTTTTAGGGTGAAGAATTGCCTAGGAATTAACGTGTTTACAAATACATGTTCGATTCCGATTTACTCACGTTTACGCTGTTCGACCTATTTGACAACCTCGGTACGTAAACTCCACCGCCACCTCTTCCAAGTGTAAGATGGGGGAATCATGATTTTGAGTCAACAAAGAAGTCCCCCTCAATGTCTTAACGACCTTGGGTCACGTGAGTCTCGCCCAGCGTCATTGATTGCACACAATCCAACTCTCTCTCAGGTTATTGGATCGTCGCGTTGTGTTTACCCTATCGATAATCTCCGTTCTAAAACTCTCTCTCCACCTCTCCCGAGTGTAAGACGAGGGATATATCGCAACTTCGAGTCAACGAAGAAGTCCCCCTCAACGTCTTAATGACCCTAGGTGGCGTGTGTCTTGCCCCAACGTCATCGATTGTCCACGATTCAAACCCTGACCGGGTTATAGAATCGTGGCGTTTGTTTACCCTAATCCAAATCCGGGGTTTATCAAAACCCCGTATTCTCCATTTATCATTCTAAGAATAATAAACAAACAATACAATAAACACAATCAAACTACGAAGAACAAACATAAACGCAACACCGAAATCATCCAAATAACGTATTTATAAATATAGTGTTAATCCCTACTATAATCAATGTTTAACTTTGGCCATAGCCACATTTACAATGAAATAACAAGCTAAACATGCTCAAATGATCCTAAGATAAAGAAATAAGGAAAAACAATCGAAGAACTTAGCCTTGTCCGAAGATAAACCGCTAAGAACGTTCTACGATCAATTCGCCGTCTTCTACACTTCGGGATGTGAGCTCTACCTCCAAAACTCCTAAACCTAGGCTCAAATATAGCCTAAGGTTCTCAAAACACCAACAGAGGCCGGAGAAGGGGGAGGAGAGGGGTATTTATAGGTAAAAGATCTCAAAATATCTAATAAATATCAAGGCTGTGCTGCAGGATTTTTGCCTAGGCGAAGAAAACTTCGCCTAGGAGAAGTTAGGTCAGTTTAAAAATAAAAATTTCTGCCAGAACTTCGCCTTGGCGAAGGAAACTTCGCCTAGGCGAAGTTACTGTAGGTTTGCAATTTTGTTTTGACTATAACTTCTTCATCTGAACTCCAATTGAGGGGATTCAAAAACCTATGGAAATATAAGAAAAAGATATACAAATTCCATGTTTTGAGTGTTTCCAAAATCGGATTGCATAATAGTCCAAAATAGCCTTGAAGTTACAGCACCTGTACCGGATTTACAGGTTTGGTGACCGCCTAGGCGAAGAAGTAGGCGGTAGACTTGAAAATGTTTCTACTGGGTTTCCATCTATGCGAAGGAATTTCTTGCCTAGGCAGTGGGCCATCAGTAGTCTTTTATCATTCTCAGCATCTTTACTGCCTAGGCGGAGGTCTGGACGCCTAGGCGGTGGGCTTCCTTTATATTTTTGCCTCCTTGCTTGTTTATCCACTGTAACTTCGACTCGCCTTTGATTCGATCTCATCATTTTTGCTCCAATTTTCTATCTTTTTGCTCCACATACCTGATTTATACAAAAAGTATGAAAACTAATTAAAACATAATAAAATACTACATAAATGCTCAAAAACCAACTTAATTCAGTTTGGAAATACGTAGGTAGATCACACTTATCACAGTACACGCGATAGCAAGATCAGAACCAACGACTTTTATACGAGCATCTTGGCGTCGACATGACTCTCTATTCGCCAGTGCCACAATTCAACCCGAACGAGCTGCAACCACCATTTCCTCCCCATGAATAGTAAGGGGTAAGACTATTACGTCCTACCTCCTAGGTATGTGTCGAAACCCAGTTTTATATTTTTATTTCTCTATTCTGTTATTGGGTTCACTGCCTAGACAGTGAGGACACTTCCTCATTCAAGTTTGGGGGTATTTATTGAGCATGAAAAAAGAAATTTTTGTGATGTGAATGATGAAAACTTTTGTAAGGAATTTTTTTTTTTGTAATTATATTAAACTAGAAATGTTTAGTTTTTGTTAATGTATTTTAATTTTTGTTTATGCATGTGTAATGATTAGTTAATGTATGCATGCTAGTTTTTAGATTTAGAGTATATATGTTAATGAATAAAGTCATATGTGCATGTTGAGTTGTAGAGTTTGTCTGGGCCATGTCCCAATGATGAAAATTATCCCCTAATTGTATATCAAGGTCGGGGGGTGATGCCATTCATGTGTGTTTTGTGTGCTTAGCATGTAAATTAGATAAAAATTATTTTGATCCTAAATCGCACGATAGCATGGACTCATTGTATAATTATTTGAACGATTTGACGTCTATTATTCAGTAATAAGTTCATGATAGAAATGAGGAATTCAAAACTTGATTGGGGGAGGCTTGAGGCAAAATTATAGGTGAGGTTATTCTGGATGCATGATTTAGGCCTTCAATTTTATCGCTTGAACCTTTTTGAAACTAACCTGAAAAATTTATTCCCTCGTTCCCCTGTCGAAGCCATAAACTTTTCAATTCTGAACACATATCTATACTTTAGCCAACTAAATCTTTCCAAACCATTATCGCTAAGCCTAAGATTCAAATTGAGTGAAATCAAGTAGCATAGACTAATGCCAACTTGAAGTAAGCGATCGGGGTTTCGGACAAAAGTTTATTGGTTCCGTATTAACGTATTCACTTGTCAGTCTCTTAGTTCTTTTTGCACGTCCCAATAATTGTACAAATTTGAATAAGTTTGGGGGTGTGCTTGTAAAAAAAAAAAAAAAAAAAACTATGTGAATATAGTTTTTAATTCTATTTGTTGTGATAAGTGAATATAAAGTTCTTCAATTCCTGTTCAGGGTTGTGTTTTAAACATGTGGGGTTATTAGAGAGTGATATAGTGACAAGCGTTTGTGCCTCGGATATCGTTCAATCTATAACGACTTTCTATTTTTTATTCCTACGATACCCTTGGTCGTTCTCCAAAGCCAAACCAAGCCCTATTAATCTCTGTGAATGTCCGAATCTACATTAGCGGATAGTTGAGCCCAGTGAAGCATATGGTTTTCCTAAATCTTTTAAAGTTTAAGTCATGAGCTTAGCTACTGAATAATCCAATCTGGTGTTTAATTAGTTATACATTTGAGTTCTCACACACACACATTTCAAATGGATCTAGAATGGTGTTAACTTATATTGAGTGTTGAAATTCTAGAACACCACGTGGTGTGTGTTATTCCTTAACTTGATCTAATTACAAGTTGTTGAGGGAAGAACCACTTGGTTTCTTCGATTGAACTTGAAACCTGTGTGTTTACTTCTTATTTATTAATGTTTATTTATTTTTAGTTTAGAAATTAGCTAATTAGTGTAGTTAGTTTGATTTAGTGTTAGGATGTTTTGCTCGAGGACTAATAAAATTCCAAGTTTGGCGGTATTTGATAGGTTGAAAATACCTATCTACTTCTAAGCCGAATTTACTAGTTTTTGAGTGTTTTATTAACGTTTTAATTATGTTTTAGTTATTTTTATGTAAATCAAGTGAAGGAATGTTAACGAACAATAAACGAGCAAAACAATAGGAAAAGGTGAAGAAAAGTTAGAAAAATACAAGGGATCAAGACAGCAGTCCTACCACCTAGGCAGTCAGGCCACCGCCTAGGCGGTGAGAATGCAAGGAGTGCTGAAATTGAACAATTCCCATCGCCTAGGCGGTGAATGTGCAGTGAGTTTGGAGACTATTCCACCGCATAGGCGGTGAAACAACAGAAAGTTCCTGAATTCACTGCCTCCTCTACCGCCGCGGCGAAGGTTAAACCGACTTACTCACCGCCTAAGCGGTCAGCTCTGCACAGAGAATAAGACTGTTTCAGATATTTGTGAAACCTTGAGCCTATAAATACTTCTCCCCTACTTGTGAAAAATGTGGTTGAACGTTCCTAACCTTAGCATAGTGTTCTTTAGCCATTCTTGAGAGCAACAAGATGAGGTTTATCATTTGACAAGATGAAACATTTACGGAGCGATCTTTAGTGACAGTGGACCATTCCACTCTTAGATTTGATTGTTCTTCCCTTGTTTTTATCTTTGTAATTCATTTTCCATATCTAATGATGTTGAATCACTCTTGTTTTGTGATTGGTGTGAAAAACCTATCTATTTCTAAATCATATTTGTTAGTTTTCAAGCATTTTAGTTATATTTAATTGTGTTTTAGGGTGTTTTAGTGTAGAACAGGAAAAGGACGTCAAAGGGCGAGAAACAAGTGAAACAGGTGGAGAAACGGTGAACAAAATGTGCACAACAGGGTTTCGGTGAATGAAGATCACCACCTAGGCGGAAAAAAGGCAGAATGTTGGAGTACTAAAGGGATAAATCACCGCCTAGGCAAGAAAAGATCAAAATGATATGCCAGCATCTACCGCCTAGGCGGAGAAACCACCGCCTAGGCAAAAATCCGACAGAAACTTAACCGACTTAAGTCTACCGCCTAAGAGGTGAACCACCGCTTAGGCGGTGACACTCTACACAGAATTATCTATTTTCAGATATTTTGAAGATATTTCCAAACCTTACCTATTTAACCCTTTTCTCCACCAAACCTCAAAAGCCTTAGACGCGAGAGGAGCCCCCGATTGACATCTTGAGAGCTCTCCTTCCACCTTAGTTAGGTTTAGGTAATTTAGGAAGTAGATTAGATTAGTTTAGGAGGTGTTCTTGGCCAATCCTTGAAGAGCTAGAAGAGGAAGTTCATCAACGGAGAAGAAGAAGCTCGGGAGGATTGTTCTTTGGCGAAAGTAGACTACTCTACTTTGAGATTTGGCTTTTCTTCCCTTGTTTCCATCTTTATATTTAATGTTTATTGTTGATAATGATGATATCCTCTTGATTTAATGTTGTATTGGCTAAGAACATGTTAGTGTAATTTAGAGATTAGTTAGGGAAAGGTGTAGTTGTGTAAATACTCGTTTGGTTTAATATACATTTCTTTAACGGTCGTTGCTTTTAACTCCGATTGTGTTTATCATTTGATGATGATCTTAATATGCTTGTAATGGTATTAGGGTTAGATTTGAGAATCTAGGGTTCGACACTCGGGAGAGGTAACCCCGGACTAGGGTAAACACATCGTTACGACCTAACGACCTGGGAGGGCATTAGTTAGTGTGCAATCGATGACGTTGCGTCAAGACTCATGCGTCCTAGAGTCGTTAAGACATTGAGGGGGACCTCTTCGTAGACACGAAGTCGCGTATTCCCTCGTCTTACACTCGAAAGAGGTGGCGGAGGAGTTTACGAACCGAGATTGTCGGATACCTAAACTCCGTTATTGTTAACCGAATGAAATCAAACGTGTATTAAGTGAACGAAATCAATCCCTAATTAATCAATCTAGTTAGAATTAACTACTAATTGTAGTTTAGCTTAGTTTAATTTCAATTCATGTCTTCCGTCGTCAAGATAACACGAGACTACTTCAATTGCGGTATTCAATTCAATTATTCACACTTTTTTCTATGGAAACGATATCTAATCTTCAAAGATCCACTATATTAAAACTTTAGACCTCGTATACTTGTGAACGTAAGTAGGCGTACACAGATGCGCCCCTACCATGTTTTTGGCGCCGTTACCGAGGATTAGTGTAAATTTTATTTCAATATTGTCAAATTATGTTCCCGTCAACTCCTACCAAGTTTTTGGCTCCGTTTTCGGGGATTAGTTTGAATTTTATTTCAATATTGCAAAAGAAACGCTAACAGCTCAAAATTTAAGTTTTAAATAGGAAAAGAAAATGTATCGTATCCTAGTTCTGTCACCACACCAAGTTTTTGGCGTTGTGGACATGGGATTAGTGTGAATTCTAAGTTGATATTGCGACTAAGTAGTCGAGTGTTAATCCTGACATTTATTTTTGTTTTGTTTTTAATTTTTATTTTTGTTTCATTGTGTTAATGAGATCAAGCAGAGCGAGAAAAGATGAAGAAGATTGGAATTCTTAATTCTCAATCCCGAGATTGAGCTTATTGCAAATGATAAGGACTGAGAGAAGAATCCGACTTCAAGCTATGATCTTGATTCGACTGAGCATTTGAGCCCAAATTCCTTGTCTATGGGGAATTTTGGTGAAAAATACTTAGTGACACGATAGTCTAGCTGGGGACGGTAACTCAAGCGCTATTTTTTTTTTGAAATGAAACTTAGGGTATCAAATTACCCGATTTTTGTTACTATTTATTTGATTATTTATTCTTTTTGGAAGCCGGCATGGCTTTGGAACATGTTCGGAAGTGAATTTAGGAGTATGGAAGTTTGGGGAAGTATTTTAAGTTTAAACACGTTGAACAAGCAAAGTGAAAACATACGGGGTGGAGCCGTATTTTTAAAATTTGAGAAAAACATGAAAGTGGGAGCTACAGGCCCACCGCCCAAGCGGTGAACCACCACTTAGGCGGTAAAAATACAAAGTGGGTATTTTTCAGCAAAAAAAGGCCCACCGCCCAAGCGGTGAACCACTGCTTAAGCGGTAAAAATACAGAATGGGTGAAAATAGCCCACCGCCCAAGCGGTTAACCACCGTTTAGGCGGTAAAAATACAGGATGCACCAAATTTTAAAAATACGCTCCACCGCCTAGGCGGATTAACAGCAAAACAAAATGTTTTCACACTGGTGTAATTTCTCTTAGGCGGAAAAACCACCGCCTAGGCGAAATTTCATCAGAAGGTTTGTTTTTAAAGAAAATAGTTCCACCGCCTAAGCGGTGGACCTTCTGCAGTTAAAAACAGCCCGTTCGTTCAAAATTGAAATCGCAAGGTTCCCTCCCCAAATCCTCCACCTTCTCTCTAAAACCTCACTCCCAAACCGTTCCAATATTCAAAAATCATCCTTCCATTACCAAAAGTAGTCATTTCCATCACGATTCAACCTCCAAGAATCAGATCACCACCCCTATTTCTGAAAATTTAGGGTTTTGCGTGAAAGGTGTGATTTCTTCATTCTCTTTTGATTATACCATTAATTCTCAACAAGTAAGTTTATTTTTCATTACATTTAATCTAGTTGTTGAAATTTTTGGTTGGTTTGCATGATTATATCAAAGAAATCATTGGATTTTGAAATTTTTCCCAAAACCCCTTAACCCTAGTTTCGCGACTCCGAAGTTCCATGGGTTTTTGGTTTGATTCTTGGTGATAAACATGTTTAATTGGATTGGTTGAGTGTGTGAACTAATATAGGATGTCACATTTGTGAAATTTGTTTAAAAAATTCAAAAGGGTGTTCGTTTTGGGATGTATGTGTTCTTGACAAAGTGATTAGGGAGATTTATGTTTTTCAATTGTTCATATATGATGAGGTTGTATTGGGTTTTTGTGATTGTGATTGTAGGAAATACCGAAAAGAGCAGCAAATAAGAGGGCCAGATGAGAAGGGTCGAGTTCACACCCTAGGGTGCCGACCGACGTTGACTACGATGCCACCCGCTTTGTGTCAAAACAAGAAGAAGAGCACTTTAAAGAACACGAATAATATCGTGCCTGCATACGTCAATGGGGTTTCGGTCCGATTGAAGATCTCCTGATGGAATTTCAAAATGAAATCCGAAGCCGCTACTAGGAGCAATTCTGTAAATCGCCACCCCCAGGAGAGATTGCTTTGGTCAAAGAGTTTTATGCTAATGCTATAGAGGCCATTGACGACCTAGCAAGGGTTCAGAATCAACCTATCATCTTCAGCCCCGATTTCATCAACTATCTCTTTGGACTGTTGGCACCGCAGTCCCTTGAAAGCCAAGACCCTACTTTGCATAGGGTCATTCAAAAGATCACATCTGGTAAGGTAAAGTGAAAACACCAAGGGCCAAACGTCGCTACCTTTTCAGTGCAATGCCTTAAGCCAATTTCAAAAATCTAGCACCACTTCATCTGTGGAAGCCTCCTACCGATGTCACATCTATCAGACGTCTCAAAGGACAGGGCCTTTTTTATCTATAAAATTCAGACCGGACAACCAATCAACATTGGATTTCTGATCTATTTATCGATCATACATGCTACGAAGGCGGTAAAGTCTAGGCTCCCGTTTTCGTCACTATTGACCCATATTTTCAGATTAGCTGATGTGACTGTATCCGAGGGAAGCCTGTGCGACCCTATCACTCCACTTACTCTGTCAGCGATAAACCGGTTGTAGAAGACTGGGGCGCAAGAGGCACCCAAGCCTGAGCCTAAGGAAGGGGAAGAGCAAGAAGACGAGAGGGTTGGACCTTCTAGAGCCCGAGATGAAAACTCCCAAGAGAGGATAACTAACAAGCTTCAGACCGTCCTCCAGAACCAATATGAGATTGCTTCTTTCCTGGACCTTTTCGAGGCAACAAGATCGAGTCCAACGGAAGATTTGGGATGGCCTTGGCCTTGAAATGGACGATTACCCTCCGATGCCATCTGTGCCGCCACATCTACTCCAAAAACCACACTCTCCTTCCCAAAGTGATGATGGTGATGATTCATCTTCAGGTGAATAGTAGGGAATAAGACTTATTCCCTAGGTATGTGTTCAACCTATTTTGTGTGCAAGTATGCTATATGTTTATTGGGTTCACTGATGTTGGAACATTGCCATGTTCAGGCCTGAATGGTATGAAATGGATGATAGTTTAGTGAATGTTCATCCATTTTGATTTTTTTGTAGAAAATTATGAACAATTATTATTTTTTTGAACAAAATAGAAAAATTTTGATGTACAAATTTAAGTTTATGTATGTATTTTATTATGAATGTTTTAGTTTTTAAATTTTTAGTTTAGTTTAGTTTAATTTTTGTTTTTGCATGTTTAGTGTTAGATTAATTTATGTATGTTAGTATTAGATTTAGGTTAGATTTGTGAATGTATAAAGTTGTGTTTGCATGTTTAGATGTGAGTTCATTTGGGCCAAGACCCGATAATGAGAATTATCCCCGAATTGCATATTTAGGTCGGGGATAATACCTTCTTTGTGTGTTTTGTGTGCCTAACATGTCGATTGGGTAAAAATTATCTCGATTCAAAAATTGCACGACATTTGAACTCAATGTATAATTATCTGAACGATTAGACATTGATTATTCGATATTAAGTTCATGATAGAAAATGAGGAAACTAGAACTTGATTTGGGGAAAACTTAAGGCGGAATCCTAGGTAAGGTAATTCTGGAGACGTGATTTAGGCCGTCAATTTTTCGCTTGAACCGTTGTAGCTAACCTAAAAATGTTAATTTCTTATTTCCCCTGTCGAAGCCGATAACGTAATCAAATTCTAAAAACGTTTAAATACTCCTTTTAATTAAATTTTTCCTAACCCAATGTCGCTAAGCCTAATTTTCAAAATTGAGTGAAATCAAGTGAGTGGTAGGGTTTTTTATAAATTTTTATTGATTCGGTATTAGTGTATTCACTTGTCACTTTTGTATTATTTTTTTTGCACGCTCCTAAATTAAGTTTGGGGGTGTGTTTCTATCATTTCTTTTTACATATTCCTAAAATTTTATAAATTCGAATAAGTTTGGGGATGTGTTTCTTTAACTTTTTTTTGCACTCTCCTAAAACTGTAATCATTCAAATTAAATTAGGAATATGTTAAAAAAAAAAAAAAATATATAGTTTTTCATTTTCTTCTCTTTCGACAAGTGAATACCAGGATTTTCATTTCTTATTAGGAGTTGTATTCTAAGAATGTGGGGTCATGAGAGAGGATAGCGACAAGTAATTTTACCTCGGGTATCGATCGATTAAACCAATTTGCTATTTTTATTCCAGTGATACCCGTGGTCGTTCTCCAAAGCTAAACTAAACCCTATTGATCTCTGTGAATATCCGAGCCTACATTAGTGGATATTATACTCCAATCAAGCGTATGATTTTCTTGAATCCTTCAACGGTTTAAATTATGAGCTTAACGATTGAATAATCGAATCCTATATTTGACTAGTTATACATTTGAGTTCTTACACACACACTTCAAATGGATCTAGAATGGTTTTTATTGATATTGATCGTTGAAATTCTAGAACACCACTTGGTGTGGGTTACTTCCCGAACTTGATCCGATTTAGGGATGTTGAGGGAGGAACAAATTGGTCATTTCGATTGAACTTTATATTTACATGCATATACTTCTTTCATGTTAATTTCATTTTTCATTTTAGTTGGTTAGTTCGTTAGTTAGTTTAATTTAGCGTTAGTGTTTTGCTCGAGGACTAACAAAATTCTAAGTTTGGGGGTATTGATAGGTGTGAAAAACCTATCTATTTCTAAACCAGATTTGTTAGTTTTCAAGCATTTTAGTTATATTTAATTATGTTTTAGTGTGTTTTAGTGTAGAATAGGGAAATGACATCAAAGGGCGATAAACAAGTGAAAACGATGGAGAAACGGTGAACAAAATGTGCAAAACAGGGTTTCGGTGAATGAAGATCACCGCCTAGGCGGAAGTTCCACCGCCTAGGCGGGAAAGAGGTAGAATGTTGGAGGGCTGAAGGGCAGAACCACCGCCTAGGTGAGAAAACCACCGCCTAGGCAAGAAAAGATCAGAATGATATGCCAGCAGCTACCGCCTAGGCAAAGAAACCACCGCCTAGGCGAAGATCCTACAGAAACTTAACCGACTTAAGTCCACCACCTAAGCGGTGAACCACCGCTTAGGCGGTGACACTCTATACAGAAATATCTATTTTCAGATATTTCGAAGATATTTCCAAACCTTACCTATTTAACCCTTTTCTCTACCAAACCTCAAAAGCCTTAGACGTGAGAGGAGGCTCCGGTTGACATCTTGAGAGCTCTACTTACACCTTAGTTAGGTTTAGGTAATTTAGGAAGTAGATTAGATTAGTTTAGGAGGTGTTCTTGGCCAATCCTTGAAGAGCTAGAAGAGGAAGCTCGGGAGGATTGTTCTTTGGCGAAAGTGGACTACTCCACTTTGAGATTTGGCTTTTCTTCCCTTGTTTCCATATTTGTATTTAATGTTTATTGTTGATGATGATGATCTCCTCTTGATTTAATGTTGTATTGGCTAAGAACATGTTAGTGTAATTTAGAGATTAGTTAAGGAAAGGTGTAGTTACGTAAATACTCGTTTGGTTTAATATACGTTTCTTTAACGGTTGTTGCTTTTAAATCCGATTGTGTTTATCATTTGATGACGATTGTAACGGTATTAGGGTTGGATTTGAGAATCTAGTGTTTGACAATCGGGAGAGGTAACCTTGGATTCAGACTAGGGTAAACACATCGTTACGACCTAACGACCCGGGAAGGCGTTAGTTAGTGTGCAATCGATGACGTTGGGTTAAGACTCACGCAGCCTAGAGTCGTTAATACATTGAGGGGGACCTCTTCATCGACACGAAGTCACGTATTCCCCCATCTTACACTCGAAAGAGGTGGCGGAGGAGTTTACGAACCGAGATTGTCGGATACCTAAACTCCGTTATTGTTAACTGAACGAAATCAAACGTGTATTAAGTGAACAAAATCAATCCCTAATTAATCAACCTAGTTAGAATTAACCCACTAATTGTAGTTTAGCTTAGTTTAATTTCAATTCATGTCTTCCGTCATCAAGATAACACGAGACTACGTCAATTGCGGTATTCAATTTAATTATTCGCACTTTTCTCTGTGGGAACGATATCCGATCTTCAAAGATCCACTATATTAAAACTTTAGACCTCATATACTTGCAAGCATAAGTAGGCGTGCACAAAGGCGCCCCTACCATTTTGTATGTTATATGGCTAAGATCATGTTGTTTAGATAAATATTATCTAGGTGTTGTTGTAAGTCATGTAAATACTAGTTTGATTGAACATACATTATGTTAATGGTTGTTTGTCTCAATCTGATTGTGTTTATCGTTATTCTTGATATTATGCTAGTTTGTATAATTAGATAATACAGGGTTTGACATTTGGGAAAGGTAACCCCGGATTTGGACTAGGGTAAACACAACGCGACGTTCCAACCCGGGAGGACGCTAGAAGGTGTGCAATCCATGACGTTGGTTCAAGACTCATGTGACTATGTGTTTGAAAAGAGGTTCGAGGGGGACCTTGGTATCAATGCGAAGTCATATATTCGTTCACTTTACGTTCGAAAGACGGAGTAAGCAAGTTATAGATACAGAGATTGTCGGATATGATAAACACCATTATTGTTAACCAAACGAAGTCAAATATGTATTAAGTGAAAGAAATCAATACCTAGGTAATCAATATAGTTAGAACTAACCCAATAGTTGTAATTTATCTTAGTTGTAATTAAAATACAAACAATTCTTGAAAAGTCGAGCTAATATGAGACTATGCAAATTACAGTATTCATCTAAATTACACTATCCTCAGTAGAACGATATCCGATCTCACGATCCATCTATACTAAAACTTGACCTCGTGCGCTTGCGCGTAAAGTCAATACGCGAGCGATTAAATCCTCATCGTACATCCCCTCATCATAAAAAATAAATCCAATGCAATTTGGCACTACAATACCATTTATTTCACGCTGTAGCGTTGCTCGACAAACTTTAAGCCTTTTTTTACCATGATTCGATGTAATTATGAAAAAACTCAAAATATGAACATCATAGATATCTTTCTTAGATTTTAAAATCATCTTAAATAATCTCAATCAAAATTTGGACAATAAAGATTTGGCCAAATGTCAGAAGCCACACGATGTAACGAAAAAAACTCGCATTGCAGCACCAAAACGCAGACAAAACCCTCATTTTGGATCCCTATTTATACCACCTTATGCCTCAAACTCTAGGGTGGAAATTATGGGAGAGAAAACACCATTGATGTGGTGATTGATGGCGAAATTAGAAAGGAGAACACCATTGGAGCCACAAAAGTACTAAAGAGAGAGCTTGGAGTTGAAGTTTATTGAAGATTTAAAGATTTGAAGTTCATCTTCACAAAAAGAGTTTTCTCTTCCTTTCTCTCACCCTAATCTTTGTTAAACTTCGTATTTCTAATATTGTATTGAACATAAATACATTTATGAATTTCTTGAAAATATTAGTTGTGGATTCTACTATGTTGAGTTAAAATTCATACCTAGGGCTTGATGTAGTCTCGTTTGAATCATGTTTTGAATATTTTGTTAATTTTTAGTTTTAATTTCATTTTATACCTCTCCATGTTTAATATTTTGATTCATGTGGCTAATGAATTAGATGATATAAGGTTGTGAATTTTATGCTCGAGAGAGATTGAGTTTGTGATCGGAATTGAGAGTGCATAGTTTAGGTTGTTGTGAGTCCGAAAGGAGATCAACATCTAGGTAATTGAGTTGGGAATTTAGGATCTTGTAAGACTAAGAGGTGATCAAGTTCTGGACTTATCAACTAGGATATCTATTCCAATGTATTTGTCTTATTAATACTTTCAATTTATGCTCCCATATGATATCTTAGATGATTTGAGAACTTAGGTTTTGACACTCGGGGGAGGTAATTTCAGATTGGGATTTAGGTTAAGCACAACGTAAGTTTTAATAGATCGGGATATTGTTAAAGCTTGGGTAATCTATAAGACTAGGGCATAATGAATGTTCTCACCAAAATACTAGATAGGGATATCAATATTGAAGTGTTTGCATATTCTCTCACTTGATACTCGGCAGAGGTAGTGAGGGAGCACGAGTGACCTTAATTATTAAATGAATAGAATTAACTGATAATTGCTTAATAGGATGACATGTGAATAAATAGATGAAATCAATCCCCTAAAACATTTATGCATAGGAAGTCCATATTTTATTTTACTTTTGATTTTACATTTGTTTTATTTTATTTATATAAACATTTAATTTGGTTGCCTAAATAAAGTTGGGTATGATAATCGCAATAGTTAGTAACGATTTAAACCAATTCCTATCGATACAATACTCTACTCTTCCATTACTATTAAAACTTGACCCATACACTTACGGTGTAGCAAAATAATCGCTACCACCAAGCTCACTTCCTTTACCGAGCAGAACCTCCTACTTTAATAATCATCTCTTTGACGACCACTCAAAATTTTCTGAGCAGGGTCTTCTTCTGAATAGATGATTGACCCACAGAAAACACAAGCGAGAGTAGAGTAGATCCCCCAATGCCTCGCACTACGAATGAACACTAGGGCCTATGGGGCATCTGATGATTGTAAAATTTGGTCACCCTTAAGACCCCCCTACTGAAGATCACCACATAGACGAAGACTTTGACCGGGATTTAACAATGTTTTGAGTTGGATAGAGATTTGGGGCCTATGGGCTGGGGTCCAGCTTACCGAACAAGGTCCCTGGAGATTTGACTAGTCAAAGTTTCTAGCTATCTCTTACTAGCCTTACCGAATAAGATTCCATGAGCCCTACCGAGGTGAGCTCACCCTTACAAGCAGGGCACACCCTACTGAGCTCAAAACACCACTTAAGATCCCCAAACCGTCCGTAGAAGGTATTTCAAGAAAGGAAACCACCGAAGGATCTTTCTTGACAATGACAACCGCTACCGATAGGACCCTCTACCAAGCAGAAGTCATTCTCCATCCTTAGCTCAGTTCGCCACTTAAAGACACAACAAAGTACATCCCTGGCTTTAGGCATACTTGTCATTCATTCATCATTCTCTTGAGCGGCCATTCTCTAGTTGGTCGCCTCTTGGCTCGGTATCCCCTATTTAACCGCCCTCTTGGTTGGCCACTCCCCTCCCCTAGCTGGTCATCCTTTGGGCGGCATTCCTCAGGCTGAAATTCCTGGGTGACAGTCTTGTGTTTAATTGTCCTCTGCTAGGCTTGGATAACTAGGCAGAGCTAGGACAACTCACCATCATATCTGAAGATTGAAGGTGCTCTCCACAACGTCGTGAGTTAGGTTGCTTCCTTTTGTTCAGGAATGGGCTTCTCCTTAAAGGGCCAAAAAGCCCAAGCCCAAGAGCCTAATCTCTCCACACGTCCGCATATTAGTTACTCGCCAAGTTATGGTAAATGACCGAGCTTAGGCCCCCTAATTTTGCTAGGATAATCGCCTTACTCGCCTAAAACAAAAAAAAATGGCATTTAATGCTCAATGTACGACAAGGTTTTTACACGCTCGCGTATTGACTACTCGCAAGTATACGAGGTCTAGTTTTAATATAGTAGATCTTTAAGATCGGATATCGATCCCACAGGGACAGTGTGAATAATTGAATACTGCAATTTGCATAGTCTCATATTATCCAGACGGTTCAATAAATGTTTAAATTAAACTAATTAAAACTAAGTTAAACTACAATTAGTGAGTTAATCTTAACTAAGTTGATTACCTAGGGATTGCTTTCATTCACTTAATACATGTTTGATTTCGTTTAGTTAACAATAACGGAGTTTAGGTATCCGACAATCTCGGTTCGTAAACTTACTCGCCACATCTCCCGAGTGTAAGACGAGTGAATACATAACTTCGCGTCAATGAAGAAGTCCCCCTTAACGTCTTAATGACACTAGGTCACGTGAGTCTTGCCCCAACGTCATCGATTGCACACTCACTAACTAAACTCCATTATTGTTAACTGAACGAAATTAAATGTGTATTAAGTGAACGAAATCAATCCCTAATTAATCAACTTAGTTAGAATTAACCCACTAATTGTAGCTTAGCTTAGTTTAATTTCAATTCATATATTTCATCGTCAGGATAACATGAGACTAGGTCGATTTGGTATTCAATTTAACTATTCACACTTTTCTCTGTGGGAACGATATTCGATCTTCAAGATCCACTATATTAAAACTTAGACCTCGTATACTTGCGAGCGTAAGTTGTGGCGCATTTCACGCCCCTACCAAGTTTTTGGCTCCATTGCTGGGGATCGAACCCGGGTCACCCGCGTGACAGGCGGGAATACTCACCACTATACTAAGTTGATATTGCGACTAGGTGGTCGAGTGTTAATCCTGACATTTATTTTGTTTTATTTTTAATTTTTATTTTTGTTTCATTGTGTTAATGAGATCAACCGGTGTGAGAAACAATGAAGAAGATTGGTATTCTTAATTCTTAATCCTGAGATTGAGCTTATTGCAAATGATAAGGACTGAGAGAAGAAGCCGACTTCAAAGCCATGATCTTGATCCGACTGAGCATTTGAGCCCAAATTCCTTGTCTATGGGGAATTTTGGTGAAAAATACTTAGTGACACGATAGTCCAGCTGGGGACGGTAACTCAAGCGCTATTCTTTTTTAAATGAAACTTAGGGTATCAAATTACCCGATTTTTGTTACTATTTATTTGATTATTTATACTTTTTGGAAGCCGGCATGGTTTCGGAATGTGTTCGGAAGTAAATTTAGGAGTATGGATGCTTAGGGAAGTATTTTAAGTTTTAACACATTGAACAAGCAAAGTGAAAACGTACGGGGTGGAGCCGTATTTTGAAAATTTGAGAAAAACATGAAAGTAGGAGCTGCAGGCCCACCGCCCAAGCGGTGAACCACCGCTTCGGCAGTAAAAATACAGGATGCAACAAATTTTGAAAATACGCTCCACCGCCTAGGCGGATTAACAGCAGAACAAAATGTTTTCATACTGGTGTAATTCCGCTTAGGCGGAAAAAAACCACCGCCTAGGCGGAATTTCGTCAGAAGGTTTGATTTTAAAGAAAAGGGCTCCATCGCCTAAGCGGTAAATCCACTGCCTAAGCGGTAGACCTTCTGCAGTTAAAAAGAACCCGTTCGTTCAAAAATTAAAATCGCAAGGTTCCCTCCCCAAAATCCTCCACCTTCTCTCTAAAACCTCACTTCCAAACCGTTCCAATACTCAAACATCATCCTTCCATTACCAAAATTAGTCATTTCCATCACGATTCAACCACCACGAATCGGATCTCCACCCCTATTTTCGAAAATTTAGGGTTTTGTGTGAACGGTGCGATTTCTTCATTCTTTTTCGATTGGACCATTAATTCTCAAGTAAGTCTCTTTTACTTTACATTTAGTCTAGTTGTTGAAATTATTGTTTGGTTTACATGATTATATCAAATAAATCATTGGATTTTGAAATTTTGACCAAAACCCCTTAACCCTATTTTCGCGATTCCGAAGTTCTATGGGTTTTTGGTTTGATTCTTGGTGATGAGCATGTTTAATTGGATTGGTTGAGTATGTGAACTAAGATAGGATGTCACATTTGTGAAATTTGTTTGAAAAATTCAAATGGGTGTTCGTTTTGGGATGTATGCGTGAGTCTTGACCCAACGTCATCAATTGCACACTAACTAACGCCGTCCTGGGTCGTTAGGTCGTAACGATGTGTTTACCCTACCTCTCCCGAGTGTTAAACCCTAGATTCTCAAATCCAACCCTAATACCGTTACAATCCTCATCAAATAATAAACACAATCGGACTTAAAAGCAACAATCGTTAAAGAAACGTATATTAAACCAAACGAGTATTTACACAACTACACATTTTCCTAACTAATCTCTAAATTACACTAACATGTTATTAGCCAATACAACATTAGATTAAGAGGAGATCATCATTATAAACAATAAACATTTAATACAAAGATGGAAACAAGGGAGGAAAAGCCAAATCTCAAAGTGGAGTAGTACATTTTCGCCAAAAAACAATCCTCCCAAGCTCCCTCTTCTCCATTGATGAACTTCCTCTTCTAGCTCTTCAAGGGTTGGCCAAGAACACTTCCTAAAACTAATCTAATCTAACTAAGGTGGAAGAGAGCTCTCAAGAACAACCAAACCCTCTCCTACGTCTAAGGTAAGGGTCTAAGGGGTGTCTCCCTTTTTTGAGGTTTGGGGGAGAAAGGGGTTAAATAGGTAAGGTTTGGAAATATCTTCAAAATATCTGAAAATAGATATTTCTGTGCAGAGTGTCACCGCCTAAGCGGTGGTTCACCGCTTAGCCGGTGGCTTTAAGTCGGTTAAGCTTATGTTGGTAACTTCGCCTAGGCAGTGGTTTTTCCGCCTAGGCGGTGGCTGCTGGCATAACAATTTATCGTTTTCTTTCCTAGGCGGTGGTTTTCTCACTTAGGCGGTGGTTCAGCCCTTCAGCACTCCAACATTCTGCCTTTTTTCTGCCTAGGCGGTGGTCTTCATTCACCGAAATCCTGTTTTGCACATTTTGTTCACCGTTTCTCCACCGTTTTCACTTGTTTATATCCCTTTGATGTCCTTTCACTATTTTACACTAAAACACACTAAAACACAATTAAATATAACTAAAACGCTTGAAAACTAACAAATTCGGTTTAGAAATAGATAGGTTTTTCACACCTACCACTAACGCCCTCCCGGGTCGTTAGATCGTAACGATGTGTTTACCCTAGTTCGAATCCAGGGTTACCTCTTCCGAGTGTCAAACCTTGTATTCTTAAATCCAACCCTAATACCTTAACAAGCATACTAAGATTTTCATAAAATGATAAACACAATCGGAATTAAAAGCAAACAACCGTTAAAGAAACATATATTTTATCAAACAAGTATTTACACAACTACATCAATCCCTAGTTAATATTTATCTAATCTAACATGATCTTGGCCATTGAAACATTAAACCAAGAGGGATTCAACATCATTCACAGTAAAATATTAAGTTACAGAAAGCGAAACAAAAGAGAAAGATCAAATCTTAAAGTGGAGTGGTCTCTACTTTCGCCGAAGATCGATCCGCTAGTGTTTCCTCTTCACCGAATGATGAATCTTCTCTCTGAGCTCTTCAAAAATGGGCAAGGACCACCTCCTAAGGGTTAGGGACGTTCAACCTCTAAGAGTTTTTAATGGAAGTGAGAGAATAGGTATTTATAAGTATAAGGTTTCAAAATATCTAAAAATATTTATTTTGCTGTGCAGAGCTGACCGTCGTGGCGGTTGAGATCAGCGTCGCAGCGGGGGGTATGTCGGCCAGCTCTCAAAACTCTCTGATCTTTCACCGCCTAGGCAATGAGTAAGTCGGTTTAACCTTCGCCGCAGCGGTGGAGATCAGCGTCGCGGTGGTGAAATAGCTCTAACTCTCTACACTTTCACCACCTAGGCGGTGGGTCTTGTGATCTTGAAACCTTATATCTTCATCATTTCTTCAATGTTTTCCCACCATTTCGCCTGTTTATAGCTCCTTAACATCCCTACACCTGATTTAACTAAAAACAAACTAAAATGCAATTAAATATTAATAATACACTCGAAAACTACCAAATTCAGTTTAAAAGTAGATAAGTATTTTACACCTATCAAATACCCCCAAACTTGGAATTTTGCTAGTCCTCGAGGAAAACACCCTAACACTAAATTAAACTAACTACACTAATTAACTAATAACTAATATAAAAATTAAAAAACATAACAAGAAGAAGTAAATGCATGCGAGTTCCAAATTCAATCGAAGAAACCAAGTTGGCCCTCCCTCAACAGCCCTCAAATTGATCAAGTTCGGGAAATAATACACACTAAGTGGTGTTCTAGAATTTCAACACTCAATTTCAGTTCAAACCATTCTAAATTCATTTGAAATGTGTGTGTGAGAGAGCTCAAATATATAACTAACGAAACACCGGATTGGATTATTCTGTAGCTAAGCTCATAACTTAAACCTTGAAGGATTCAGGAAAACCAAACGCTTGACTGGGCTTGACTATCCATTAATGTAGGTTCGGATATTCACAGAGATCAATAGGGCTTGGTTAAACTTTGGAAAACAACCAAAAGTATCATAGGAATAGAAAATAGTAAATTGCTATAATTTAACGATACTCGAGGCACAAACGCTTGTCGCTCTCTCTCTCTCGTAACCCCAAACATTGAAAATACAACCCTGAACAAGAATTTAAGAATGCTGTATTCACTTGTCGATGAAAATAAAAATAAAAATTATATTCACATAGTGTCTTTTTTTTTTTCTTTTTTTTTTATCGTTAAAGAACTGTCACACCCCCAAACTTATTCGAATTTGTACAATTTTAGGGTCGTGCAAAAAGAATGACAAGTGAATACATTAATATTAAACCAATAACAATTTGTCTGAAACCCTAATCACTCACTTCAAGTCAGCATTAGCCTATGCTACTTGATTTCACTCAATTTGAATCTTAAGCTAAGCGACAATAGTTTGGAAAAATTTAATTGGATAGAGTATTGAAACGAGTTAAGAGTTTAAAAGATTATTGACTTAGATAGGGTAACGAGGGATTAAATTTTTCAAGTTACCTTCAAAAGGTTCAAGCGAAAAAAGTTGGAGGCCTAAATCACGCCTCCAGAATTACCTTACCTAGGATTTTGCCTCAAGTCTACCCCAAATCAAGTTATAGATTCCTCATTTTGTCATGAACTTATTACTGAATAATCAACGTCAAATCATTCAAATAATTATACACTAAGTCCATGCGATCGTGCGATTAAAGGATCATAATAATTTGGGAAACTTTTTTACAGGTCTCAAGATTCCAAAAATAACTTTCTAAGGATTATCTCATATGTAACAAAATTACTGTTATAGGACTCCATAAAGTGGTGTTTTTATGGGATGGGACTTTTGGAAAAATTTCCCTAATAATGTTTACCTAATCGACATGCTAAGCACACAAAACACACATGACTAGCATTATCCCCGACCTCGATATACAATTAAGAGATAATTTTCATCATTTGGAAACGGCCCTGGACGAATTCAACAACTTACATAGCATATACGACTTCATACATAAACAACACTATATTAAATCTAAATACTAACATACATGTACTAATCTAAGCATTTAACATGAAAAAAACAAAAAATTAAAATAAAGCTTAACTAAAAATTAGAGTTTTACATACAAAAATATTTCCACCACACAAAACGTGATGTACATTCTCCCCAAACTTAAAAACAGACAGTGCTTTTACTGATTAAGCAGTGAACCCAATAACAGTTTATAGCAATGACAAGTAAAATTGGGTGCCGACACATACCTAAGGGCTAAGACATAAAAGTCTCACCCCCTACCGCTCGCTAGGAGGAAAGTCATTGCCACCACTTATCACGTCGGAATGGAAATTGTGGCGATTGCAAAAGGTATGGAGGCACATGCGGCATAGGTGGATAAGCACTCATATAAATACCGAAGCGCTCGCACATGAGTCCTTGGATTTGATCTTGCGCACACACTAATCGTAACGTTTCAACAAAATATGAACAATGTAGCATGCAATTTTGTTTCACACAATTTAACAATCCATAGAAACTTAGTTATCACCAAAAATCAAACCAAAATCCCATAGAAATTGACAATCGCGAAAATGAGGTTGAAAATTGATTTTTGGTGGATGATTTGGGGTGGAAATCACAAATTTTGTAAATGGAAGGATGAAATTGAGGGTTTGAAACGGTTTAGAAGGATGAAAATGGAGAAATTTTGGAGTTTAGAGGTGGTTGTAGCATTTTTGTATAGTAGGATGGTTTTAATCAAATAGATGCTTCACCGCCGCGGCGATGGAATCACCGCCTCTGCAGTGTGAGCGCCCTTTTAAAATCAAAACATTATGTCGTTTCACCGCCTAGGCGGTGGGAATCATCGCCTTAGCGGTGGAGCGCCTTTTTCAAAAACTCACACTATATTGTTTCACCGCCTCGATGGTAAGGCGTTTATGCTGAAAACTTGACATCCTGCATTTTCGGCGCTGCGGTGGTGCGTCCAGTGCCGCGACAGTGTGTCCAGCGCCTCAGTAATGCGTCCAGCACTGCGACGGTGAGCCTGCTACTGGATTTTCTTTTTTTCTTCAAGTTTTCACATAAAGGCTCCACACCATGCGTTTCCACTTCACTTGTTCAATGTTTTTAAGTGCGAAGCACATCTCCAAGTATCCTCACTCCTTAATTCTCCTTAATTATCCTCAAAACATGTTCCAAGACCATTCCAACCTCTAAAAAATAAATAATAGCAAAAATCGGGTAAAATTTGATACCCTCGGTTTTGGATAAAAAAACGTGACTTGCTTGATTTAACGTCCCTAGCTGGACTTGGTTGAGCATTTTTTATCAAAATCCCTCATAGACAAGGAGTTTGGGATAGAATGCTCTATTGGATCTCGATTCATGGCTTTGAAGTTGGCTTCTTCTCTCTCTCCTTATCGTTTTCAACGTACACTCGATCTCCGGATCAAGAGTCAAGAATTCCAAACTCTTTCTTCGTTACACGCACTGCTTGATCACAACTGACGAAACAAATTAACAAAATAATTTAAAAGAAAATAAAACAAAAGAATTGTCTGGAATAATATTCAACTACTTAGTCGCAATATCAATTCTACGCATTCAGCACCATCCCTGGCAAGGGCGCCAAAAACTTGTACGACAAGGTTTTTACACGCTCGCGTATTGACTACTCGCAATTATACGAGGTCCAGTTTTAATATAGTGGATCTTTAAGATCGGATATCATTCCCATAGGGACGGTATGAATAATTGAATTCCGCAATTTGTACAATCTCATATTATCTAAACGGTTCAATAAATGTTTAAATTAAACTAATTAAAACTAAACTAAACTACAATTAGTGAGTTAATCCTAACTAAGTTGATTACTTAGGGATTGATTTTGTTCACTTAATACATGTTTGATTTTGTTTAGTTAACAATAACGAAGTTTAGGTATCCGACAATCTCGGTTCATAAACTCACTCGCGACCTCTCTCGAGTGTAAGACGAGTGAATACGTGACTTCGCGTCAACGAATAAGTCCCCTTCAACATCTTAACGATACTAGGTCACGTGATTCTTGCCGTAACGTCATCGATTACCCACTCACTAATGCCCTCCCAGGTCGTTAGACCGTAACGATGTGTTTACTCTAATCCGAATCCAGGGTTATTTCTTATGAGTGTCAAACCCTATATTCTCAAATTCAACCCTAATACCTTAACAAGCATACTAAGATTGTCATAAAATGATAAACACAATCAGAATTAAAAGCAAATAACCATTAAAGAAATATATATTTCATCAAACAAATATTTACACAACTATATCGATCCCTAGCTAATATTTATCTAATCTAACATGATCTTGTCCATTGAAACATTAAACTAAGAGGGATTCAACTTCATTCACAATAAAACATTAAGTTACAAATAGAGAAACAAAGAGAGAAAGATCAAATCTTAAAGTGGAGTGACCTCCACTTTCGCCGAAGATTGATCTACTAGTGTTTCCTCTTCTCTGGATGATGAAACTCCTCTTTGAGCTCTTCAAAAATGGCCAAGGACCACCTCCTAAGGGTTAGGGACGTTCATCCTCTAAGAGTTTTTAATGGAAGTGAGAGAATGGGTATTTATAGGTATAAGGTTTCAAAATATCTAAAAATATCTATTTTACTATGCAAAGCTGACCGCCGCGACAGTGGGGATCAGCGCCGCGGCAGTGGGTATGTCGGCTATTTTTCCAAACTCTCTGATCTTTCACCACCTAGGCGGTGAGTAAGTCGATTTAACCTTCGCCTCAGTGATGGAGATCAGCGCCGCGGTGGTGAAACAACTCCAACTCTCTGTACTTTCACCGCCTAAGCGATGGGACTTGTGTATTTTCAACACTCCCAGCATTCTTACCATTGTGGCGGCGGGTCTTGTGATCTTGAAATCTTGTTTCTTTATCATTTCTTTACTGTTTTCCCACCGTTTCACCTATTTATAGCTCGTTAATGTCCCTAATCCTGATTTAACTAAAAACAAACTAAAACGCAATTAAATATTAATAATACACTCGAAAACTACCAAATCCAATTTAGAAGTAGATAGGTATTTTATACCTATCACTCAGCTAGCCTTATGAAGCATATTAATTACCATTTTCTCCCGAGCTTTTATTCTCATGCTGAAGAGGCTTTACGGGATAAAACCCTGGTGGGTCCTTGTGCAGGTAAAAGCTTGGAGCTCGACTCAGATTGGAAGAACAGAGACCTTGGACCCTCGGACTTATTTGACTATTTGACTTGAACGAACTGAACTTAGGACTTCTCCACCTCAACAAGAAAAATCCACGTGTCCTCTAGCCGGACCAACTGAAGGTTTTAATCAATTTTTTACACCAACAACAATAATTAAATCATAAGAATATAAATTGCAATAATTTAAATGCCATAAAAGAAAAGGCCTCAAATATAAAGAACAAATATAAGATTAAAAGAAAACTGATGCTTAATGAAAGAAACCATACCTGTCTTAATGAAAATCCTATGCAAACATGTCTTTTTTCTCTTAAAGATGGCCTTCAGAATGGGTTTCTCTCTGAAAGTTGGCTCCCAGATGGGTTTCTCTCTAAACGTTAGCTCCTCAATGAATTTTTCTCTGAATTTTGGCTCCCATAATAATGATAATAAACCTTCTATTTATAAGGAAAGGCAGAGAATAAGAAAACACTTAAACCTTAAAAACCCACAGTTGGTCGCCATCCTCTTCTCCCTTTGCGTCAAGAGGGAAAAAGAAAAAAAAACTATGGTAGGAGGCACATGATGCATATGCTACTGCAAGGTAGATGTCCCCGCATAAAAATTGTCATGATACAACCTTTTTATTTTTCTGTAGACGCTCGTGCACAATACGCGGGCACCATTTTTTATTTTTTATTTTTCTTCCTTTGTGTCTCTCTCTTTATCTTTTATCTTTTTCTCTTAGAAAAAACAAGGGCGATAAGTAATCATACCTGTAAACTCAAGCAGCCAGGATTGTGCTAAAAAAACTAAAGGATATGAAATTTTTTGAAGATCAGCAGTCAAATAACCATTAATAAAACTTTAATTAGATACATGGTTGCCCAAAACACTAAATTCACTACGAGCACACCCTCCAAGTGTAGGAGAAAGCATAGGATTCGTCTATGCTGGTGTCCGTAGCCAATTAGGAGCTTCCCAAGAATTTTACTATAAATGGCATCCATTAAATGAGAATCTATTGAAAATTTTCACTCCATACCATATATAATAAAGCTAGGGAATATCATCATTACACCCTAAATTAATAGCCCCCCATCAATCAAATGAAATTAACTACCATTAAAAGCATTATGATGACCCTGCACATTCTTGAATACGCAGACAACGATTTGCCTATAAAAGGTGGTCATTTTTCTTAAGGGTCACACACTGATCAATACTCCATCTTTCTCTGTAAACTCAAATTCTCTATCTAGTTTCCTTAATCCCTAAGCTTTCCATCTCTCAAACAACTCCAAAAAGCTTCCAAAAATCCTTCCAAAATGCCATCTTGACACTCTTTTACAAAGATTTCAAGAAACCTCACAAGAACAACAAGCAAAGAAGAAAAAGAAAAGAAAGAAGAAGAAGAAGGTAACATTACTTAGGGAAAGACTACTCTGCTAAGTTAAGTAAGTTTTCTTCAGCCTCTCTTTTGTTTATCTTTTTGTTTTCTTTTGGTTTTGTAAACATATTATATATGTCTTGTGCTAAGAACAAGAAGAAGCTTTTGGTGTGCATAAAATCTTTGCCTTTTGTCTAGAAATACAAGAAACCAAACTCAAAGAACTTGAAATAAACCTATGGATTACTGAATATGGACTACTAACTACTAACTACTAACTAATGACCATTTACTTTTTTTGTTTTGCGCCTTCCCGCACTTTAGCTTAGATCATGGCATGGCACTAAGTCTCAAGTCATGGACTGACGCCATTTTCTTTTTTTTAGCCTAGTTAATGGACTGGCCCTACATTTCAGGTCATGGACTGGCATCCTATATAATACTATGTCAAGACCCTTGAGGCTAAAAGGCAGAATAGAGGGAGACCCTCTATCCCTCATAGGATAAGTGTGTACTTTCTTCAGAAACATTTACTCATTCTTAGTAATGAGTAGGACTAACACACACACACACACACATATTCTTTGTTTTTGTTTTTTTTTTTATTCTTATTTTTTTTTTTTTACTTTTTATTTTTACTAACAAAAGCAAACAATAACATTAACATTGCCTAAACAAGTAAATTTGGCTGTAGTGTTCTTGACAAGAATCAAAAGTGCATATTATTACCTTTAGTTTCATATTTTGTTCTTGTTTTTGTTAAACAAACAAAAAGAAAAAGAAAAAGAAAAAGAAAAAGAAAATAGAAAAAGAAAAAATGAATTGTGCATTAAAAAACAAAATAACTCTTTATGTTTTATTAAAAAAAAAAAAAACTTTTGTTTTTAAAGAAATGAATTTTAAGTTTTCTTCTTGGAAGGGGAATGTCTTTAAAAGGTATATTTCTAAACTTAAATGTCTTTAAAAAAGTATTCTTATAAATTTAATGCATTTAAAAAACATTTTTATAAACTCAATGTTCTTAAAAAGTATTTTTTTTAAACTTGTTTTCCTTAAACTATTTTTTCATGTTGTCTTTTAAAACCTTGTTTTTCTAAAAAAAAAATAATAATAATTTTTTACGTAAAAAATTATTTTTTTTTTTTTTAAAAGGATGTCTTTAATAAGTTTTTTTACGAAAATTATATTTACTTTGTTTTCATAAAATATGTGTTTTTGTTCTTGCTTTTTCTAAAAAATGTTTTTCTAAATTGTTCTTGAAAATGAAGGTTCATTTTTAAATAATTTTTTAAAGTTGTCTTAAAAAAGTTCTTTGGAAAAGATTTTGTGTTTTTTAAGAACCTCTTTTTAAATCATCATTTCTCAAGCATATATTTTCAAGAAGTTTTATAAAAATATTTTTTATGCCTCCTCCAAACTCTTTTACACTTTATTCCAAACTCTCGTTTTTCAAAAACTAGCAAAAATTTAAAATTTCTTTTCTTAACAAAAATGTTTTAAAGATGTTTTCGCAAAGAAGATTATAGAGATCTTTGTTCGTTTTTTCTAAATTATTATTATTAAATAAATGTCATTGTATACTTTGTTAAAACTTTTGCTTGTTTTTTTTTTTTTTTTTTAAATTATCTTTTCTCTATTTAAAACATGGTTTTCCACGTTCAATTAATGTTTTTTTAATAACATAATTTTATTGTACTCTTTTCCTTCTCTTTAAAAATGCATTTTGTCAAGACAAACTTTAACTAAACAAATAAAATCCCCCTCTCCCCCGGGTCAAACTTGTCGATTTTTCCATAATCGATAAACAGTCTAAAATGGAGACATTTGTTCTTCAATTTGTTTTATCTGTTGTTGCTTTAAAGTGTTTTTTTTTTCTTTCTTACATAAAAATAAACATAAAAAAGACAAAAAAAAATATTAAAAATGAGAATTAATGTGTTAACCGAAAAATCGAAGAAAATTACTTTGACCACTTTGAGTTTAAAGATTTATTTAAACTTAAGTATTGTCTTCGAACGGGTGTTTTGGGGTGCCTAGCACATTCTCTGAGCATAACCGACCCCCAAACTTTAAAAAAATCTCTGGTTAAGACCAAACATTTTTCTAGTCAAAACTTTGGCCATTTCTAAACTAAAAATGAATTTCTAAATCCCAATGACCTAGCACACCATTTAACTCAATTCTAGGTGACGAGTCTATTTTTAAAACAAATCTTTACCCAAAGAACGTTTTAAAAACCAGCACCTAGAAAAGCCCCTAAAACTCTTTTTTAAAAATGAGCGAATTTTATGCGGGAAGAAATAAAATTGCGTCGTCTTCTTCTCTTGTTTTTTCTCTTTCTTCCAAAATCCGAGTGCATCATCGCCTATTATGAGGTCGTTGAAAACACTATGAAGATGAATTATGCAAATGAATTTATGTCCTGCTTATTATGAGGTCGGGGGAGAAACATGAAAATCCCGCCTATTTTGAGGTCGGAGAAAATATTACAATTATGAATTATGCAAATTAATAAACGCAGGTTATGTTCCGCTTATTATGAGGTCGGGGGAGAAACATGAAAATCCCGCCTATTTTGAGGTCGGAGAAAATATTACAATTATGAATTATGCAAATGAATAAACGCAGGAAACGAAGTGCCCCACCAATGAAAGCATTGATGTAAAAGGCAATACATCTACGCAGGCAATAAAGCGCATGGCACAACGAGTCAAGATTAATAAAAAAAAAATACTCCCAGAGGAATAGAGTAGTTCATGTTTATTTCATGGACCTGGGTGTCTATTAAGCGGCTTATGTAGATCCAACCTTCTCCAACTTTGGCTCATAGGCCTCTGCTGGAGCAACTACCGCAGCAAGTACAGGAGGGCACAGTTTTCCAGCCAGTTCTGCCTATCATATCTACAATCATGAATGGCCGATGGGCCAACCGCTTTACTACCATCGATAACATATGGCCTAGTTTGGAAACCCAGCAGTGGAGCTCTTTGAGTAGCACCTCAACCCTCTATAGGGAGCCCCTTGGACAACGACCAAACTTTACTATCTTCGTTGCTCCCAGAAGAATGAAACCACAACTTGGAATCTCTTGACATCGCAAATGTATGAACTTGGCATAACAAGATATAGCTTACCAGAAAGAAGAAGCAAGAATAATTATCAAGATAACCACAATGGGGAAGTTCAAAAACTCTAATTTTAAAGAAATGCGAGCACAAATCCCCTTTAACCATCATTTAGGAAACTAAATCGATCCACCGTCTAATCAATCATGAGACATTTAATGCCCGACACTCTCGAAGGAAAAAAATTGAAACGTCTGGCTAAACCAGCTTACCAGTTGGGCACAAGTAACGAAAAAACAAGATCGTATCCTAGTGGAAATGTCCCACTATTCCTAGGATGTGAATCATTACTCATCTAAGAATAGGAGATATTTGATGAGGAAAAATTTAATTGAACCAGAAAGGGCACCACGTGTCACACGCACGCAATTGGCGCGGGAGACTCCAAACCAGCCAGCTCGACCAGGCCCGTTCTCCATACCCGGACGGGGTCATGCTACCCTGGGCGAGAATGCCACTTCACTCTTGCTCGAAAGCAGTCCAAGCAGCCTCCAACTAGTAAGGAAAGTGTCGTTACTCTCCTTAGGTAGTAGCTCCACGATCTCCACCTGTGATCACCTTCATCTCTATGGTAATGGGATCGAGATTAGCACAATCACCTTAACGGTGCACTGACAATCAGGGAAGACTTGCCAAAAATGTCTCCTCCCACCTATAAATAATAGAGCAAAGAGCTAATCAAGTACGTATTCATATACACAAAGACCCCACATTGCTAAATTCCTGCTCAAAGCTCTCAACTAATTCTCGCACCGAAAGTGCAACGTTGGCAGGTCCATACGCGATGCATTATATTGTAGAAACCTTAGTCGAGAGAGAGTGAGCAAAACTAGAGGATATCCCGTCCATCCGAATCTCAAAAACGACGTGTCCGATGTCTATGTTCATGCATCATCACTCTTTATTAGATAATTGTAATTATAGATGAAATTTTGTTTTTTAATAGTATAATGATAAAATGAAATTATAATTTTATTGTTAAAATTACTTTTAAAGGTGGTCTTCTATATATTTTTAAACTAAAATAAAAAGAGGTGTCTTTCTATAGTGACAGAAGATGTGCTTGAAATTTACCCACACGACTTAATCCAGAACAACTTTTATCAACATTTATTACATTGCATTTGCGTGGTGCAAAACAAAAGAGTTGTCTACATATTAAATAGATTTCCAAGTAATTGTGGAACTCATACTACCCGGTGTTTGGAACACCGGGTTCCTAAACCTGATATTCCGAACACCGGGTTTAAAAACTTCAAATTTCTTAAACCCGGTGTCCAGAATACTGAGTAAAGTTTTTTTCTTCCTTTTTTTTTTTTTTTTAATTATAATTGAACCTGGTGTTAAGTGAACCCGGTGTTCTTAACACCGCGTTCAATTAAAATTAGTTTGGCTCTTTGCAACTTATTAGTCCCACAACTTTGGAAATGAAAATTGTCAAAAAATTGTACACAATTTTCTACCTCTAAATTTATGGTATTTACTTTTTAGTCCCACTATTTTTTTTTCTTGGCTTGATTTGCAATCCTTTCCCACTTCTAAGTCAACTTTCATTTTTATTCAAAAATCTATAAAAAAAAATATATATATATATCAAAACTGAAAGACATTTTAATGGTTCAGATCTAATTTTAAGAGATGAATAGTTTAACTTGTGCAACATTTTAACGCACTAAATTCAAAATATTCTACACCACTTAACAAAATCAACGGGTGCATATATATAATTAATAAATTTATAATTTTTTATAAATTTCAAAATCGACACGAAATGTTTTTAGTAATTAAATAAAGATTAACTAAAAACATAGTTTTAATTTTAATTTTTTTTATATTACATAACCAAAAAAACAAAAAACTAAATCCTTTGCTTATTTACCGAAAAGTCAGAACACCAAGACCTCTTTGGAACGCCGCTTCCCAGATTCTAATGGCCGTCGGATACATCTTGATGGCCATGGCGGTGCCGGGCTCCCTCTATATGGCCATGAGATATTTTCTTGTAACAAAATGCTTACAATTATCCACCAAATAAAAGGAAATCATTTGGGAAAAAATAAAAATAAAATTTCTCCTATCAACCCAAATATTTTTTTCCCTCCAAACCCTAAACTCGTTTTTGTTCATAAAAAAATAAAAAATAAACTAAAAATATATATAAAAAAAAAAAAAAAAAAATCAATTATTTTTATCTTTCACCACTCTTCTTCACTTTCTTGCAATCATAAATCTTAGAATAAATATTTTTAGTCCTCATCGCCAAAATCACAACCATGCAAAGGGAGCCCGAAACCGCCATGGCCATCAAGATGTATCCGACAGCCATTAGAATCTGGGAGGCGGCATTCCATGGAGGTCTTGGTGTTCCGGCTTTCTGTAAATAAGCAAAGGATTTAGGGTTTTTCATGTAATATAAAAAAATTAAAATTAAAACAATGTTTTTTAGTTAATCTTTATTTAATTACTAAAAAAAGTTCTGTGTCGATTTTTAAATTTATAAAAAAAATTAAATTAATTAATTATATATATGCGGCTATTGATTGTGTTAAGTGGTGTAGAATATTTTGAATTTGGTTAGTTAAATCTTAATTATTCATCTCTTAAATCTGAGCCCATTAAAATGCGGTTAAGTTATGATTTATTATATAGAATTTTGAAAAAAAATGAAAGTTGACTTACTTGGAAGTGGGCAAGGATTGAAAATCAAACCAAGAAAAAAAACTTAGTGGGACTAAAAAGTAAATACCATAAATTTGGGGGGAGAAAAAACGTGTACAAATTTTAGACAATTTTCATTTTCAAAGTTGTGGAACTCATTGATTTGCAGCATTTGCAGCCAAATTAATTTTAATTGAACTTTAATTGAACCCGTGTTAAGAACTGTACCCAGTGTTCTGGACACCGAGTTTAAGAAATTTGATGTTTTTAAACCCGGTGTTCCAAACACCGGATAGCATGGGTTCCATAATTACCTAGGAAGTCACTTGTTTTCAGATTTTTTTTATTTTATTTTATTTTAATAGGTAAACAACTCCAAAACAGAAGTCAATAAAAGTTTGTTGTTGTATAGTAATATTGCATGATCAATAAACAAGAATAAAGGCCTAAAGACTATAAATAAAAGACCACCTACAGACCAACCAGCCTCGTGTTGTATAGTAATATTGTCATTAGTATATTAATTTATACCCTTTAACAACCTCTATCCCTCTACTTTCTCTCACTTTGGCAGAGTTGGAACACTCTGCTCATTCTTGAAGAAATTGTCTGGATCAACCATCGTCTTCACTTTCACCAGCCTATCGAAATTACCTTGGAAATACTTAAGCCCATAAACCTGACCTTGACTGTAACTGTTCTTACCATTGTCGTTAACCCCAATATCTACGTCCCTGTAGTTGAGAAATGCAGCTCTTGGGGATTTGCTCACATATGGTGTCATGTATTCGTGCAGCTTTCTGATCTGATTCATGTAGTTGTTTTCTGCTTCAATTCCTTCCTCTCGCCAGTTCGCTGAGTACTGGATTTTGAATAGATTACCGGCACGGTGAGGAAATGGGCTGTCGGTTGCCGGAATTTCACTCATTTTGCCGCCGTACGTGTTGAAAACGAGACCGGTGTTTCCCAATTCGATCATTTTCTGGAAAATGAAATTCAACCCATCTTTGGTAATTGGGGTCTGAACGTAATCGGATTTTCTCTTGAAGAAGTTTGTTGTGTAATTCCGCTCCAGCAGGGCCTCCGGCGCAGTCGTGTTGTCGAAATTAGCCCAGTAAAGCATGGCTTGAATCCAACTCATTTCAAAGCAATCGGATTTCTGCAGTCCCAATGCAGGGAAATTTTTACCGACGATGTTCAATAGTCGATTCGAATCGCCCAAAAAAAAAGCAATGAAAGAAGCTCTAAGGGTTCTCACGCGATTTCTGGTCACTGGTTGCAATAAAACCCTGATGAACAGATCGTTATCAATGGTGGGGGAGGCGTATTGGAATTCGTGAACAACATCGGTCGCGTTCTGTTCAATCGTCCTCTCAACCCGGAAAATTGTCACGGTTTTGGAAACCGGAACGAGCTGGACTTTGTACGACAACACCACGCAGAAGCTAGAACCCCCGCCGCCGCGAATCGCCCAGAAGAGATCTTCCCCCATCCCTTTCCGGTCCAAAACTCTACCCTTCACGTCGACGACTTGAGCGTCCAGAATATTGTCCGACGCCAAGCCGTATTTTCTCAGCATCGTGCCGTAGCCACCGCCGCTCACGTGTCCACCAACTCCCACCGTGGGGCAAACACCCGCCGGGTATCCGTGGACTGAGCTTTTCTTCCAAATCCCGTAATACAGTTCTCCGAGAGTCGCTCCGGCCTGAACCCACGCTGTCTCTTCCGCGATGTTGACGTCAACAGCCCTGAGATTGAACATGTCGAGAATAATGAACGGAATGTCGGAGACATAAGACACTGCATCAAAATCGTGGCCGCCGCTCCTGATTTTGATCTGAATCCCCACGGTTTTGGCGCAAATAACGGTCGCCTGGACATGGGATACGTTCGTCGGAGTTACTATGATGTTAGGTTTCGGCGTTGTCGTCTTATTGAACCGGCGATTTCTGATATATGCTTCCAGAACAGATGGGTACGCCGGATTGCTGGGGACGTAGATGATTGAAGAGAGTTTATCATTTGGACTCAACTTTTTGCAGAGACATCCGATGAAACCCTCGTTGAATGAATTGGAGGCTGATAATGTAAGAGAAAACGCAAAGGCAAAAAGAAGAACAAAAAGTAACGCAGATTTGGAGGGTTCCATTGTTGGGTTGGGGTTGGGGTTGGGGTTGGAGATGAATATTGCATTTCATAAAGGCAGAGAGAAGATCTTTAAAGGAATCGGAAGGAGCAATTTCCAAAGCGATGTAATAATTGACCAGAAAAGTCCAAGAAAATGGTAGATTGAAAAAAAGTCAGCAAATGGCAACAATGGGTTATAACCCGAATTGGCCACTTGATTCACAAGTGGAGGGGTCCTCTCTATTCACAAGTTATGTTTTTGTGGTTCTTTTTTCTGGGTTCTAGAATAACCCGATACGTTATCTCTCTGCCTCATTTATTTATTTATTGAGAATATAACCCGATTCATTGTCTCTTTGTCATTCAGACACATGGTTTTTACTTTTTTTTTTTTTTTTTTTAAGTTAAAAGTGGAACTTTGACGAAACGATTTTCATGGTAATACTAGAAAACTATAGGTGACTTAGATTAACAAAAAATAAAATAAAAAGCATAAAATTCAACTCTTCAAATGAATGAAATCTTACCAATTTTATTTTTATTAATTCTCATAATTTAGTATATTTTAATTACTAAAAGTATTTTTCAATTAGTTTTATTGCCATAATTTTACCAATTCAAAATTTTAATGTGCAATTATTTCAAAGATTTTCAATCATTATATTATATAATTTTATTAAAAGACAAGAAATTTATTCATTTTTTTTATTTCTATTTGTTCTTTCCGCATGTAATTTGGGTCTAATAGCTGTGTGAAGTTATCGCGTTTTCTCTGTGTTTCTTCTATTATTTTAATGTTATTGCGATTGTCATTTTATTTTATTTAACGAGTAAACGATATTATTGAATATCATATAAATTTTTTTGGTAATTCTTTCTTATTCAGTATAAGAAGTGTATCTCACGTATTAGTATTAACAATTAAAATCACTTTTAATAATTTGTGATGACCTCCACAAGTTGTACAAATTTAACAAATTTTGTATCGTTTTTGTCGTTGAATTTTATTTTTTTTTACCAAAATATTTTCCCATTGTAATTTCATATTTCTGTAGGTGATGTAATTTTACTACCATATATTAAGAGAACGAGGCTTTTACCTCCCTTTTTAAAAATTGTTTTACACGTTCAATGCATGTGAGTCATTTTATATATAACCCACGATTCTATAACTATCTAATGAAATAACCTCTCTCCTGCCACTATCTAGCAACTATCGGATACCTCCATCGAGCACTACACTAATAAATTATACATTAATTAAATAATTTACTAAAATAAGTAAAGCCATATCATACACAATTAAAGAAAGTGGCATATTCAATTCAAATTCAAAGTTAGTGTTCAAGTGTTTAATGGAGGATAAAATATCTAAGGTAATCCTTTGGGTTGTGTTATATTTTAAGGGCGCTTACTCGGAGATCCCAAAAACAGTTGGAAACTATCGATTACACCCGTTACTTTTTTCATGAACTGAGCGATCATTTTGCTATTTTTGTGACAAAAATGTCCCTAATTATTGCGCCTATATAATACATCTCTATCTTGCGGAGTTAATTTAGGTAATAGATAATCATTTATTAAAATTAAAATAACTATTGTTGTACAATTTTTTTTTTTACTATATAATTATATATTTTAATTCGTCTAAATAAAATCTATAAAACGATATCAAATTCACTATTTTTTTAATTATTTTTTTTAGTTTTCACATTTATGTTACATTCCGCATTGATACTTCCAGATTTTTTAGTTTTCTACTAATTATGAGATGTTATATATAACATCTACATGAAATACGATTCAACACAAACAATGATATATTCCCATGTAAAAGAGGATATCTGTGTTAACAGTAAATAGAAAATGTTATAGGTAATGTTACATTCCACACACAAAGAGCATACTGCATGTGAAATGTAACATTGTCTGTGTTAAATCGGATATCGTAACGAGTGTGAATGTTACATGTAATATCCATATAATAGTAATGTTACATGTAACATCCATGTTGAATGTAATACGAATCCGAAACTAATAAAAAAAAATATTGAATATAATATCATTTTGAAAATCTTATTTAGACGAATTTAAATATATAATTATATCGTAAATATATATATATATATATATATATATATATATATATATGTATGTATGTATATATATATATGTATGTATGTATGTATGTATATATATATATGTATGTATGTATGTATGTATGTATAATATCATGCAAAGACAATTTTGTCATACAATTTTCGCGTTTTTTTTAAATTTGGGATTAGATGGTTCAAATAATCTATAGATTAGAATTATTTGGTTCATTTTCAAATATGCGGGGTTTAATTGATAGTTTCATACTTAATTTGGGATTGGCCGGTAATTTTTTCTTTATTTTATTTTGAAAATTTTATTTCGAGAAGAGATTTATAAATTTTTTTAAAAATTTTTGTTAAGAAAAAATTTCCAAATTATTTTTCAAAATGAAATTCATTCCTCAAACACTTCATCTAAATACAATCTTAAACTTCAAATTTAATTTCTGAAGAGAGAGTTTCAGATTTTTCTAAAGTCACTTGACAAGAATTCAATTCGCCTTTGTACCCAAAAAAAATAATAATAAATAAAATAAAATGAAATATGCTAGTAGTGAGACTTGATAACAAGATCGTTACCACTAATTATAGGGTTAAACATTAATTTTGAAGTTTTAGTAAAGTTTCCGAAATTAATAAAACTTTGGGTGACTGTATTTAAATTTAAATAAATTTTGACAAATCCTAGGAGATGATTAATACTAATTTTAAACTATGGAAGAATGACCGCAACCCGATTTCTCTGTTTTAGTCTATTTCTGAAATTAAATACTAATTATTTTTTAAATTTAAAAAGTATTGTTTCGCATTAGTGAATTTTTTTTTTTTCGTAAAGATACGCAGAATCAATAAAATTAAGCAACCTATGCTGTGTTGAATTTTTTATGATTGCATTAGTCATATAATTAGTAATTTCCTGGCCTCTTTTTTTTTTTTTTTTTTTTTTTTTTTCATTTTTTTAAAGAATATAACCCGGTTCAGATCTCTTTGTCATTCAGGCACACGGTGTTTAGTTTTTTTGTTTGACATTTAAAAGTGGAACTTAGACGAAACGATTTTTATTGTAATACTTGAAAACTATAGTTGACTTAGATTAACAAAAATATAATACTAATATATAAAAGTGAAAGAAGAGAGAAGGTTTCAATGAGATTTGAGAATATTTTTTCAAGTTTTTTGGTGAATTTTTATTTTTATTTTTTATTTTTTTTTTCCCATTAATTATTATCACCTCTTCCTAAGTTCTTATAATTTTTTATTTTTTTTCATCAATAAGGCTCCTTCAAATTTTTTAGAAACTTTACAAAAAAATAAATAATAATAATAATATTAAAATATATAATTATTTTAATTTCAAAAAATAATTATAATTACAAATACAAAATCCACAAGCCTAATATTTTTTAATTGAGTGAAAGTATTAGTAAATAAAATCTCATATGAAAACTTCACCAAATAATTCGAAAAAAAAAAAACTAAATTAAACAACTTGTGAATTTCATAGATAAAAAATATTTAATTTTTAAAGTAATTTTAAATTTAAAAATTTCAGCAGCAAGTACTCTTTAAGTACTCAAAAAATACAAAAAATACAAAAAAAAAAAAAAAAAAAAAAAAAAAACTATAGTTTGATCCAAAAAAAAAAAAGTTTGAATAGAAAATATATTACATAAATCAACAATTTTTATTTCTCATAATAATTTTAAATTCTAAAAAATCAGCACGAAATACTTTTTAAATACTAAAAAATGTAGTAACATTATTTGATCTCAAAAGTATTCAAAAGAATTTATAAATATATTTACATAAATAGAATTTAAAAACCAAAATTGTAATTCTTTTAACAGCGTCATAAAAGTAATTTTTTATTAGATAGTTTTAATTAATTTTTTTAATAATATAGTATCAAAGATAAATATGTAATTTTATATGTAATATCAAATGAAGTGAGGGTCAAAGATATTTTCTAAATGACAGGGGATATCATTGTAAATTTTCCCAATGACAATAACACGGACCTTCATTGAAATTTATCCATATTTTGACTGAAGATTATTTTCATTATAACTAATTATACGTAACCTCATCTCCTTCTCCCTCTTTAACCATTTAATAAAATTCTCTCTCTCCATTAATTAGTTACATATAACTCTTAAACAATGAAAAAAAAAAAAAAAAAAAAAGACCTATTGTCTTATTTTCAAACTATTATTTAAAGAAAAAAGAAAATTAAAAAAATCCTCTAGGAGTTTATTTACATATTATATACTATTTTCTAAAAATAAATGTGAGTGATGAACAATAATTATTTCAGAGAATGACATTATTTATTTTTTAGCTTACAACTTTATTTTTATTTTTCAGCATTAACTTTTTTTTTTCCATACTTTCATAGGATAATTAAATATAAAATTAAATAATCAATTATTGTACGTGTAATATTCAAATAAAAAATATATAGTGATATAATTTTTTCTAGACCCGCGTAATATGCGGGTCTAAAACTAGTTAAAATAGAAAGCACAAAACTCAACTCTTCAAATGAATGAGATCTTACTAATTTTATTTTTCGTGATTCCCATAATTTGGTATAATTTAGTTACTAAAAATAATTGATTTCATTATCATAAGTCTACCAATTCAAATTTTTTAATGTGTGAGTATTTCAAAAAATTTCAATTATTATGTTGTATCATTTTATTAAAAGGTGTACATTAATTCCAAAATTATTTTATACAAATAATTTATTCTGGTGAGCAGATTTTCTGAATTATTTTACCAACAATCTTAAAGCAGATTTTCTAAATTATTTTACCAAATAATTTCAACAATCTTAAAGGTCCTGAATTATTTTATACAATTTTGATTTATTGTTTAAAAACATTTCAATAACAAAGTCTCTTATATTATTTGTTTGTGTATATGGCAGTCCCTAGAAAAGAAGTACAAAATTAAAGATGCTGGGACTAAGAAATTTGTAGTTGGAAGATTTCTAAACTACAAAATGGTGGACTCAAAGACAATCATCAGTCAGACTGAAAAACTCTAAGTCCTTCTGCATGACATTCATGCCGAAGGAATGACTCTTAGTGAGTTATTTCAAATGGCAGCTGTGATTGAGAAGTTGTCATTATCATAGGGTGACTTTAAGAATTATCTCAAATATAAATGACTCTTGAAGACTTGGTTCTCATTTTGAGAATCAAAGAAGAACATCGAATCTCTTTTGAACGTGAGGATCGTAATTCTATGATATCAAAAGTCCATGTCATAAAAACTCACAAGAAGAGAAAGCAAACTGAATTAAGCTCGAACAAAAGAGCTGCAAACAAAAATTTCAAGGACAACTGCTATACTTGTAGCAAGATAGGACATCGTGTTTGTTGGCCCAGTGAGCTACCCAAAAGGGGGGTGAATTGGGTAGATAAAAATTAATTCAAATAAAATACTTCAAAAAATCAAATAATTAATTTTTACCCTAAATTAATTATTATCTATAAAGCAGCGGAAATTAAGTATCAACTAGGTGCATACCAAACAACCCAAAACTAAATAAATAAAATAATGCAGCACACTAGAAATTTATACTAGTTCACCAAGTTATTCTTGACTAATCCAATCCCCCGAGCTCCGCGGAGAGTTACACCCACTAATCACTATGATCCCTTTAACTAAGTAGGAATCAAATCCTTACAAAACGATTCTTTTCACAGACTCAGAATCAACCTTTACAATTCCTTTTCACAGGCTCAGGAATAACCCTATTATTTTATACTTAGGCTAAGAATCAAACCTCACAAAAATTCTCTAAATATCCTTTTACCTGGTAAAGATTGAACCGTTACAAAATCACTCAAATTAATTCTATCAATGAAGAATTAACACCTAATTTTTTTATACTCTAGACAAAGATCAAAATCTCAATCTCTTTACTAGAAGAAATGAAAATCTGTTACCCTTGATTAGACACTCCCAATAGCATCTAATCCGACACTCAACTCACTAATTACAAAATTGATAAGTGATTTTTCCACTCGAAGATTCTACCATCCCAGATAAATTTGAACTTGACTAATGTCCCAATACTAGTGATAGAAATACAGTGAGAATTTCAAAATTTGATTTTAAAGAAAAAATGGGTAGCAAGCAATTTAGCACGTAATCAGATTTTCTTAAAATATTGTTTCAAAAATAATTTTCAATTTAAAACAGAAAAACAATTTCAAAAATCAAATTCCAAGTAGAATATGATAATAGTAAACAATCAATTAATAGTAATCAACTTGGAACAATTTTACTAGGAATCTATCAATAAATATGATAAGCAATGAAATCTTAAGTCGGCAATCAACAATAATCCACTTCAAAATATCTCAAGAATGATTCTCAAGAGAATTCTCACAATATTCTCAGTATGATAACTCTTAGAAAGTACAAGAACTAAATAACTCTTTAGAATTGAAAAATGAATGGAATTATTGAAACCTAAAAAACCCAGGTTTATTTATAGGGGATTAGAATAAGCCCTCTAACAGCTAGTTCCCATATTTCATGACAAATAATTACTCCAATAGCCCCTTTATATCATTAAGACTCATTCATGGTATAATTCACTTAATTATATCTTTTAAAACATTCAGTTTAGTCTCTTAAACTTATACTCAATCTCAATTAGATAAGATAGAAAGAATTTTATTAATCAAATTGAGAGATATCCAAAATACTTGAACTAGATCTATAGGGATATTAAAATATTAACTAAATAGCTAAAAAAACTATCAGATTCCTAAGATATCTCGCATATCTTAACCATAAAACGACTAATAACGGCTATTTTTTGGATCAAAACCATAAAAATCTCAAATCCTGAAATTGGCCAACGGTGGACTGAACAACACCCATTGGTCGACCGCCCAATTTAGGACGTAGCTGATAGGTGTAACTTATCTATCTATTTTCAATCCAAACATTGTTAGTTTTTGAGTATGTTTAGTACGTTTTAATATGTTTTTATGTGTTTTTGTCTAAATCAGGTGTTTAAGGTGAAAAGGTATGTAAACGGATACAAAACGATCAAATCGGATCAAGAACGGTGGAAAAAGGGCGAAAATGTGCAAAGCCGGTACAGGTGCTGTAACTTCAAGGCTATTTTAGACTATTATTCAATCCAATTTTGGAAACACTCAAAACACGGAAGTTATAGATATTTTTCTTATCTTTCCATAGGTTTTAAATCACCTCAATCGGAGTTCGGATGAAGAAGTTACAGTCAAAATAAAATGCAAACCTACAGTTTTTTGGCCTAGGCGGAAAATTCTACTACCTAGGCGGAAATTCGGCAGAAAGTTAACCAACCTACCTGCAGTAACTTCGCCTAGGCGAAAACCTCTGCGCCAGTTTAGATATTATTTTAGATATTTTAGGATATTTTAAGCCTAGTTTTCTCCTCCTCTCCTCTCCATTAGGCTAAGGGACCTCTATAGACTTTAGGAGGATAGATTGAGAGGTTTTGGGAGTACTCATTCAAATCCTAAGGAGAAGATCACGTTGCAACGAAGGAGGAGCGATCTCAAAACGTTTTTAGTGATAAATCTTCGGACTAGGCTAAGTTTCTTTTGTTCCTTCTTTCATTTCTTAACTTAGGATTGTTATTTGAGTATGTTTAGCTTAGTTTTCATTGTATAATCGACTATGGCCATGAGCTAAATGAGTTTTTGTCTAGGGATTAATATAATTTATAAAAGTGTTGTTTTGTTGAGTTTGTGTTTGGTTAACGGTTGTTCTTTGTTATGTTGATTATGTTTGCCGTATTGTTTATATATTATACTTAGATTTATATATCGAGAATACGGGATTTGTTAAATTCCAAATTTGGACTAGAATAGACAAACGCCATGATCCAATAATCTGGGAGAAATTTGGATTGTGGATAATCGATGATGTTGGGGCAAGACTCACGTGACCTAGGGTCGTTAAGATGTTGAGGGGGACTTCTTTGTTGACTCGAAGTCATGTATTCTCCCTTCTTACACTTGAGAGAGGTGGCGGTGGAGTTTTAGAACTGAGATTGTCGATAGGTAAACACGACACGACAATCCAATGACCCGGTCGGGAGTTGGATTGTGTGCAATCAATGACGTTGGGGTGAGACTCATGCAACCTAGGGTCGTTAAGAGGTTGAGGGAGACTTCTTTGTTGACACGAAGTCGCATTATATCCTTCGTCTTACACTCGAGAGAGGTGGCGAGAGAGTTTACGAACTGAGATTGTTGGATAAGTCGAACACCGTTAATGTAAATTAAAATGAGACCGAACACGTTTTTTGTAAACAAAAGTTAATCCCTAGGCAATACTTTCCCTAAACATCTCATAGTAATATTAGTATAGTTAATTTAATTAGATCAATTAACTTAGTATTAGTATAATTAATTTTATTCAATTTATCTTTGCCTAGAAAAAATTAGGTCATGATAAACGCGATATTCAGTTATAGTCAAAACCAATCCCTGTGGACACGATAACCCTAACTCTCCCGATCTATACTAAAATTTGACCTCGTATACTTGTGAGTAAAAGTAGCGGCGTATTTACGCGCTACCAGTAGCCCAAGCCAAAATTCATTCGCCATAAGTCCACCGCTCATTTTGTATCTATTGACCAAAAGATTCAGAGAGTTAAGTCGACTTACTTGTCGACCTAATGATTCCGAGAGTTCGCCTTTTAACCATAAGTCAACTTACCTGTCGACCGGAAGATTCAGAGAGTTTATCTCATTTCCATAAGTCGACCCAACTGTCAACTGACCAATTTAGGGATTGAATCTTCTTCCCTGCTCTATTCCATCAGTTGACCAATCAATTTGTGTAGGTCGACTGATTGAGCTGGAATACTTCTCCTTAATTAATTTTCTACTAAATTTCTTCAACGTTTTTACCTCTTTAACCAATTTCTTTTCTCAATTAACTCCACTAAATCCTTAAATTCGATTTTAATAAATTATCTTTCTTAAATCAATTGTTTCTTCTTCAATTACACATATGAGCAAATATGTTAGCTAATTAGGATCTTATCAAAATCACACATAATTGTAAAAATATTTTGTGTCATGTGTGATTCTAATCGGGATACATTAAGAGTAAAAATTTAACTTGAGTTGTATTCCCTAGGTTCTTCAAATTCTTTGATCTCTTAACATGCATCATCTTTGTCAATGTCTTTAGCATCCATTTAGCATTTTTCTCAATATTTTCATGATAATCGTTTCACTAGAACTAATAAATTGAAACACTCAATAAAATTGTTAGTTCTACCAAAAATATCAATATTTAATTGCCCATTAAAATCTTAAGATCAACAGTGTTCAAGATTGTCGCAAGAGAGTTGTACCTAATGGAAAGAAACCTAAAAATCAAGCTCATGTGCCTGAAGTGGGACACCTTAGTGATGAGGTTTCCAAGATGAATTTTTTAGCGATTGTATTTGAAGTCAACCTTGTTGACAATCCTAAAGAGTGGTATATGGATACTAGTACTACATGCAACATATACTCATATACGAAGATGTTCACCGTTTATCAACCAATAGAATCTGGGAATAAGCTCTATATAGGGAACTCTTCAACTTCTAAGGTTGAAGGACATAGAAAGGTTGTGCTAAAAATGACCTCTAGTAAGGAATTTACTCTGAATGATGTGCTATATGTACCAGATATCCGTAAGAATTTGGTTTCTGTATCGTTACTGAGTAAGAAGGGTTTTAGGCTAGTGTTTGAGTCTGATAAATTTGTACTTACTAAGAGTGGTATGTATGGGGAAATGCTACATGAATAAAGGCCTTTTCAAGCTCAATGTTATGACTGTAATCCTAAATAATAACAATAATAATAAAGCAATACTTCTTCTACTTATATGATTGAGTCTTTGGATGTGTGGCATGAACGTTTAGGACATGTGAATTATGATCTTTTACATAAGTTAATTAATATGAATTTAATTCCTAAGTGTCAAGATAATACAAGTCACAATTGTGAGACTTGTGCGAAGTCAAAATTGACTTGAACTTCTTTTCATTCAATTAAACAGAAAAGTAAACTTCTAGAATTAGTGCACACAAATGTTTGTGATTTAAAATTTGTATAAACTAGAGGAGAGAAAAAGTACTTTGTTACTTTTATTGATGATTGTATAAGATATTGTTATGTTTATCTTTTAAGAAGTGGAGATGAAGCATTAGACATTTTTATACATTATAAGACTGAAGTCGAAAATCAACTCAACAAAAAAATTAAAATATTGTGTAGTGATAGAGGTGGAGAATATGTTTTACCTTTTGGTTAGTTTTGTGCACAACATGGAATAATTCACCAAACTACAACGCCTTATTCACCTCAGCAAAATGGAGTTGCTGAAAGAAAGAAAAAAACTTTAAAATAAATGATGAACTATCTATTAATAAGTTTTGGTCTACCTCAGAACTTGTGGGGGATGCTGTTTTAACAGCTAATTTTGTTTTAAACAAATTGCCTCACAAGAAATTAGACAAGACCCCTTATGAATTGCGAAATAGAAGAAATCCTTCATATTCGTACTTAAAGGTATGGGGATATCTTGCAAAAGTTATGGTTCCTGACCTTAAGCAGATTAAAATAGGACAATAAAAACTATTGATTGTATATTTATTGAATATGCACAAAATAGTAGCGCATATTAATTTTTGGTTCATAAATCAAAAATTGAAAATTTGCATGAGAATACGATTATTGAATCAAGGAATACATCATTATTGAGAATGTGTTTCCTTGTAAGATTTCTATTGAGTTGAGTTCTTTAAAGAGAATAAGTGATACTACTTCTAGTAATTCCCAAGAATATGAGATTGAGCGTCGATGTAGTAAAAGGGCAAAAGTTTCTAAATCTTTTGGTCCTGATATTTATACTTATATAATAGGATATAAACCTCAAACTTTTGGGTAGCCTATTTCTACGCCTGAAGCACCTCTTTGAAAAACGACTATGAATAGTGAAATTGAGTATTTCCTTCAAAATCACACATGAGAACTAGTGGATCTTCCATCTAAAACAATACCATTAGGGTGTAAATGGATTTTTAAGAAAAATATGAAAGTAGATGAATCAATTGATAAATATAAAACAAGACTTGTAACTAAAGATTACAAGAAAAAAGAGGGTATATATTATTTTGATATTTATTTACCATTAACAAGAATTACATCTATACGTATGTTAATAGCAATAACAGTTATACATAATCTTGAGATACATCAAATGGATGTGAAAGCTACTTTCTTGAATGGTGAATTAGATGAAGAAATCTATATAGAACAACCAAAAGGGTTTGTGGTTCCTAGAAAAGAGAATAAAGTATGTCGACTTGTCAAATCCTTGTCTGGATTAAAGCAAGCGCCAAAACAATGGTATAAGAAATTTGACAATGTTATGTTGTCAAATAATTTTAAAATCAATGAATGTGATAAGTGTGTTTATATTAAGATAACAGAGTCCTATTACGTTATTGTATGCCTATATGTAGATGACATGCTTATTATAGGTAGTAGTAATAAGATCATAAAATCTACAAAACAAATGTTGACAAATATATTTGAGATGAAGGATTTCGAAAAAGCAGATGTCATTCTTGGAATTAAAATTACAAGAACATCTAAAGGACTGATCTTATCTTAATCTCATTATATCGAGAAGATCCTTGAAAATTTTAACAAGGATAACTCTGGTATATCCAGAACACCAGTAGTTGTCAATCAACATATTTTAAAGAATACTGATGAGAATATATCTCAATTGGAGTATTCTCAAATACTAGGCAGTTTAATATACATAATGAATTATACAAGACCTGATATTGCTTATGCAATAATTAAATTAAGCAGGTTCACTAGGAATCCAGGTAGAGATCACTAGAAAGTTATCATGAGACTTTTGAGATATTTAGGATATACTAAAAATTATGTGTTGGCCCAGTGGAATACCCAAGCAGGGGGGGTAAATTGGGTATTTAAAAAATTTATTAGAATAAAACTTCAATAAATCAAATAATTAATTTTAATCCTAAATTAATTATTATCTTTATATCACAATGGAATTAATTAATCAACTAGGTACACACCCAAACAACAAAAATAGCAAAGTAAATATTGTAACACATTACAATATATTCTGGTTCACCAAGCTACTCTTGGCTAATTCAGTCCTCCGAGCCACACGGAGATTTACACCCACTAATACTCAAGATCCTTTTAAAGGTAGGAACCAAACTCTCACACCGATTCTTTTACAGACTCAGAATTAACATTTACAAAATCTTTTTCCCAGGTTAAGGAAGAACCTTTACTTTTTACAGGCTAAAGAATAACCTAATTCTTTTTAACACTAAGGCCAAAGAATCAAAACCTCATCAATTACTCCAAATATCCTTTTATCCAGTAAGAATTGAACCGTTACAAAATTAACTCAAAACACAATTCTCTCCAAGAAGAATCACTACCTCAATCTCTTTACAAGAAGAGACTGAAACTCGGCTACCCTTTAATTAAATACCCCCAATAGTATTTAATCCGTCATACTACTCACTAATACAAATTGATAAGTAGAAAATCTCACTCGAAACTTCTATTACCCCAGATAAATAAAAACTCGATTAATATCCCAAATCTAGTGATAGAAAAATTTGACATTGAAAATATGATTTTAAACAAAATATGGGTAGCAAATAGTTGAGCACGTAATCAGATTCAAAAAATTATTTATAAAATATTTTCTTCAATAAAACATAGAAATAATTTCGAAGATCAATTTCGAAAAGATAAAGAAATAATGCAATAATATAATATAATTGGAAAGATCTCACCCAGAATCCACAGAAAGAATAATTAGAATGATGTAACTTGAAATCTGGTAGCAGCAAAGCTTAATAACAATTGATCTTCAAGGCCGCCTCTCAGAATAGCTCATACAATATCTCAGAATAATAACTCTTATAAAAGCTCACAAATGATCTTAACTCTTTTTACTCTCTTGATATTAATTGATCATTCATCTTTATATATGAAAAACATAGGTCTTCATATAGGATAATGAAATCAGTCTTCTAACGGCTAGTTCCCATGTGTCATGACAATTAAATGCTCTCTTAGATCCCATATATTATTATTACTTCATTTTAGTTCAATTCACTTAATAATGGCTTTTAAATCTTTCAATTAAGTCCCCCAAAATATTTCTCAATCTCAATTAATTAGAATATAATCAATTTTATGTACCAAATTGAGAAACATTAAAAATTCATGAACAAAATCAATAGGATTTAAACATTAGATGAAGCATATCTTAAATATAATAATATCCCCCGAAATCTCTCTCAAATCCTAACAAAAAATGGCTACTTTTGGATATAATCTCGGAATAAACAGAATCCTAGAATAGCGTGTCCAGTCGACTAGTTAGTCGACTGCCCTATTCAGGATATAGCCAAGCCATTGCTGCTGCGTTCATAGGTCGACCTACCTATCGACTTGGAGATTCAGAGAGTTCAGTTCATCTTTACCAGTTGATCTACCTGTCGACTTAGAGATACAGAGAGTTCAACTTCTCTTCACCGGTCGACCTGCTTGTCGACTTAGAGATACAGGTTGTTTCTACTGCTTGGTTCGGTCGACTCATCAATCGACTTGTGTATGCTAGATCTTTTCTCTGAACTTGTTTTTAACTTATTATGTTTTACGTTTTCATCCCTTTAACCATTTTCTTTTCTAAATATACTCCACTAATCTTCTTATATTCCATTTTAGTCAATTATAAATATTTATTTTCAAACACATATAGGAGAAAATATTTTCATCTTATCAAAACACACATAATAAATAACTTTTTGTACCGTGTGTGTGTTCTTGATTGAGATATTAAGAGTTGAAACTCATTTGAGTTGTTTTCCCTAATTTCTTTAAACTCTTAATTCTTCATCATCTTCGACATCATCATTTAGCATCCATTTAATTTGCGTCTTCATCATTGGAATTTAAATAATTGAAACACTCAATTAAACCGTTAGTTTCACCAAAATATCAATACTTAATTGTTCATCAAAATCTTAGGATCAACAATCTCCCCATTTTTTATGATGACAATTAATTTTGATATTTTCTTCAAAACAAAAATATAACCACACTCCACCTAAATCCGAGGACGGGTTTTTTTAACTCGTTAAAGCATAGTAATGGAGATATTATAATATTCAATGAAGCACAAATTTAAAAAATTTAAGAATACTGCCCCTTAATAAAACATCACTAATTTCTCCCCATTTGTCATCTTAAAAAAAACAAAATTTAAGGAGGGGAGAACACAAATTAACATTACTCTAGGCAATCATATAATATACTTGAAAGAGTAAGCATAAATGAATTAAATCCGAATATATATAACTCTTCTAAAAGCACATTGAATCAACTCATAAATTCTACTTTAAAAATCAAAACTCAAATTAACTTTTAAGCACAAAACATCAACACTATGTAGATCATTATTATAACTAAATATCAAGTCTACTCAATCCATCAAAATCCACACTAAAAACATAATTCTTAATCATGCAATCTCCCACTATATAAGTGTGAACAAATTAATTCATTTTAAGGAGAAAAATATAATCTTTGAAGGACTAAGGCATGAAACATCTCTCAATAATAGTTTATGAAACTATCAATATAATGTATACTTATTTCATAAAAAAATATCCATGTAAGCATATAATCACGATTCTAAACAATTCAGATCAAATAAATCATTCTTTATCATTTAATTTACCTCAAGTAAAATATCATGCATTTTAATAAATTAAATAATAACAAACTTAGCTCAATTCAACTTATTTGTATAAAAGTAAATAGCATGAATGATAGCACATTATACAAATAGTTCTAAAAATATATGCAACACATAATTAGCATTATTTAGTGAGATCACAAATACTCGATTAATCTTCTAAATCACATAACATGCTTTAAAATAAACACATAATCACTACTTGATATAAGCATATAAAGATATGTTAATACCCCTTAACTAAATGTGATTCTTAGAATCACCATATAATGTTTCTAAGACAACAAATGAACACATAATTGAAAATAGGTCTTAGAAACCATCACCAACTTACCTATTTGGCAAGTTGGGCACCTCCATCTTTAAAAAATTTAATGAATTTAAAATGCGGAGGGTTAGGAGTACCTTTTATATATTTTGGGGTGACTTTACTTTTTACCTCATTTGTACCACCGATTAATTTGGGTACCCAATTTCTCTTAACCGATGGCTTTGGTACATCTTTCTTGCTTTCGCTTGCTGCTTGTGGGTTATTTGTAACTTCACATCTCGAATTTGGTGCATCTTTTCTGTTTACATATGTCACTTGTGACTTCTTTGTAGTTTCACATTTTTATTTTGGTACATCCTTTTTATTTGCACATGTCGATTGTTGCTTCTTTAAAATTTCACATCTCAACTCCGATATATCTTTTCGCTTTATACATATCGCTTGTGGATTCTTGGTGACTTCCCGTCTTGATTTTGATATAATCTCTCTGGTTGTTCTTTTCGGTCCAGTCCCAACACTGTGTAATTCAGCACAAGCCAATTGTGTGGCTCTTTTCGGTATCCATTTCACCTTGGATCCATTCTTAGCCATAAACTTAGGGTTCCTGAACGAACATGATACTTTAAAATGTCCAACCCTGTTGTAACAATTGCATCTCAACTTCGACTCAATTCTTTTGGCAATAAGGGCAAATATTGGAGTTCTCTTAACATTGCTTGATGCTTCAGAACTGTTGGAATCCGTATCATCCCATTTTTTTTTTCATAGGTCTCTCTTTTCTTTTTAGGTTACTTTCTGATCCAGCCTCATACTATTGCACAACCATCTCATGGGTTATTAAATCAATGATGAGTTCATCGGTAATGAGTTTGGTGAGATCTTTGGCCTCCTTGCTTGCAATCACTTGATCAGTTCCCTCATATGTGTCTTTCAATGTATCCCATATTTCTTTCGCAGAAGCACAGCCTGAAATTTTCCTGTACATATTTGCATCTAAAGAACAAAGCAAAATATTTGTAATCTATGAGTTAATAAATAATTTTCCTTTATTAAAGGAACTCAGTTGCTCATTTTTCTTGGCTATTCCATTTTCCATAGGAGTGTATGGACCATCTTCAATAACCAACCATGCCTCGTAATTAGTGGCCTGCAAAAAAATAATCATTCTATTATTCAAATAGCATAATTACTACCTGTAAACAATTGTGGATGGTGCATAGAAAGCCCCTCATCTAGTGTGCCTATCGTGTGTGCCATGTGATCTTTATTATCTAAATTTTTTGAGTTAAACCAGCTTTGATGCCAATTGTTAGTCCAGTGGAACACCCAAGAGGGGGGTGAATTGGATATTTAAAAAATTTATCAAAATAAAACTTCAATAAATCAAATAATTAAGTTTAATCCTAAATTAATTATTATCTTTATATCACAGTGGATGATAGGTATGAAAAACCTATTTATTTCTAAACCGGGATTGTTAGTTTTCAGGCATTTTAGTTATGTTTAATTGTGTTTTAGTGTGTTTTAGTGTAGAACAGGGAAAGGACATCAAAAAGCGAGAAACAAGTGAAAACGATGGAGAAACGGTAAGCAAAATGTGCAAAATAGGGTTTCGGTGAATGAAGACCACCACCTAAGCCGAAGTTCTATCGCTTTGGCGGAAAAGAGGCAAAATGTTGGAGTGCTGAAGGGCTGAACCACCGCTTAGGCGAGAAAACCACCGCCTAGGCGAGAAAACAACAGAATATCTTGCCAGCAGCCACTGCCTAAGCGGAAAAACCACCGCTTAGGCGAAGTTATCGACAGAAGTTAACCGACTTAAAGCCACCGCCCAAGCGGTGGCACTCTGTACAAAAATATCTATTTTCAGATATTTTGAAGATATTTCCAAACCTTGCCTATTTAACACCTTTCTCCCCCAATTGCTCAGAACTCTTGGACCCCTTAGACGTGAGAGGAGGCTCTAGTTGACATCTTGAGAGCTCTCCTTCCACCTTAGTTAGGTTTAGGTAATTTAGGAAGTAGATTAGATTAGTTTAGGAAGTGTTCTTGGCCAATCCTTGAAGAGCCAAAAGAGGAAGTTCATCAAGCGAGAAGATGAAGCTCGGGAGGATCGTTCTTTGGCGAAAGTGGACTACTCCACTTTGAGATTTGGCTCTTCTTCCCTTGTTTCTATCTTGTATTTAATATTTATTGTTGATAATGATGATCTTATCTTGATTTAATGTTTTATTGGCTAAGAACATGTTAGTGTAATTTAGAGATTAGTTAAGGAAAGGTATAGTTGTGTAAATACTCGTTTGGTTTAATATACGTTTCTTTAACGGTTGTTGTTTTAATTTTGATTGTGTTTATCATTTGATGAAGATCTTAATATGCTTGTAACGGTATTAGGGTTGGATTTGAGAATCTAGGGTTTGACACTCGGGAGAGGTAACCCTGGATTCGGACTAGGGTAAACACATCGTTACGACCTAACGACTCGGAGGGCGTTAGTTAGTGTGCAATCGATGACGTTGGGTCAAGACTCACACGGCCTAGAGTCGTTAAGACATTGAGGGGGACCTTTTCATCGACACGAAGTCGCGTATTCCCTTGTCTTACACTCGGAAGAGGTGGCGGAGGAGTTTACGAACTGAGATTGTTAGATACCTAAACTCCGTTATTGTTAACTAAACGAAACCAAACATGTATTAAGTGAATGAAATCAATCCCTAATTAATCAACTTAGTTAGAATTAACCCACTAATTGTAGTTTATCTTAATTTAATTTCAATTCACGTCTTCCGTCGTCAGGATAACACGAGACTACGTCAATTGCGGTATTCAATTCAATTATTCACACTTTTCTCTGTGGGAATGATATCCGATCTTCAAAGATCCCCTATATTAAAACTTTAGACCTCTTATACTTGCGATCGTAAGTAGGCGTGCACGTTTCGCGCACCTACCAAGTTCTTGGGCGGTGGGCCTGCAGCTCCCACTTTCATGTTTTTCTCAAATTTTCAAAAAATGGCTCCACCTTTTACGTTTTCACTTCACTTGTTCAACGTGTTTAAACTTAAAATACTTTCCCAAGTGTCCACACTCCTAAATTCACTTCTGAACACGTTCCAAAGCCATGCCGGCTTCCAAAAAGAATAAATAATCAAATAAATAGTAACAAAAATCGGGTAATTTGATACCCTAAGTTTCATTTCAAAAACAAAAATAACGCTTGAGTTACTGTCCCTAGCTGGACTTTTGTGTCACTAAGTATTTTTCACCAAAATTCCCCATGGACAAGGAATTTGGGCTCAAATGCTTAGTCGGATCAAGATCATGACTTTGAAGTCGGCTTCTCCTCTCAGTCCTTATCATTTTCAACATAAGCTCAATCTCGGGATTGAGAATTAACTTTCTTCATCGTTTCTCGCACCGCTTGATCTCATTAACACAATGAAACAAAAATAAAAATTAAAAACAAAACAAAAATAAATGTCAGGATTAATAATCGACCACTTAGTCGCAATATCAACTTAGAATTCACACTATTCCCACGTCAATAGCGCCAAAAACTTGGTGCGTTGACGGAACTAGGATACGATACATTTGCTTTCCCTATTTAAAACTTAAGTCTTGAGCTGTTACCGCGAATTTTTGCAATATTCAAATAAAATTCACATTAATCCCTGGCAACAGCGCCAAAAACTTGGTAGGTGCGCGAAACGTGCATGCCTACTTACGCTCGTAAGTATACGAGATCTAAAGTTTTAATATAGTGGATCATTGAAGATCGGATATCATTCCCACAGAGAAAAGTGTGAATAATTGAATTGAATACTGCAATTGACGTAGTCTCGTGTTATCCTGACGACAGAGGACGTGAATTGAAATTAAATTAAGCTAAACTACAATTAGTGGGCTAATTCTAACTAGGTTGAATAATTAGGGATTGATTTTGTTCACTTAATACATGTTTGGTTTCGTTTAGTTAACAATAATGGAATTTAGGTATCCGATAATCTCGATTCATAAACTCCTCCGCCACCTCTTCCGAGTGTAAGACGAGGGAATACGTGACTTCGTGTCGACGAAGAGGTCCCCCTCAATGTCTTAACGACTCTAGGCTGCGTGAGTCTTGACCCAACGTCATCGATTTCACACTAACTAACGTCTTCCTGGGTCGTTAGGTCGTAATGATGTGTTTATCCTAGTCCAAATCCAGGGTTACCTTTCCCGAGTGTTAAACCCTATATTCTCAAATCCAACCCTAATACCGTTACAAGCATATTAAGATCGTCATCAAATGATAAACACAGTAGGAATTAAAACAACAACCATTAAAGAAATATATATTAAACCAAACGAGTATTTACACAACTACACATTTCCCTAACTAATCTCTAAATTATAGTAACATGTTCTTAGCCAATACAACATTAAATCAAGAGGAGATCATCATTATCAACAATAAAAATTAAATACAAAGATGGAAACAAGGGAAGAAAAGCCAAATCTCAAAATGGAGTAGTCCACTTTCGCCAAAGAACGATCCTCCCGAGCTTCCTTTTCTCGCTTAATGAATTTCCTCTTTTGGCTCTTCAAGGATTGGCCAAGAATACTTCCTAAACTAATCTAATCTACTTCCTAAATTACCTAAACCTAACTAAGGTGGAAGGAGATCTCTCAAGATGTCAACTGGAGCCTCCTCTCACGTCTAAGAGGTCCAAGAGTTCTGAGCAATTGGGGGAGAAAGGGGTTAAATAGGCAAGGTTTGGAAATATCTTCAAAATATATGAAAATAGATATTTATGTGCAGAGTGTCACCGCTTGGGCAGTGGCTTTAAGTCGGTTAACTTCTGTTGGTAACTTCGCCTAAGCGGTGATTTTTCCGCTTAGGCGGTGACTGCTGGCAAGATATTCTGTCGTTTTCTCGCCTAGGCGGTGGTTCAGCCCTTCAGCACTCCAACATTCTGCCTCTTTTCCGCCTAAGCAGTGGAACTTCCGCTTAGGCGGTAGTCTTCATTCACCAAAACCCTGTTTTACACATTTTGCTCACCGTTTCTCCACCGTTTTCACTTGTTTCTCGCCTTTTGACATCCTTTCTATGTTCTACACTAAAACACAATTAAATATAACTAAAATGCTTGAAAACTAACAATTCTGGTTTAGAAATAGATAGGTTTTTCACACCTATCAGCGGAATTAATTAATCAACTAGGTGCACACCACAACAGCAAAAATAGCAAACTAAATATTGCAACACACCATGATATATTCTGGTTCACCAAGCTACTCTTGGCTAGTCTAGTTCTTCGAGCCACACGGAGATTCGCACCCACTAATACTCAATATCCTTTTAAAGGTAGGAAACCAAACCCTCACACCGATTCTTTTACAGACTCAGAATTAACCTTTACAAAATCATTTTCCTAGGCTAAGGCCAAAGAATCAAAACCTCACAAATCACTCTAAATATCCTTTTACCCAGTAAGGATTGAACCGTTACAAAATTCACTCAAAATACAATTCTATCCAGGAAGAATCACTATCTCAATCTCTTTACAGAAAGAGACTGAAACCCAGCAACCCTTTGATTAAATACCTCCAACAGTATTTAATCCATTACACTACTCACTAATACAAATTGATAAACAAAAAATCTCACTCGGAGCTTCTACCACCCCAGATAAATAAAAATTCGATTAATATCCCAAATCTAGTGATAGAAAAATGTGACATTGAAAATATGATTTTAAACAAAATATGGGTAGCAAATAGTTAAGCACGTAATCAGATTAAAAAAATTGTTTATAAAATATTTTCTTCAATAAAACATAGAAACATTTTCTAAGATCAATTTTCAAAAGATAAAGAAATAATGCAAAAATAGAATATAATTGGAAAGATCTCATCCGAAATCCATAGAAAGAATAATTAGAACGATGTAATTTCAAATCCGGTAGTAGCAAAGATTAATAACAATTGATCTTCAAAATCGCCTCTCAAAATAGCTCACACAATATCTTAGAATAATAACTCTTATAAAAGCTCACAAATGATCTTAACTCTTTTTTCTCTCTTGATATTGATTGATCATTCATCTTTATATATGAAAAACGCAGGTCTTTATATAGGATAATGAAATCAGCCTTCTAATGGTTAGTTTTCATGTGTCATGGCAATTAAATACTCTCTTAGAGCCCATATATTATTATTACTTCATTTTGGTTCAATTCACTTAATAATGACTTTTAAATCTTTCAATTAAGTCTGCCAAATATTTCTCAATCTCAATTAATTAAAATAAAATAAATTTTATGTACCAAATTGAGAAACATTAAAAATTAATTAACCAAATCAATAGGTTTTAAACATTAGGTGAAGCATATCTTAAATATAATAATATCCCTGAAATCTTTCTCAAATCTTAACAAAAAATGGCTACTTTTGAATATAATCTCGAAATAAACAGAATCTTGAAACAGATCGTCTGGTTGACTGGTTAGTCAACTGCCCTATTCAGGATATAGCCAAGCCATTGCTGTTGTGTTCATCGGTCGACCTACTTGTCGACTTGGAGATTTAGAGAGTTCAGTTTACTTTTACCGTTCAACATACCTGTCAACTTAGAGATACAGAGAGTTCAGTTTCTCTTCACCGGTTGACTTGCCTGTCGACTTAGAGATACAAGTTATTTCTGCTGCTTGGTCTGGTCGACTCATCAGTCGACTTGTATACGCTGGATCTCTTTTTTGAACTCGTTTTTAACTTTTTTTTTTTATATGTTTTTGCCCCTTTAACCAATTTCTTTTCTAAACATGCTATACTAATTTTCTTGTATTCCATTTTAGTCAATTATAAATATTTATTTTCAAACACACATAGGAGCAAATATTTTCATCTTATCAAAACACACTTAATAAATAACTTTTTGTGCTGTGTGTGTGTTCCTAATTGGGATATTAAGAGTTGAAATTCACCTGAGTTGTTTTTCTTAATTTCTTCAAACTCTTAATTCTTCATCATCTTCGACATCTTCATTTAGCATCCATTTAATTTGCATCTTTATCACTGGAACTTAAATAACTGAAACACTCAATTAAACCGTTAGTTCCACCAAAACATCAATACTTAATTGTTCATCAAAATCTTAGGATTAACATTATGGTTTGCATTATACGAGATATCCAGTAGTACTTGAAGGGTACAGTGATGCAAATTGGATATTTGATATTAAAGACACCAAATCTACGAGCGAATATGTCTTTATATTAGGAAGAACTGTTGTGTCATGGAAATTCTCTGAGCAGACATGTATTTCTAAATCCACAATGAAATCTGAATTTATTACTTTAGATAAAGTAAGAGAAGAAGCAGAGTGGCTTCGACAATATTTGGAAGATATTCCAATATGGACTAAGCCTGTGTCAGCTATCTGCATACATTGTGATAGACAATCAGCAATTGGAAGAGCATAGGATAAGATGTATAACGGTATGTCTCGACATATATGTTGAAGGCATAATACCGTAAAATAGTTACTTTCTAGTGGAGTTATCTCAATTGATTAGATTAAGTCAATAGATAACATTGTTGATCCATTGTCCAAAGGTCTTACACAAGATAGAGTAAGCTTCTTATTGAGGGAATGGGTTTAAAACCTATTACGAAATAGTCAACATAATGACAACCCAGCCTAGTTGACTTAAGATCCCAAGAACTAGGTTCAAAGGGACAACAGAATTATGCAGGTGACTGTGGGTATATCACCAAGTAGATAAAATCTATGACTCATTCACAATGATATCTGCAATATGGTTAAGTATAAGTATAACTTTTAACAAATTATATATCTTGAAAATTTCATGGGGGTATATTAGAATACTTTTTATAGAATATCACCTATATGAGTGAGAACTAGCCTTAAAAGGCTAAATTATCTAGAAGCACTCATAAAATACCAGGGTGTTCAAGGACAAAATGAACGCAACCATAGAACGAAAAATGTCTAGAAGATAACTCTATGTCGTTTCTATTGTCGAGATTTACATGAAAGGCTGAACAACTCAAGACATCATGTTCACTGGTTAGCTAAGTAAATCTAATGGATTCTTACTAAGGAAGGTTCAACGCCAAAAATTGTCTGTCCTGATGTGGTTATTTTTTTTAGACCTCGTTCTCGCTCTTGTTTTAAGTCCACATTTCATATACATGTTTTTTCAATTAATTTTCATTCATGCGGAGGACTATTGTATTAAATTATTTTTTTAGATATTTTGTAACCCAATTATTTGTGTAACCCAATAATAATTTGGGAAATATAAATATACTAGTGTGTTCTCTTTAGTGAGGAGATGAATGTGATATATTTATTTGTGTAAAATCATTTAAGAGGTGAATTAAAATTGTTTAATAAAGTACCCACTTGAAGACATTGATTAACGTGTAGTGCGGGTTATCCTATATTGGTAACTTAATTTATTTATTAAGGCTCGAGATACCTCTTGTAGGTAAGTCTTCTAGGGCATGAAACATATGGATAGAAAGTAGGTTAAAGGCTACAAAATAAATAAATCCAGACGCGCACGCATAGCCACCACCCTTGACCAACCAATTGCCCGCCCGGGTCTGGCTCGGGTCTTAGGTCATGGGCCTGGGCTTGGGCCTATTGGGGATCTTGGGGAATGCTTGGCTTAGACTTGGTATGTTTTACACCAAATCCAAAAAATTTCAAGCCGAACACAGCGTAAAGTACAGATTGTAGATTTTACACCTTGAGAGAAGTTATAAACTTGAATGTTGTCTTTTCAAGTGTGTAACTACTAAGAGTTACAAAAACTTGAAGACTCTTCTAGTATGTAACCGTATGAAAGTTACTGTTGTCCATCGAATACCTTAAATCTCATACTTGTTTAGGTTTCTTTTTTTATCCCTATAAAAGGGCATGCATTCTTAGCATTAGGCATCCTATAACCTATATTGCATTCTTGTTTTCAGTAAAAGCTTTCATCTTATTTGTTGTTCTTATTTTTTAGAGAGTTCTTGAGAGAGTTTTGCATTTTTCTTGTTTGTCCGGATTCTAGTTTCTAGTACCGGTGCCATAATAGTCTGATTATTGTATCTTGGGAGACAAACATCATTCAACCATAAACATCTAGCGTGGGCGAAATCTGCTTTAAGGACAAATCATTAAATGATTGTTTCAATCTTTTCTTCTGGTATTTCTGTCTTTGTTTCTTATTATTACACAGTTTGTATTCTATTTTTGTTTGTTTTATTATTCTACAACAACTATTCTTCTTCCTATTTTTACCATTCAAGATTGTAATACTTTTCCTTGTAATGTCATTTGGAATGTTTATATAACAAAGAAATCAGAATTGTTTCTTCTTTAATTTTATTCTCCAATTAATAATTTATTAAACAATTAATTATTTAATCATTTAATTAAATTTTCACCATATTTTACCAACATTGTATAGATTCCCTTATTTTATTTTTTTTAACATTTTCTTGTTCTTTTTGTTTATTATTCAATCTTTTTGCTACTACATGAACTTGATTGCTATAGAAATAATACCATATACATAAATTTTCCCAACACTTTGCTAACGTATGTGTCAAGAATTTGTCAACGTCTTGTCATTCAATTGTAAATAATTTCAGACTATATGGAATTCTTAATTCTAGAGTTTTGAGATTAAGATCAATGTTGAGACTGAAAGAGATCGATCACTATTTAATCTATTGATCTAAAGGTGAGAAATTTATTCATTATTTTTATTTCTATTTGTTCTTCTGCGTGTAATTGGGGTCCAATTTCTATGTGAAGTTATTTCGTTTTCTCTATGTGTTTCTTCTATTGTTTTGATGTTGTTATTGCTATTGTCATTTTATTTTATTTTAGAGATAAAAGATATTATTGAATATCAAACATGAAATTGAAAACACATTTGAAATTCAGACAACTCATTAAAGGCATAAGTTATGAACTAAGACATAATTTTGGGATTTTCATGTATTGGTAACTTGCTAATAAAATAAAAAATGATGATAACTTGGATAGGATTTTCAAGTGTTGTTTAGAGCCTTGTGATTGTAATTTGAAAAAAATAAAAGTGTAACTATAGAAAAACTAGAATTGAAAGAAACAATTGTAAATGGATTGTTTAGCTTCTATAATAATTAAGCTCAACATCAAACAAAAAAATAAGTTAATCATTTTATTACAACCAAAACTTTTTAAAAAAACTAAATAAAAAAATATCCAAAATAATGGATGATATGCCCCAGGTTTAGATCGCGAATGACAACGTCGACCGAATACCGATGTTATAATTCGAAATCTCATTCATTTTTTTAAAACAACTTATCCTTTAGAAAATGATTTTGGATAAATTTTATTTTTAAAACGATGAAAAAAAAAGTTTAAGGACTTTTCTAGGCGTCAGTTTTGAACTAATTTACTTGACCCGAAATTTTGTGAAAAGTTTGGAGTCGCCACCTAGCATTGGTTTTTAAAAGGTGTGTTAGGTCACCGGGTTTTAAAGGAAGTGAATAAAAGAAAAGAAAATACAATATTTTTGAAATAACCTAAAATTTTAATCAAAATGGTCTTAAATAGAGTATTCATTAGGTTCAGAGGTCAATTATGCTCAGGGAAGGTGTTAAGCACTCCAAGACGCTCGTTCGAAAATAGTACCTTAGTGTCTAAGTATTTCAAATTAAATCAAGTCCAAATTTGTTTGATTTGGCTAGTTAATACAATTTTTTTCCCTTAATTTAATTTATTATGACGTGTTTATTATGATAAGGCTATTAAGCATGCAAGACAAAATGAAACATATAAAATAAAAAGTAAAGATTGTTGATCCTAAGATTTTGATGGACAATTAAGTGTTAATATTTTTTGTGGAATTAACGAGTTTATTGAGTGTTTCAATGTAAAAATTCCATTGATGATATTATCATGAAGAAATTGTTGAAGATGCTAAGGATGTTAAGAGACTGTCAAAGAATTGAACATTAAGAGGCTGAAGATTTTGAAGAATCTAGGTGAAAACGAATCAGATTAATTTTTACTCTTAATGTATCCCGATTAAGATCACACACGACACAAAAATGAATTTATATTTATGTGTGTTTTTATTAGGATCCTAATTAGTTAACATACTTGTTCCAATGTGAAATTGAAGAAGAAATATTGACCTAAGAAATGAAAGAGGTTAAAGGGGAAAAAACGTCGAAGGTTAGAGTTAAAATTAATTAAGGAGGAAGTGTTCCAGTAGGGATCGATCGACTGACCAAGGAGGATCGATCAACCGATGAGAAGTGGATGAGAATTAGAAAAGTCTCTAGATTAATTGGTCAACCGACCAAGAGAGATCGGTTGACCTATAGCTAATACTTGAACTCTCTGAATCTATCGGTCGACAGACCATAGATAATCGGTTGACCGACCATGGCTGAAAAATGGCCTGGGAAGCATTCTAAATCGATCGGTCAACTGAATCATGGAGAATAATTTTGGCTTGGGCTACAGCTTGAATCGATCAGTCGACTCATGAGTTTTGATCGGTCAACCGATAGTGCTGTTTCAGGATTGGAGAATTTCGTGGATTTGATAAAAAGGTAGCCGTTACTAGCCGTTTTTTGGTTGAAATCTGAGAGATATTCTGGGGATTTGATAATATTATAGATATATGGTTGTTATTTTGATATCCCTAAATTTATGGTACATATATTTTAAGTATTTCTCAAATTGGTACATTTAATTATTTTTGTCCTATCGATTTGAGAATAAGATATTATTTGAGGGACTAAATTGAATGATTTAAATGCTATAATTAACGAAATTGAATCAGGATTGAGTCATATCTATATATAGGGTCTATATGAGCAATTAAATATCATGACATATGGAAACTAGCTGTTGGAGGGCCTATTTCAAATCATTATTTATTGACCTGCGTTTTTCACTTGTGAGTGATCCCAATCCATCATTCTTTCAAGATCTATTCAATTCTTGAGCTTTATGAGAGTCATTATTTTGAAAATATTGAGAGTTTACTGTGAGATTATTCTTGAGAATTGTTTTGGAGGAAAATTCCTGAAAGTTTTGTGATCACCGATCTAAATTTCCATTGCGATTCAGTTTTCATTCATTTGGTGGTATCCTGGTAAGATCATTCCAAGCTTTTACTTTTAATTGTTATTTGGTATTATTATTTATTGCTTGGAGTTTTGATCTTTGTGAAACCATTTTCGGAACGTTAAATTGCTTGAAAATATTTTAAAATAATTTTTGGTAAAAATTTGAGTATGTGTTAAACTATGTGCTACCTACTTATCTTAGAATCATATTTTGAAATTATCACTTTATTTTTATCATTAGTATTTATCGGGAAATTAATCAAGTTTAAATTAATCTGAGGTAGTAGAAGCTCCGAGTGGAAAAAACTTATCAATTTATTATAATTGGGGAGTTGTGTGCAGATTAGATATTATTTGAAATATCTAATCAGGGGTAGTTGGGTTTCAATCTCTTCTAGTAAAAAGATTGAGTTTTGATCTTTTCCTAAGGTATAAAAAGATTAGGTTACACTTTTTTCGTGAAAAGAGATAGGCGTAATTTTTCCTGATTAGAATTGAAATTAAGTAAATTTGTAACAGTTCCACCCTTACCGATGAAAAATGATACTTAGAGTGGTTTCCGTGAGGTTTAATTCTTAAACCTAAGATATAAAAAGAATTAGGTCGTGATTCTCCCTGTAATAGAATTAAGTTAATCTTTAGCTTGTGAAAAAAATATAGGTTCTTCCTTAGCCTGTAAAAAGAGAATTGTAAAGGTCAATTCTAAGCTTGTAAAAAGAATAATTTTGTAAGGGTTTGGTTCCTACTTTATTAAAGCAATCATGGTGGTTTAGTGGATGCGAATCTTCATGGAGCTCGAAAGATTGAATTAGCCAAGAGTATCGTGGTGAACCAGGATATATCGTGGTTGTTGGCCAAGTGAGCTACCCAAGAGGAGGGTGAATTGGGTAGTAATAAAAATTATCAAATAAATAACACTTGAAAATTCAAATAATTAATTCTATCCTAAATTAATAATTATTTTTATAATGTAGCGGATAACTGTTTCAATCTAAGTGCACATCCAAACAATAGGAAATAAAGAAAATAGCAATGCAGTACACCACGATATATTCTGGTTCACCAAGCTACTCTTGGCTAATCCAGTCCACCGAGCCCCACGAAGATTCACACCCATTAAACCATTAAGATTCTTTTAAATAGGTAGGAACCAAACCTATAAACAATGATTCTTTTCACATGCTCAAAATCAACCTTTACAATTTCCATTTCCCAGGCTCAGGAATAACCTTTTCTTTTTCCCAAGCTCAAGAATAACCCTTTCTTTTTTCAGGCTCAAGACTAACTTAATCCTTTCATAGGCTAAGGATCAAACCTAATTATTTTATACCTTAGGCTAAGAATTAAACCTCACAAAAATACTCCAACTATCCTTTTATCCAGTAAGGATTGAACCATTACAAATTCACTCAAAATTTAATTCTAGTCAGAAGAATTATCCCTATCTCTTTTCACAGGAAAATAGTAACTTAATCTTTTTGTGCTCTAAGCAAATATCAAACCTCAATCTCTTTACCGGAAGAGATTGAAACCAGCTACCCCTAATTAAACACTCCTAATAGTATCTAATCCATACTCAACTCACCAATTACAAAAAAATAAAAATTAATAAGTGATTTTAATAAAAAAGAGTAGCACACAATTTAGCACATAATCAAATTTTTATAAGAAATTGTTTCAAAACAATTTTCAATCAATTTGAAGTTTAGGAAACCGATTTCAAAGATCAAAATTCCAAGTAGTAAATAATAATTTCAAACAATAATTAATAGCAAAAACTTGGAATGATCTCACCAAGAATCCACCGAATACGTATAGAATGAATAACAATGAATCTCCAAATCGGTAGCAGCAATAATTCACAGCAAATTTTCTCAAGAACACTTCTCAAGAATAATCTCACTATTCTCTTAGTATGAATTCAAAATAATCACTCTCATAAAGCTCAAGAGCTGAATAGCTCTTAAAATTTGATTGATTGGGATTATTGGAATCTTAAAAACGCATGTCTATATATAAGGAATTAGTACAACCCTTCTAACGGCTAGTTTCCACTTATCATGACATTTAATTACTCCAATAAACCCCTTATATCATTATGACATAATCCTAGTATAATTCACTTAATTATAACTTTTAAAATGATCAATTTAGTCCTGTTGGCCGAGTAGAATACCCAAAAAGGGGGTAAATTGGGTAATTAAAAATATATCAAAATAAAACTTGATAAATCAAATAATTAATTTTAAGCCTAAATTAATTATTGTCTTTATAACACAGCGGAATAATATGATTAATCTAAGTGCACACCCAAATAGAAAAAATAGCAAAATAATAATGCAGTACACAAAAGATTTATATTGGTTCACCAAGCTACTCTTGGCTAATCCAGTCCCCCGAGCTCCACAGAAGTCGCACCCACTAAAACTAAGATCCCTTTAAAGGTAGAAACCAAACCCGCACACCAATTCTTTTACAAGCTTAGAATCAACCTTTACAATTTCCTTTTCTTAGGCTAAGAAAGAACCTCTACTTTTTACAGGCTAAAGAATAACCTAATTTTTTTTAACACTGAGGCTCAAGAATCAAAACCTTACCAAAAAACACTCCAACTATCATTTTCACAAGTAAGGATGGAACCTTTACAAATTACTCATACTAATTCTATTCAGGAAGAATTAATACCTCAATCTATTTACAGGAAGAGACTGAAACCCAGTTACCCTTAATTAAATATCCCCAATGATATTTAACCCGTCACAACTCACCAATACAAAAATTGATAAGTAGTAAATCTCACTCGGAGATTCTATCACCCTAGATAAATAAAAATTCAATTAATATCCCAACTAGTGATAGAAATATGTGAGATACAGTAATCTGATTTTAACAAGAATATGGATAACAAATTGGAGTATGTAATCAAATTCAAGAAATTGTTTGAAAGAACATTTTCTTCAAAAATCAAAAAATAATTTCTAAGATCAATTTCCAAAATATAAAATAATAAACAATAAATAATATGGAAAGATCTTACTCGAAATCCACAGAAATAATGATTAGAACAATATAGTTTCAAATCCGATATCAGCAAGAATAGATCGCAATTGATTATCAGAATCACTCTTAGAATAGCTCACAATAATGTAGAATACTAACTCTTATAAAATCTCTCTCAAAATGATATAGAATGGTAACTCTCTTAGAATGATTAGCTTCTCTAATACAATTCGCAGGTCTATCTAAAAGAACATGTAATCAGCCTTCTAACGGCTAGTTTACAAGTGTTATGACAATAAAAAACTCTTATAGACCCCTTATAATATAAGGACTTCATTTAGGTTCAATTTCACTTAATAACAACTTTCAAAACACTCAATTAAACCTCAAAGTATTTATCAATCAAAATAAATAAGTATAGAATCCATTTTAAGTATCATATTGAGAAACATTAATATTTAATGAACTATATTGAAATGATTTAATTAGTATATGAACCATATCTTAAATATAGATAATATCCTCGAAATCTCTCTCAAATCCTAACAAGAAACGACTACTTTTGGATTTAAACTCGGATCAAATAGTATCCTGAAACTACGCATTCAGTCGATTGCCCAATTTACTAAAAGATACTGGAAGTAGCCCATGCAGTTCATCGGTCAACTGCTCGGTCGACTTTTCGATTCAGAGAGTTTGTCATGCTTTCACCAGTCGACCTGTCAGTCAACTCTTTAATTCAGAGAGTTCAGTTGTTTTCACCGGTCAACCTGTCGGTCGACTTTTCGATTCAGAGAGTTCAGCCACCATTGGCTGGTCGACTCCTCAGTCAACTTCTCTCTTCTGGATCTTTTCTCTGATCTCATTTTTTACTCACTTTCTTTTACGACTTCGCCCCTTTATCCATTTTTATCTTTAAATAAGCTCCACTAATATTCTTATATTCCATTTTAGTCATTCAAAAATATTTCTTTTCAATTCACATAGGAGAAAATAATTACACTTAACCAAAACACACATAAAAGATAAAATTCATTTTGTGCCATGTGTATGTTCTTAAATAGGATATTAAGAGTTAAGATTTACCTGAGTTGTTTTCCCTAATTTCTTCAAACTCTTAATTAATCTTCATCATCTTGATATCTTTATTTAGCATCAATTCAATTTGACGTCTTCATAACTGGAACTTTAAACCACTGAAACACTTAATCAAACATTAGTTCCACCAAAACATCAATACTTAATTATTCATCAAAATCTTAGGATCAACAAGTCCCTCAAATATTTTCTCAAACTCAATTAGATAGGATAGAAAGAATAATATGAACCAATTTGAGAAATAATTGAAATAAATGAACCATATCTATAGGGATAACAAAATATCAATATCATATCTTAAATACCAGTAGATCCCTAAGATAACTCTTAGATTCAAACCATAAAACGGCTAGTAATGACTACTTTTAGATCAAAATCCTCGAAATCCTCTAATCCTGAAACATTCTATAGGTCGACCGATCAATTCAGGTTGTAGCCCAAGCCAAACATGCAAGCCCATAGGTCGATCGCTGCTCCTTGATCTGTCGACCTAACGATTCAGAGAGTTTCCCAAGCCAAAATCCAGCTATGGTAGGTTGATCGGTACACCTTAGTCTGTCGACCTAACAATTCAGAGAGTTCACCCTTTGGCCATAAGTCGACCAACTAGTCGACTGAAAGATTTAGAGACTTCATCATTTCTCAGCTCATTCTCATCGGTTAACCCAACTATGTTGGTCGGTTGACCGATCCTGCTAACACTCTTCTTCCTTAATTCATTTTTAACTCAAATCTTCGACCTTTTTTTCCCGTTTATTCCATTTCTTTTCTCAATTAACTAAATTAACTCCTCAAATCAATTTTAATTTATAATCTTTCTTAAATCAATATTTCTTCTTCAATTTTACATAGGAACAAATATGTTTAACTAATTAGGATCCTATCAAAACTACACATAATCATAAAATCATTTTTCTGTCGTCTGTGATCCTAATCGGGATACATTAAGAGTAAAATTAACCTAAGTTATTTTTCTCTAGATTCTTCAAAATCTTTGGTCTCTTAATGCTCTTCTCTTTGTCTGTCTCTTGCATCCATAATCATCTTCAAAAAAAATTTCATGATTAAATCGTCAATGAAACTTTATCACTGAAACACTCAATAAACTTATTAGTTCCACAAAAAATATCAACATTTAATTATCTATCAAAATCTTAGGATCAACAATCTCCTTTTTTTAATAATGACAATTAACTTTGATATTTTTGTCAAGATAATATATAACTACCCTCTCCCTAAATCTAGGGACGGAATTTTTAACTCGTTAAAGAACAATCATGAAGAATACTTTTAACAATACATATGATATTTAACAAAGCACAAAATCATCTCAAAATTCAATAATTCATAAACTCCCCCTACATTGATGCAATGCTTATGCGAACAAACCTGAACATTAACTAAACATATTTAAAGCAAAACTATGGTCTCCCCCTTAAGATATTCAACAAAACATCAGTAAATTCTCTACCTTTGTCATCTCAAAAAGTGGGGAAGGGGAACCACAAATAACCACTACTCTAGGCATATAATGTAATAAATACTTAAAATAGTTAAATCATGATATATAACTCTTTTAAAAGCACATTATTTCAAATAATAAGTCAACTCATAAAACTCAATTTTAAGAACCAAAACCTATTTTAATAAATCAACTTGTAAGCACAAAAAATATTTTCAACAAACACCATATGGATCATCATTAGAGATAAGAATTTAACTAAGTAGATCAGATTTAGCTAGTCCATCAAAATCCATACACTAAAAGTTAAGTTTCACCAAAAACCTAGGTTAGCTATTACAGACCAAAATACTAAGGTGGGACTTATCCAATTAACACATCCATAATGAGAATAGAAGATAAAATCTAATGAGGACCCTGTCCAGTAAACTAATAATATAGTCCCATCGAACTGGTAGCTGGCTGCTGAGGATACTGAACCATTGGCTGAATATTCAAGCTTGAAGGCATCTGTTGATAATATGGCGTTGACGGTCCTGCTCTCGATAGTCCTGCTTCAGTTGGCCCTGCCGCAGATGGTCCACCAAAGGCCTACTGTGCTCCAAACATGGTCTGACCTATGAAATGCTGCTAGGCACTATATTGCTATTGGTATGCATGATGTGATGACTGCATGAACGGGAACATTTGCTCTAGATTTCCCGTGATTTTCCCAAATCCACTTTCCATATGTGTATTCATTTGGGCCATACTATTTTCTAGCCCAGCCATCCGATGTTCAATCATTTCTGCATGTACACGAAGATCATCAACCTGTTCATTAAGCAAATCTATCTTCTGATCCGAGCTCATTTCATTCTCATCATCTTCTTCTTCCTCAATCTACACTCTTTATCTTATCTCATTTCTCTTCTTCACCCATCTATTTCCTCGATACTCATATCCCATTAGCACAACAGTACCCACATTAATCCACCCCGGTGTCATTGTCATGAATTTTTCTTCATCAAGATCAGTTTTCACTCCAAAATGGTTAAACAACCTTTGGAGCACATTAGCATAGGGAAACACTCCAGAGGGTTTCTGAAAGTGATATTTCATGTGATCCATCATGATATGTGGTGATAGGTGTAAATTACCTATATATTTTCAAACCGAAATTGTTAGTTTTCGAGTATGTTTATTACGTTTTAATACATTTTAATGTGTTTTTATTCTTTTTGTAATAAATCAAGTGTGTGGGATGAATTGGTATGAAAACGGATACTAAACAATGATATTGAATCGAGAACGGTAGAAAAATAAGCTCGAGGGTAATATTCTGAAAAGAAGCCCACCGCAGTGGTGAAAATGCAGAGAGGCTCTTTTCTTGCTGAACATCCACCGCCGTAGCATTGAGATCTACCGCTACGGTGGTTAAATTGCAGGATGGTCCTAAATCCACCATCTTCTCCACTGCAGCGGCGATCACTGAACTGACCTACCGCTGCAGCGGTGAATCTCACCGCTGCGGCGGTCGCTCTACACACAAAATAGATATTTTTAGATATTTTGAGCCCTATGAAATCCCTTATCTCCTTCTCTCTTCCGATTTTAATTACCCTCTAAGGCCTTTAGAATATATTTAGGGTGAGTTTGAAAGATTTTTTAGGGAGAGCTCATAACCCTAGGTGGAAGAAGAAGAAGAAGAAGGAAGCGATCGTTCAACAGTTTTAGCACCAAATCTTTGGATATCGGCTAAGTTCTTTAATTTATTTTATTTGTTTTCTTCATTTTGGTAGTTGTTGGGCATGTTTAGTCCATTTCACATTGTATATATGGTTATGGCCATTGACTAAACATAGGTTGTTTAGGGATTAACACTATATTTATGAATATATTGTTTGATTGAGTTTATGTCTCGTTAGCGGTTGTTCTTCGTTATTTTCATTGTGTTTATCGTATTGTTTGTTTATTATGCTTAGATGGATATATCGAGAATTTGGAATTTGACACTCGGGAGAGGTAACCCCGGATTCGGACTAGGGTAAACAACGTGACGATCTAATAACCTAGGAAGGAGTTGGATTGTGGGTAATCGATGATGTTGGGGCAAGACTCATGTAACCTAGGGTCGTTAAGATGTTGAGGGGGACTTCTTCATTGACAAGAAGTCATGTATTCCCCCGTCTTACACTTGAGAGAGATGGCGGGAGAGTTTTCGAACTGAGATTGTCGATAGGGTAAACACAACGTGACAATCCAATAACCCGGGAGGGAGTTAGATTGTGTGCAATCAATGCTGTTGGAGCGAGACTCATGTGACTTAGGGCTGTTAAGACGTTGAGAGAGACTTCTTCGTTGACATGAAGTCGCGTATTCTCTCGTCTTACACTCGGGAAAGGTGGCAGGGAAGTTTAAGAACTGAGATTGTCAGATAAGTCGAACTTCATTAACATGAACTAAAACGAGATCGAACACGTATTCGTAAACGAAATTAATCCCTAGACAATCTATTCCCTAAAAACTATCTCAATATTAATAATAGTATAGATAATTTAATTAGATTAATTATATTAGTATTAGTATTTAATTTTATTCACATTTATTTTCGCCTAGAAAAAGTTAGGTCATGATAAACGCGGTACTCAATAATAGTCAAAACCAATCCCTGTGGACACAAGACCCTTACTCTCCCCACCTTTACTAAAACTTGACCTCATATACTTGCGAGTGAAATTAGCGGCGTATACCATGTGGTAAATCCAATTTTCTTCCTTCAACAATCTCATTCATCAAGTAAAGATCAAAGTCATTCACATTTTCATGACTTCCCCCTCTAGGCACAATTGTATAGGTTATTACCAAATGAAGAAATCGGTGCTCAAGGGTTAATGATCCTACTTTGTCACCCTCCAAGTCAAATATTTGTGCAATTTCCCTTGTATTAAAATTCAACGAAATCTAATGGGGAATATTAAATGGAAACACATTTCCTCTCTCCAATCCCAAAATAAGACTCAATACGTTACTATTAAATCTAATTTCTTTTTCTTTAACAAAGGTTGTCATATAAACATTGTTATAGGTGAGATTACTATAAAACATCCTTACCCATACCAGCATCTGTTCATTTCTTTGAGTGACGAATTCGGTCCATCCAAAATCTCTAAAATATTCTTCAATATCAATATTTTTCTATTTTAAACTAGAAAAATCTATAGGTTTGCAACCTACGACCTTTCAATTAACAAACTTCTTATTGTATCTAATTTCTTACTCCTCTTTTTGAAAAAATGTATTATCATACTTAGATTTCTTAGCACGCTTCTTAATTTTAGGCATTTTTCTCACAAATTCGAAACAAATCAACCGAGATAACCCAATAGATTTAGCCTACACAGAGAAGCAACAGAAACCCTAGAAGATAGAGAGAATACCAACCTTATCTCGAGGCAAAGGGTATCCAAATCTTAGATCCAAGCCCTAAACCTTTAGTTCCAAGCCAAAAATCTTCAATTCCAAGCCAAATCGAATTGATTTTGTGAGGTTTAAGAGTGAACAGACTTGGGAGATAAAGGGTTTTTGGAGAGAAAGGGTTTTAAAATCCAAATGGGATGAAAAAACGTGAGTTGGGTATTTAAATCCCGTAACGACAGGTCGACCGCCCATTTAGGATCGGTTGACTGACAGATATAGTATCTTTCACTCTTCCCAGGCTTGCTACTATTGGTTGACCGACAATACACTGTCGGTTGACTGACACTTCTGGTTTTTTTGTCTTTTAGTGCATTTAAACCCTAATTTGATCAATTTGGCTCAATTTATATCTATTATTGTGATCCACATATTTTATTAAAAATATTTTTCAATTATTCACATATTTAAACACACATACCTGCATATTACAAACATCTAAATTTCAAAATGTACAGGCTCAATCTCCCTAACAAAATTAATATACTTAAACTTTAAAAAATTTGACGTACCTGGGTCATCCTTGGGAGCAATTGGTGTGTGTTACTTTGGTGGATTATTGATTTCTAACTTGGTATCCTTTAATTCCACCAATTTTTCTTTTGCTTTATTTGTCACTTTGGTTTCTTCTTTCTTAGTAGTAGCAATTTTCTAGATTGGTTCGGTAAGAATTTATTTGCCTTTGTTTGGTGTTTTGAGCTTCTTTTCCTCATTCTTCTTTGGCAAAACTTTGTAAATAGTCTTTTTCTTGTACTGGTATCCTGTCATCTGTTGTGGATGAGCTTGGTCAACTCTCACATAACAAGCTTTCTGTTGCTCTTCGATTTTGCACGTGTTGATTCTTCCTTTTAGATACATTGAACCTTGATTCCCTAGTCGGCATAGGATATTCATTGTCTCTTCACGTCTGTTCAAATCTCCTTGTCGACATGTAATATTCATTGTATCCTTGAAATTGTTTGAATCTCTGATTGCTACCTGCAACAAGATTTGGTATCCAAATCTTAGATCCAAGCCCTAAACCTTTAGTTCTAAGCCAAAAATCTTCAAATCCAGGCCAAATCGAATTGATTTTGTAAGGTTTAGGAGTGAACAAATTTGGGAGATAAAGGATTTTTGGAGAGAAAGGGTTTTAAAATCCAAATGGGATGAAAAAACGTGAGTTGGGTATTTAAATCCCATAACGACAGGTCGACCGCCCATTTAGGATCGGTTGACTGACGGATGCAGTGCCTTTCACTCTTCCCAGGCCTGCTACTATTGGTTGACCAACAATACACTGTCAGTTGACTGACACTTCTGGCTTTTTTGTCTTTTAGTGCATTTAAACCCTAATTTGATCAATTTAGCTCAATTTATATCTCTTATTGTGATCCACATATTTTATTAAAAATATTTTTTAATTACTCACATATTTAAACACACATAGCCGCATATCACAAATATCTAAATTTCAAAATGTACAGGCTCAATCTCCCTAACAAAATTAATATACTTAAACTTTAAAAAAATTGACGTACCTGGGTCATCCTTGGGAGAAATTGGTGTGTGTTCCTTTTGTGGATTATTGATTTTTGACTTGGTATCCTTCGATTCCACCAATTTTTCTTTTGCTTGATTTGTCACTTTGATTTCTTCATTCTTAGTAGTGGCAATTTTCTAGATTGGTTCGGTAAGAATTTCTTTGCCTTTGTTTGGTGTTTTGAGCTGCTTTTCCTCATTCTTCTTTGGCACAACTTTGTAAATAGTCTTTTTCTTATACTGGTATCCTACCATTGTTGTGGATGAGGTTGGTCAGCTCTCACATAACAAGCTTTCTGTTGCTTGACCCTTTCATTTTGCACGTGTTGATTCTTCCTTTTAGATACATTAAACCTTGATTCCCTAGTTGGCATAGGATATTCATTATCTCTTCACGTCTGTTCGAATCTCTTTGTCGGCATGTAATATTCATTGTATCCTTGAAATTGTTTGAATCTCCAATTGGTATCTACATCAAAATATTTTCTTTTTGGTATCCAGTTGTTTCTGGATCCGACAGGGTAACCATGCAATAAATAACAAAAAATTTCATAATGACCAAATTTGCCACAATAAAAACATTTAATACTATTAGTAGGTCTCTTTGGATAGTCATTGTTTCATACGGGAGCACGATATTGTTGGCGATTTAGAGAAGCAACTTTAGTGACTATTGGTTTTTCAACAGGTTTAGTACTCTCAATATCCTTGAATTTATTCTTTGCTTTTTCAAGCTCCTTTTGTGTCTTCTCAAGTAACCGCTAATTGGTGTTTGACGTTTACCTGTAGACCAAAATTCTTTTTATGCATAAATTCAAGATCATTCTTAAGATTTTAGCACTCATTTTCAAAAGAATAGATTTCACACAAGCTCTGTCAAGATCACATCTTGCATTATCCAACTCAATGCTCAAGTCCTCATTCAAAGTTTCTAGATTTTTCCTTTTAAAATCATTCTGTGTAAGATCATAAAAATCATTTTTCAAAACCTCATTCTCATCTTCGAGAGACTCAATTTTCTCATACAACTTACAATTTCAGATAAAGTATTTCTAAACTCAACATTTTCAAAATATTTGTCCAAAATCTTTTGCTTGAGAAATTTGACAGTACTAAACTTCTTATTTTTAAGAATTACAATTTTTTGCTCAAGTTTAAAATTCTCTTTTTTAAAAACATACGTAAGAGCAATGAGCATCTCAATAGCCTTATCTGTATCCTCATCATTACGAATTCTATCATTCTCATCAGCAGAACAATGACTATCAGAAGAAGTAGAATCAACAGTAGTATACATAATTTTATAATCAAGACACTCCATGTGATCGTGATTAATAGTGCGAATGATATCAAAATCAAGGCACCCCTCGTGATCGTGTTTAGCCATACTGTGAAGTATATCGAGTTAAAACCAATGGTGATGGTAATTATTGGTCCAGTGAACTATCCAATAGAGGGTGAATTGGATAGTAATAAATATTATCAAATAAATAACACTTGAAAATTCAAATAATTAATTTTATCCTAAATTAATTATTATCTTTATAATGCAGCGGATAAGTGTTTAAATCTAAAAGCACACTCAAACAACAGAAAATAAAGAAAATATGAATGTAGTATACCACGATATATCTTGGTTCACCAAACTACTCTTGGCTAATCCAGTCCTCCGAGCCCCGCGGAGATTCACACCTACTAAACCACTAAGATTCCTTTAAATAGGTAGGAACTAAACCTTTACACAATGATTCTTTTCACAGGCTCAGAATCAACCTTTACAATTTCCTTTTCCCAAACTCAGGAATAACCTTTTCTTTTTCCTAGGCTCAAGAATAACCTTTTCTTTTTCCAGGCTCAAGACTAACCTAATCCTTCCACAAGTTAAGAATCAAACCTAATTATTTCATACCTTAGGCTAAGAATTAAACCTCACAAAAACACTCCAAGTATCCATTTACCCAGTAATGATTGAAACGTTACAAATTCACTCAAAATTTAATTCTAGTCAGGAAGAATTACCTCTATCTCTTTTCACGGGAAAATAGTAAGTTAATCTTTTTGTACTCTAGGCAAAGGTCAAACCTCAATCTCTTTACCGGAATAGATTGAATCCAGCTACCATTGATTAGACATTCCCAATAGTATCTAATTCGCATTCAACTCACCAATTACAAAATAAAAATAAAAATAAAAATTGATAAGTTCTTTTTCCCACTCAGAGCTTCTACCACCCTAGATTAATTTGAACTCAATTAATATCCCGATACTAGTGATAAAAATAAAGTGAGAATTTCAAAATCTGATTTTAATAAAAACGGGTATCACACAATTTAACACATAATTAGATTTTTACAAGAAATCATTTCAAAATAATTTTCAATCAATTTGAAGTTTAGGAAAACGATTTCAAAGATCAATATTCAAAGTAGTAAATAATAATTTCAAACAACAATTAAAAGCAAAAACATGGAATGATCTCATTAGGAATCTACCGAATAAGTATAGAATGAATAACAATGAATCTCCAAATCGATAACAGCAATAATCCACAACAAATTTTCTGAAAAACACTTCTCAAGAATAATCTCGCTATTCTCTCAGTACAAATTCAGAATAATCACTCTCAGAAAGCTCAGGAACTGAATAGCTCTTGAAATTTGATTGATTGGGATTATTGAAATATTAAAAACGCAGGTCTATATATAGAGAATTAAAACAAGCATTCAAACGGCTAGTTTCCACTTATCATGATATTTAATTGCTCTAATAGACCCCTTATATCATTATGACATAATCCTGGTATAATTCACTTAATTATAACTTTTAAAATGATCAATTTAGTCCCTCAAATATTTTTTCAAACTCAATTAGATAGGATAGAAAGAATTATATGAACTAATTTGAGAAAAAATAGAAATATATGAACCATATCTATAGAGATAACAAAATATTAATATCATATCTTAAATACCATCATATTCCTAAGATAACTCTCAAATTCTAACCATAAAATGGCTAGTAGTGGCTACTTTTTTTTTTTTTTATCAAAATTCTCAAAATCCTCTAATCTTGAAACATTCTATCGGTTGACCAACCAAAACCCATAGGTTGACCGATCGATTCAGGTTGTAGCCCAAGACAAACATTCAAGCCAATAGGTTGACCGCTGCTCTTTGATATGTCGACTTAACGATTAAGAGAGTTTCCCAAGCCAAAATCTAGCTATGGTAGGTTGACTGGTACACCTTGGTCTATCGACCTAATGATTCAAAGAGTTCACCATTTGGCCATAGGTCGACCGAGCAATCGATCGAACGATTCAGAGACTTCATTGTTTCTCAGCTCCTTCTCATTGGTTAACCAAGCCATGTTGTTCGGTTGATTGATCCTGTTGACACTCTTCTTCCTTAATTCATTTTTAACTCAAATCTTCGACGTTTTTGCCCCTTTAACCGATTTATTTTATCGGTTAACTAAATTAACTCCTTAAATCAATTTTAATTTTTAAACTTTCTTAATTCAATATTTCTTCTTCAATTTCACATAAGAGAAAATATGTTTAACTAATTAGGATCCTATAGAAAACACACATAATCATAAAATTATTTTTGTGTCATGTGTGATCCTAATCGGGATACATTAAGAGTAAAAATTAACTTGAGTTTTTTTCCTCTAAATTCTTCAAAATCTTTGGACTCTTAATACTCTTCTTTTTGTCTGTCTCTTGCATCCATAATCATCTTCAACAATTTCTTCATGATTAAATCGTCAATAGAACTTTGTCACTGAAATACTCAATACACTTATTAGTTCCACAAAAAATATCAACATTTAATTGTCCATCAAAATCTTAGAATCAACAGTGGTATTCTACTTTGTTACTTTATTTATTTTCAGTTATTTGGGTGTGCACCTAATTTAAGTAACACATATCCGCTAATATAAACGATAATAATTAATTGAGGATAAAATTAATTATTTAATTTTTCAAGTGTTATAAGTTGATAATTTGTTTTAATTTTTTATATCTACCCAATTCACCTCCCTCTTGGGTAGATTTCTGGGCCAACAAAGATATTGAAAAAAAAAAAAAAAAAAACCTCTCTTTTAACCACTTAACGATTATGAAAGAATTGACAAGTTTCGTCCTAGGGTGGGGGGAGAGATTATATATATATGTGTGTGTGTGTGTGTGTGTGTGTATTTTATTATTTTAGTTTAAATTATGATGACAAACTTTATGTTTTGATTAGGAAGAAAAGAATGGAAGAAATGAAGTAAAAGATTTTTATTTATTTTATTTTGAGAAAAAATTTCCTTGAAATAAAATGAAAAAATTATTTAAGGACTAAAAAATTGTTTTTATTGATGAAAGTAATAATTTAAAAAAAAAAATTGAAAATATTTTTGAGACGAAAATGGAATCTTTATTTTTTAAAAATTGATTAAGAAAAATTTTAATTTTTTAAAATATTTTTACTTTCAATGTAAGACAAAAGCTTTTGGAAAATCTTTAAAGAAAACAATTGTGAAGATAAATACTAGACAAATGTCATCTTTAGTGTTCCTATTCGAGTTTTTTTTTTTTCTTCTTTTCTTTTTTTTTTTTTTTTTAACACTTTCGAAAAACATCAAACAGAAAAAAAAATAAAAATATATATATATAATTTGTCTTTGTTATGAATCTAGAAATGTGTTCTAAATATCTGGGAATAGAGCATTTTTTGTCTCTTTATGTTCCGAGATTTTCGACGATAGAAATAAGGATAGTAAACAAACGCCACAAGTAAATCCAAGCAAAAATGGAATGGAAATTTGCCCTTTTCCGTGTTCTTGGTAAACTCATGCAAGGTATGCAATTTTTGTATGTATTGCAGTATTGGTCATAATATCTTCTCGATTAGCTGCTTAATTTGTGGGAAAAAAATTATACTGAATATGATAATTGCAGTTCATCTCTACAACAAACTTTTCTATGTCGCGTTTGTTTCATTTTTTTTTCCCACCATATTTCTATTTTCTTGCCTTTCAAGAAAAAAACTGTTTTTGTTAATATTTTATTAAGAATTTTCAATTATTTAAGAACACCAAAAAAAAAATAAAAAATTATTGCACGTGTTATAAGTAATTATAATGCGATTTTTAAATTTATACATAAAATTCAGAATTTTACTCTAATAGATTGGTAATTTTAGACAGGATACTGTACCTCACTAGTTTTTTAAAATTGCCCAGTTATCTTACTCTTATGTACCTAATATTTAGGGATGTGAACCATCTGGGTTTGGCTCCGTTTCATACAAAACTAAAACCGTCAAACATATATAAAACCAAAACCAAAATTAAAGCGATGGTTTTTTTTAAACGATTTTAAAACCGAACTATTTAATTTTAACCAAAACCAAAACCGCTAAACTGTGTAAGATTTTTAAATTTTATAAAAAACCAAAACTAAAATCGCAAAACTGCGAACTATTGTTTTTCATATATGATAAAAAATATAAAACATAAATTACAAAAACAAAAACCAAACCATAAAACTATTTATTATTACAATAAATATTTATAATGAGTAGCGATAAATAAAATACAGCAACAAAATCATAGGGATTAAAGTATAAAAGGGTTAAAGTGTAAATAAATAAAAAAATAGAGATTTATCTCTAAATACTAAATAAATATATATATCGGTTATATGATTCAGTTACACGGTTACTATCCCAAATCAAAATTTAACTCAAAATAAAAATCAATACTGTTTCAGTTACTAAATTTAAAATTAAAATCATGATCAAAACTATTTAGCCACTTTCAATTATTCAATTTGATTTCCCTTCGTTACCTACTAGTTCGATTTTTTTTTTTTTCAATCTCTACTAATATTATTGTAAAACGTCTTTTACGTGACCAACGGGAGGCTCTGTCAACACCGGCCAATGTAAACGAACTTTCACGCGCATTGTCGATGGTACAGGTCACATCTAGACTTTATTGTCTACACCATGATCATATGGCCGTCCTGGACGTTTAGACGTTTTCGACGTGGGTCCACGAAAGTTGGGCATTAAATTGCGGTTGGGGTCCATTTGCCTCCCCCCCAAGAAAACGTTTAACTGAATGATTGAAGTAATGACGAAATAATAGTTACACCCCTGTATTTTTTCATTATTCCAACTACTAACATCTGTTTGCTTGTTACTGGGTTTAAAAAGTGAGGGCTCCCAGACCATGTGCGGCTTTTCACCTTGAATCCCAAAATTTGGGTTAAAATTTGAAGCACGGCCCAATCTATTAACAATCAATTAACCTTCTTGCATTTGGTACATTGAAAAAAAAAAAAAAAAATGACAATAGAATTAAAATTAGTATAGTAATGGAATAAAATGATCATTACCATTTTTATGTTTCGTGACAAAATGAATTATATATAGTACTGAAATGACATCAAAAGGTAAATAATAATTTAATTAAATTTAAAACGGTATAATAGTTAATTTAATTACATTTCATTTTAATTTCATATTTGGTTAGTATTTTGTCACTTTTTTTGCCAATAAATGATTAAAATCTAATTTCGTGTAATTGGTTAATCTCATATTTTGTGGGATTAGGAAATTCTTGATAATGAAAATGTGATTAAATTTTATGTACCAAACATAAGAATGAAAATGATCATTCTCATGGTCATTTCAATCCCATTTCGAATTTCGTATACCAAACACAGCGTAAATGTCTTTGACTAGTTATGTTATCGGAAAGGAAATTTACAGATTTTGGCAATCGAATAACATTGACTCGAATGTAATTGTTGAAGGACCAATTTGATGATATTGTTTTATGTATGTTTTTTCATGATCTAATTATATATTTAGATTTGTCGGAATAAGATCTTCAAAAGTATATCACATTCACCATTTTTTTAATTAGTTTTTGAATTTGTATTGAATTCAAAATGGTACTTGTTGAATCCCACATTGATATTGGCCCTTCCCCTAGTATCCGTTCGCAGTGGTTTGTTAAAAGTTCACCCTACGTGTGAAGGGACGTGTTTAATCCAACATCGCTTGTGTTACCTGATCTTGAGCTATATATAAAGTCTAGGGAAATCCTCATCTTACAAGACATCTTTTGAGATTGAGTTAGGCCCATTGTGTTGCTACATGGTATTAGAGCTAGTACCTTTATCCGAGTTGGATATGTTGAATCTCACATCGATGTTGGGTCTCTCAATATCCTTGCGCAATGGTTTGTCAAAAATTCCACCATGCATGTGAGGGTTCACATTGATATTGGGTTCTTCCTCTGATATCCATTACAGTGGTTTGTCAAAAGTCCAACATGAGCGTGAGTGATGCGAACCTCACCAAGAATTAGTGAGACCCAAAACCAATTTATGATATCTTTGCTAGGATCGATCTAAAATCCAGATTTATAAACAAAAACAAAAAAGGAAGAACACAAAAAATACAAAATGTTTGATAGAAAACCTTAACCCAACGTTTATGAATGAAACATGAACCGAATGTATAAAGTAACAAACATCGACCTAAAGATTATATTGGAATCTCGAACCAAAGGTATAGAGTTTGAATGCCACAAAAAATTCTTGATAAGTTCAAGGAAACGTTCTATGAAGAACTCAAGAGAAAACTCTCTCAATCTGTATATTATAAGTAATGTGTTTATTTATTTATTTTTTTCTATTCAATACAACTCTTTTAAATAGGTAACCAACATAAAGGAATCTAGGCTAGTGGGTGGCCTTTCACACCTAGGGGTGACCTTTCACACAAGAAGTTTTCATCTTTAGCACACCCTACTATAGATAGTTGGTGGCCTTTCACACCTAGGGGGAGGCTACAAGAACAAAAAATCCTAGATGCTTTCACACTTACTAAAAGACCAATAGTAGAAAATAAAAATACTAATTGGCATTGATACCTTACAAAATGACATAAATTAAAACAGATAACTAAAATTTTGTGGGCCTCATGTCTAGGCCCATTTGAGTCCATGACTAAGCCCATTTGATTGCCTTGATGAGATGAATTAGGCCCTAATTGGCATTTGGGCCTAACTTGGGCATTACGACTTTAGATGTAATCCATATATTTTGAATTAGTCCATTAACTGCTTCTTTGATCTTCTTGGATCTTGCCCTCGTAATAGGCCCAATGGGAACATGCAATGGATCCTTTGTTAGTGCATGTTGGTTCTCATCATCCCCCTTCTCTTCAAAAGGATTCGACCTCGAATGGTCTCCTACATCAAACGGAGAAATATTAGAAATATTAAATGTTTTACTAACCTTATACTCATCAGGAAGATCCAACTTGTATGCATTATCATTGATCATCTCAAGGACTTGAAATGGACCATCCCCTGTTGGATGTAGCTTGGACCGCCTATGGGCTGTAAATCTTTCTTTTCTCATGTGCACCCAAACTCATTCATCCGGTTAAAAGACAACTCGTCTACGGCCATTGTTGGCTTTGATTACATATTGCTCATTTTTCTTCTCTATGTGTTGTCGTACATTTTCTTGGAGTTTCTTCACCATCTCAGCTTTCTTTTGACTATCCAAACTAGTCCTTTCACTAACTGGCAAAGGCAGCAAATTCAAAGGAGTTAGTGGATTAAACCCATACACAATCTCAAATGGTGAAAAATCAGTAGTAGAATAACCACTTCGATTATATGCAAACTCAATGAATGGCAAACAATGCTCCCAATTTTTCAAGTTCTTTTGAATTATAGTACGCAACAAAGTAGATGAAGTTCGATTCACTATCTCGGTTTATCCATCCATTTGGGGATAACAAGTGGTTGAAAACAATAATTTAGTTCCTGGTGGCGGAATATTACGTTACCATTTTTACCGCAAGTGTACGGGTCAATTTTTAGTATAGATTAGGAGAGTTAGGGTTATTGTGTCCATAGGGATTGGTTGAGATTATTGTCGAGTACTGGGTTTATTAGAACATAACTTTATTTGGGCAATAAAAAATGATTTATAATTAATAAATACTAATACTAAAATATTAATTAAACTAATTAATAATATATTGAGATGTTTAGGGGGATGTATTATCTAGGGATTAAATTCGTTTACAAAAACGTGTTTGATCTCGTTTAGTTATCAATAACGGTATTCGACCTATCTGACAATCTCTGTATTAAAAACTCATTCACTGCCTCTCCCGAGTGATAAGTGAATGAATATGTGACTTCGCATTAACGTCAAAGTCCCCCTCTAGCGTTTTTTAGAACATATAGTTACATGAGTCTTGCCCCAACATCATTGATTGCACACTCTCTAACTCTTTTCCGGGTAATTAGATCGTCACGTTGTGTTTAACCCTAGTCCGAATTCGGGATTACCACTCCCGAGTGTCAAACCCCTATTTCTTAATATATCTAAACAAGCATATAATGGAAATACAAGAACGGTAAACACAATCGAATAGAGAAGAACAACTGTGAAAGAAACACAACTCAAACAAACGACATTTTCATAAATATTATTAATCTTGTTGGCCCAGTGGAATACCCAAGTGGGTGGTGAATTGGGTAATTAAAAATTTATCAGAATAAAACTTTAATAAATCAAAGAATTAATTTTTATTGTAAATTAATTATTATCTTTATATCACAGTAGAATTAAATAATCAACTAAGTGCACACAAAACAACAAAAATAAACACAGTTGATATTGTAACACACCAAGATATATCCTGGTTCACCAAACTATTCTTGGCAAATCCAGTCTTCCGAGCCCCATGCAGATTTGCACCCACTAATACTCAAGATCTCTTTAAAGGTAGGAACCAAACCTTCACACTGATTCTTTTACTGGCTTAGAATCAACCTTTACAATATCTTTTTTCTCATGCTAAGGAAGAACCTCTACTTTTTACAGGTTAAAGAATAACCTATTTCTTTTTAGCACTAATGCCAAATAATCAAAACCTCACCAATCACTCCAAATATCTTTTTACCCGGTAAGGATTGAACTGTTACAAATTTCACTCAAAAACACAATTCTATCCAGGAAGAATCACTACCTCAATCTCTTTAAAGGAAGAGACGAAAAACTGGCTACCCCTGATTAAATATCCCCAAAAGTATTTAAACCCGTCACACTACTCACCAATACAAATTGATAAGCTGAAAATCTCACTCGGAGCTTCTACCACCTCAGATAAATAATAACTCGATTAATATCCCAAATCTAGTGATAGAAAAATGTGAGATTGAAAATATGATTTTAAACAAGATATGGGTAGTAAATAATTGAGCACGTAATCAGATTCAAGAAATTGTTTATAAAAATTTTCTTCAATAAAAATCAGAAACAATTTCTAAGATCAATTTCCAAAAGATAAACAAGTAATGCAATAATAGAATATAATTGGAAAAATCTCACCCGGAATCCACATAAAGAATAATTAGAACGATGTAACTTCAAACCCGGTAGCAACAAAGATTAATAGCAATTGATCTTCAAGATCGCCTCTCAGAATAGATCACACAATATCTCAGATTAATAACTCTTATAAAAGCTAACAAAATGATTTTAACTCTTTTAGCTCTCTTGATATTGATTGATGATTTCTCTTGCTATTAATGATATAAGAAATTCACAGGTTTATTTAAAAGAGACTGAAATCAGCCTTCTAACGGCTAGTTCCAATGTATCATGATAATTAAATGCTCTCTTAGACCCCATATATCATTATGACTTCATTTTGCTTCAATTAAATTAATAAATGACTTTTAAATCTTTCAATTAAGTCCCCCAAATATTTCTCAATCCTAATTAATTATAATAGAATCAATTTTATGTACCAAATTGAGAAACATTAAAAATTAATGAACCAAATCAATAGGATTTAAACATTAGGTGCAGCATATCTTAAATATCATCAAATCCCTAAAATCTCTCACAAATCTCAACCAAAAATGGATACTTTTAGATATGATTTAGGAATGCACAAGATCCTGAAACAGTGTCATAGGTCGACCTGTCTATCAACTTACCAATCCTAAGAGTTTCATAAGTCGACCTGTCAGTCAACTTACCAATTCAGAGACTTTTACCTTTGGACATAGGTCGACCTACCTGTTAACCGACTATGCTGGAATTTTTCTAAATTCGTTTTTAACTCATTCTTATTTACGTTTTTGACCCTTTAACCATTTTCTTTTCTAAATAAGCTCCACTAACTTCTTAAATTCCATTTTATTCATTTATAAATATTTCTTTTCAATAACACATAGGAGCAAATAATTTTATCTTATCAAAACACACATAAACAATAAAAACATTTTGTGCCGTGTGTGTTCCTAATTAGGATATTAAGAGTTGAAATTCACCTGAGTTGTTTTCCCTAATTTCTTCAAACTTTTAATTCTTCATCGTCTTTATCATAATCATTTAGCATCCATTTGTCATCGCATCTTCTTCATCACTGGAACTTAAACAATTGAAACACTCAATTAAACCATTAGTTCAACCAAAACATCAACACTTAATTGTTCATCAAAATCTTAGGATCAACAAATCCCTAAACAAAATCCATTTAGCTCATATCCATAACCATTTATACAATGAAAAATGAGCTAAACATGCTCAACAAACTACCGAAGTTAAGAAATAAAAGAAAGGAACGAAACACTTAGCCGTTATCCGAAGATTTGGTGCTAAAACTGTTCAACGATCGCTTCGCCTTCTTCGCAACATGTTCTTCTCCTTCGAAATTGTTGAGTACTCCCCAAAACCTCTCAAAATATCCTCCCTAAGTGTATAGAGGATTCCATGGCCGAAATGGAGAGAATGGGGAAGTATATAGGGAACAAAATATCACAAAATATCTGAAATTACACTTTACAACTGCAGGGGTCACCATCGCGGCGGTGGGCATGTCGGTAAGGTCACCGCTGTGGCGGTGACCTGTCGTTGCGGCAGTGGGCACAGTAGGCAACATCTCTGCATTTTCATCCTCGCGACGGTGGGTTTTCTACATTCCTAGTATTCTTACCACCGTGACGGTGGGCTGCAGCTTTGAAACAATTGCCTTTTTGCTCGTTTTTCCACCATTCTTCCACTGACTTGTTCCAATTAGCTTGATATTCAATTTTAGCTCTTTTTACCCTAAATTCCTATTTAATACAAAAACACATCAAAACATTTTAAAACATAATAAAACGTAATAAACATACTCGAAAACTAACAGGTTCAGTTTGGAAATAAATAGGTAAATTACACATATTAAATACCCCCAAACTTGATATTTTGCTAGTCCTCGAGTAAAACACCCACACAATACAAGAAAATAATAGAATTAATTATGAAATTAAAAACTAAAAATGAAAAACACTAAAAACAATAATGTGCAAGTTTTAAATATCATCTACCGACCAAACGATTTTTTTCCTCATCGGCCCCCAATCCTATCAAGTTCAAGAATAAAACACACCATGTTGTGTTCTAGAATTTCAACATTCGATAATACTAAGCGTCATTCTAGATCCTATCAACGTGTGTGTGATAAAACTCAATTATACGACTATCCATCGATCGGATTGGATTATCCACCAAATAAGCTCATTACTAAGAGCAAAATGATATAGGGAATCTATAAGCCTGACTAGGTTCTATTCTCCACTAATGTAGGCTAAGAAATTCAAAAAGATCAGTAGTAGGACTTGGTTCGATTTTGAAAAAATGACCAAAGGTATATCAGAAATAGAAAACAGGTTAACGTCGTTAACTTGACGATACCCGAGGTACATGCTTAGCACTCTCATACTCGAACTCCCATAGATGAAATTGAAACAACCCTGAAGAATTATTTAAGAATGTCGTACTCACTTGTAAAAAAGAAACGGAAAATAAAACCGTATTTACATATTTTTATTTTTTTTACGAACCACACTCCCAAACTTATTTGATTATTACAATTTCACGGATGTGGTTAAAACAAAAGAAAAAATATAAGTGAGTACTCAAATACCGAACTAATTTAAAATTTTATCCTAAACCCAACTGCTCACATCAAGAGTATACACGAATGCTAAGTTGATTCTTTCAAATTTGTGTCTTCGGTTCAACGATATAGGTTTGGAAAAAGTTCAATTGCCCATGGTATTAGTTAAGTGTTCAGAATTGAAATGGTTTTTAGGCTTCGACAGGGTAACAAAGGATAATGATATAACAAGGTTAGCTTAAAAGGCTCAAGCGATAAAAATGAATACCTAAATCATATCTCCCGAACTACCTCGCCTAGGATTTCGCCTCGAATTTTCCCCAAATCAAGTTTTAGAATCCCTATTGTCAGGAATTTGGGTGACAGATAATCATTTTTAAATCAATTAGACAGTTATACATTGAGTTTACATGCTCGTGCATTTAGGATCTACAATAACTTTTACTAAAACGCTACGTCAAGCACACAAAACACACATGAATGAGCTTTACACCCAAAACAATCAGGGGACGGACTCATCATCGAGTAATGACTCAGATGAAGCCAAAACTCAGCACACAATAACAACTAACCTAAACAAACATACACACAATAAAAACAAAACAACATAAACTAACAATTAAAACATATACTAAACAAACTACACATCACCCTCAACTTAAAACGGGTAATGTCCAAAACCACCCATAAGCGATCTCAATGACAGCGTATAGCATGATAATGAAGATGGGGGTTTAAAACACGTACTTAGGATGCGAGAGAATCTTACCTCCGAATCAAGTTAGTGGAGATGGATCTAACTTATTTTTTCCTTGGGTTGCCTCCCAAGAAGCGCCAGATTTACGGTCGTCGACTTGACAAAGCGAAGGGCTCGTCAAAGAGAGACTTCCGCCCGTAGTACATGTCATACAACACAACATACGGGTCTTGATTTAATACGCCCTCAAGACTGCGAAGATATGGCTCTGTATGGATCGATCTTTCAACTTGAGTCAACTCTGGATTTTGTGCTTGGTTGGCATGAATGTACTGAGCTGGAAACCGGGTAAGATAGGTGAGCCACATCGGATCCTCGTAGATGCGATCATCTTGGATTGAGCGTGGTGTCACCAATTGGAATTCAAACGGTGAAAACTCACAACGATTAATATGTGAATCTTCATCTCCATTCCACACTTGGGTTCTCTACTAATTAGCTTGATCGTCTTCGATCTCACCCAAGTACCTTCTGTTTGCATTCGGTTCCTTACAGTGGCTATCACATGATATGGCATGCTTGTCTCTCTGTGCCACCGTGTCTAACTCGGCCTCAACACAGCAGATTAGATGACTGATTTGCGTCTGCAGAGATGTTACGGTCGCATCGATGTCAGCATAGACCATCTCAATATAATCAAGACGATCCTCGTGTTCGTTGATCCTGTCATTCGTCTCCCTCAAGAATCTCTGAGTTTTCCCCCTAACTGTAGCGACACATCTTCTAAGGTAGGGGAAGACTCCACATGTTGAATCAGAGTGTTAATCTGTGGCGCCATAGTGTTGGAACAATCCCCCAATCTTTGGTGACTTGATAAATTATTCCAACTTTGATAATCATAGGCCGCTATTTCCTCCAACGACCAAATAGATTCGTCCGCGGTTAGGTCATAAAAGGAGAAGGTATTATTTCCTCCTTCCACCCATATTCTGGTTGCGGCTGATAACCCGTCGAGAAAATTTAGGAGTTGACATTCGCTCAGGAAACCATGGTTCGGAAACCGGAATAGAAGCTTGTTGTAATGATCCCAAGCACAATAAAATAGATCGAAATCTTATTGAAAGAATTGAATAAGTACCTATTGATCTAACATCTCCAAGTACCCTGCAGGAGAAATAAAAAAAAAACAAAAACTACAAAGAAAAAAAAAATTATAAACACTAAAAAATGCCTAAATTAAAATCAGGTCATTTACTTACAATATCAACAACAATCTAAAACACAATCCCCCGCAACAACGCCAAAAACTTGGTGGCAGAATATTACGTCGCCACTTTCACCGCAAGTGTATGGGTCAAGTTTTAGTATAGATTAGGAGAGTCAGGGTTATCGTATTCATAAAGATTGGTTGAGATTATTGTCTAGTACCGTGTTTATTATAACCTAACTTTATTTAGGAAATAAAAATTAATTTATAATTAATAAATACTAATACTAAAATACTAATTAATCTAATTAAACTAATTACTACTATATTGAGATGTTTAGGGGAATGTCTTATCTAGGGATTAATTTCGTTTACAAAAACGTGTTTGATCTCGTTTAGTTATCAATAACGGTATTCGACCTATCTGACAATCTCTGTATCAAAAACTCATTCACTCCCACTCTTGAGTGACAAGTGAATGAATATGTGACTTCGCGTTAACGCCGAAGTCCCCCTCTAAAATTTTTTAGAACACATAGTCACATGAGTCTTGCCCCAACATCATTGAATGCATACTCTCTAACTCCTGCTTGGGTTATTAGATCGTCACGTTGTGTTTAACCCTAGTCCGAATTCGGGGTTACCTCTCTCGAGTGTTAAACCCCGATTTCTCAATATATATAAACAAACATATAATGGAAATACAAGAACGGTAAACACAATCGAATGACAAAGAACAACCATTAAAGAAACACAACTTAAACAAACGACATTTTCATAAATATTATTAATCCATAGACAAAATTCGTTTAGCTCATGGATATAACCATTTATACAATAAAAAATAAGTTAAACATGCTCTCAACAAACTACTGAAGTTAAGAAATGAAATAAAGCAACGAAAGACTTAGCCGTTATCCGAAGATTTGGGGCTAAAACCGTTCAACAATCGCTTCTCCTTCTTCGCAACGTGTTCTTCTCTTTCGGAATTGTTGAGCACTCCCCAAAACCTCTCAAAATATCCTCCCTAAGTGTATGGAGGGTTCCATGGCCGAAATGGAGAGGAGGGGGATGGATATAGGGAACAAAATATCACAAAATATCTGAAATTACACTTTACAGCTGCAGGGGTCATCGCCACGGTGGTGGGCATGTCGGTAAGGTCACCGCTGCGACGGTGACGTGTCGCTGCGGCGGTGGGCACAGTAGGCAACATCTCTGCATTTTCACTGTTGTGGTGGTAGGTTTTCTGCATTCCCAGTATTCTCACCGTCGCGATGGTGGGCTGCAACTTTGAAATAATTGCCTTTTTGCTCGTTTTCCCACCGTTCTTCCACCGACTTGCTCCGATTAGCTTGATATTCAATTGTTGTAGCTCATTTTTACCCCAAACACCTGTTTAATCCAAAAACACATAAAAATGTATTAAAACGTAATAAAACATAATAAACATACTTGAAAACTAACAGGTTCAATTTGGAAATAGATAGGTAAATTACACCTATCAGTTCCCAACTTTCCCCACAAGACTTTCCAAAAATAGCTAAGGAACTTAACATCACGATCAGACACGATACTCCTACGAACACCATGGAGCCGTACTATCTCTCTAAAGAACAAATCAGTGATGTGGGTTGCATCATCGGTTTTATTACAATATATGAAATGTGCCATCTTAGAAAACCTATCAACAACCACAAAAACTAAGTCTTTACCTTTCCTTGACCTAGGCAAGCCTAAAATAAAGTCCATGAAAATATCCACCCAAGGCGCACTAAGTACGAGTAAAGGAGTGTATAATCCATGTGGTAAGACTCTAGATTTGGCTTACGTACACGTAACACATCTAGCACAAACTCTCTCCACATCACGTTTCATTTTTGGCCAAAAGAAGTGTTCATGTAACACGTCTAAACTTTTTCTTACACCAAAATGACCCATCAAACCACCTCCATGTGATTCACGCATAACTCACGCATAAAACTATTAGGTACACAAAGTCTATTCTCCCTAAACAAGTACCCATCCATTCTATAGAACTTACAAAACACTGTCTTCTCACACGCTCCATACACACTAGCAAAGTCATCATCATTAGCATATAATTCCTTAACATATTCAAATCCTAATAACTTCGTATTTAAAGTAGAGACAAAGGCATACCTTCTAGATAGTGCATCAACCACAATATTTTCCTTACCATGTTTGTATTTGATTACATATGGGAAGGTTTCAACGAATTCAATCCATTTAGCATGCCTTCTATTCAACTTATATTGTCCTTTCAAGTGCTTCAAAGACTCACGGTCTGTGTGTATGACAAACTCTCTTGGCTACAGGTAATGTTTCCAAGTCTCCAATGCTCTCACCAATCCATAAAGCTCCTTGTCATATGTTGGGTAGTTCAAGGCCACTCCATTTAGCTTTTCGCTAATGTACGCTATTGGTCGCTTCGCCTGCATCAAAATAGCTCTAATACTTGTTCCTGAGGCATCATACTCAATCTCAAAAGTTTTAGAAAAATTAGGTAATGCTAATAAAGAAGCACCACATAATCTTTCTTTAATCTTATTAAATGCACAATCTTGCTCATTACCCTATTTAAAACCCACAAACTTTTTAACAATTTCAGTAAGTGGTGCAGCCAGTGTACTGAAATCTTTAAAAAATCGCCGATAAAAACTAGCCAAACCATGAAAACTTCTTACCTCCGTGATTGTCTTAGGCATGGGCCATTCTTTGATAGCCATCACCTTTTCCTCATCCACCGCAATCCCTTTCGCACTAACAACATAGCCAAAAAACACAACTTTGTCCGAGCAAAAAGAACATTCATTTGCATTGGAATATAGTTTTTCTTTCCTTAAAACATCAAGCACACAATGCAAGTGATCAATATGCTCATTTAGGCTCTTGATATACACCAAAATATCATCAAAATAGACCACAACAAATTTGCCTATAAACGCACGCAATGCATGATTCATTAGCCTTATGAATGTACTTGGTGCATTAGTTAGACCAAAAGGTATAACCAACCACTCATACAATCCATGTTTAGTTTTAAAGGCAGTTTTCCATTCATCACCCTCTTTTATTCTAATTTTATGATACCCACTTTTCAAATCATTTTTTGTGAAAATAAATGACCTATGCAACTCATCTAACGTGTCATCTAGCCTAGGAATGGGATATCGATACTTTACCGTAATGTTTTTAATAGCTCGGCAATCAACACACATACGCCAAGTTCCATTCTTCTTAGGCACAAGTAGTACTAGTACTGTGCACAAACTCATGCTCTCTCTTACGTGTCCTTTGGCCAGCAACTCCTCAACTTGCCTTTGAAGTTCCTTTGTCTCTTCCAGATTATGCCTATAGGCTGGTGGATTAGGAATTGTCTCCCCCGGCACAAAATCTATTTGATGCTCTATTCCTCTAATCGGTGACTGGTAGAGGAATATTACGTTGCTACTTTTACCGCAAGTGTACGGGTCAACTTTTAATAGAATAGGGAGAGTAGGGTTGTCATATCCACAAGGATTGGATTAAATTATCGCTAAGTACTGCGATTATCATAACCGAACTTTATTTAGACAATTAAAATTAGAGTTTTTGTTTAAAGAATATATACTAAACTAAATTAACAACTAATTAAATTAAAATACTAAGTATATTATATGGGAATAGATTATCTAGGGATCAACTTTGTTTACTTATACGTGTTTGATCCAATCTAGTTGATATTAATGGTATTCAAACTATCCGACAATCAAGGTATCGAAAACTCACTCACTACCTCTCTCGAGTGTAAAGTGAATAAATATGCAAATGCATGTCGATACTGATATCCCTATCTAGCATCTAAATGATCACATGAGTCTCACCCCAACCTCACGGATTGCACACAATCGAATTGGGATAAACAACCGTCAACGAAACACGATTTACTCAAACAACATATATTAGTAAACTACATCAATTCCATAGATAATCAACATTTAGGTCTTAGCCATAACCATATATTCAACAATAATCAATATAAACATGATCAAGCAACCAAAAACAAGTTGAGAATAAAAGTGAGAAACAAGGGAGAATAGCCGTTATCTAAAGGATGACGTTCGTAAAAATCGCTCCGATCTTGTTTCCTCTTCTCTAATTGTGTTCCTCATCTTTGGTTGGTTGAATGCTCCCTAGAACACTCCCAAAATGCTCCAAGTTGTGTTTTCAAAATGTTGAAATGAAGTGATAAGGTGAAAGGGATCAAAATATCTAAACAAAACTTTACAGCTGGGGTTTTAGCGCTACAACCATTAAAAGCACCGCTGCAGCGGTGGGATGTCGGTAGGAATAAATCTCTGCAGTGATGAAGGCCATTACTAGAGTAATAGTTGGGCAGAGAGTTTATTGACTCTTCACCGCTATAGTGTTGAGGGTTATCGCTATAGCGGTCAAGGGTTAGTGGTCCTTGACACTGGTGCTGTAGTAATGGGGATCACCGTTGTAGATGTAAGGCTGCTTGCTTATTCTTGGATCTTTTTCAATGTTTTTCTACCGACTTTCTACTTATTTGCACGATTTTCAACCGTTTTCACTCCTAACCCCTACTTTAAACAAAAAAAATAAAAAATAAAATAAAAACGAATTAAAACATTACAAGAATAATCGAAAACTACAAAATTCGACTTGAAAATAGATAGATAAATTCAACCTATCAAATACCCCCACACTTGGAATTTTGCTAGTCCTCGATCAAGACACTCACACAATAAAATAAACTACCATGACTAATTAATGAATTTAAATACTAAAAAGGAAAAAACAAACAAACTAAAAAAAAAAAAACGTGTGAGTTTTGAATTTCATCTAACGACTAAAACGTTTTCCCTCATCGGCCCCCAATTATATCGATTTCAAGAGTAAAACGCACTATATGGTGTTCTAAAATTTCAACATTCAATAGAATTAAGCGCTATTTTAGATTATGTTCAAGTGTGTGTGCAAAAACTCAATCATACAACCATCCACTGACCGGATTGGATTATCCACCAACAAAGTTCATAACTTAAACCATAAAGGTATAGGCTATCTATATGTCTGATTGGGTTCCACTCTCCACTAAGGTAGGCTTGAAAATTAAAAAAAAAAAAATCAATAGGACTTGGTTCGATTTTTATCAAATGGCCAAAGGTATATCAGGAATGTAAAACAGGTTAATGTTATTAACTTAATGATACCTGAGGCATAATGCTTGGCTCAATCACACTCATAACCCCAAAGACCAATTCGAAACAACCCTGAACTAACACTTTAAAATATAGTACTCATTTGTCTAAACAAACAAAAATAAAATCGTATATACACATTTTTTTTACTATATGAAACACACCCCCAAACTTATTTGATTTGTACAATTTCACGAGTGTGGAAATATGATAAAAAAATGATAAGTGAGTACTCAAATACCGAACCAATCAATAGTTTGTCCAAAACCCAACCGCTCACTTCAAGTAGTATAAACAAATGCTAACTTGATTTCAACTCAATTTGTGCCTTAGGTTTAGCGATAATGGTTTGGAAAAAATTCAATTGGCCTGGGTATTTGTTACGTTTTTAGAATTGAAATGGCTAACACACTTCGACAGGGTAACGAGGGATAAAACATATAGCATGGTAGGCTTTAAAGGCTCAAGCGATCAAAATGAATGCCTAAATCATATCTCCTGAACTACCTAGCCTAGGATTTCGCCTCAAATTTCTCCCACATTAGGTTCTAGAATCCTTATTGTCATGAACTTGGCTAACAGATAATCAATGTCAAATCAATTGGATAGCTAGTACATTGAATTTACGTGCTCGTTCAAGTTAGGATCCGTAATAACTTTTACCACAATGAAATGTCAATCATACAGAACACACATGAATAGGCATTAAGCTCGACCTCGATAAACAACGAGGGGATAAACTCATCATCGGGTAATGGCCTAGATGAACTACAAAACTCAGCATACAAAAACAACAACTACAAACATAAACATGCTAACACTAATACTAACAAACATGCAAACAATATTAACTTAAACTACACAACATGTAATAACAATTAAATATAAACTACATAACTAATGAAAAGATATAATACTATAAAGCATACAAAACATCCACCCAAACTCAAAATGGGTAGTGTCCACAATGACCCAACATCAAAGTCAATAAATAGCATGCATTATATTAACGAATGGGGTTTTAAACATGTACCTGGAAGGTGATACAATCTCACCTCCAAGTGTAGACGGCGATGATAGATTGATTTTATTTGAAAACTTGGGTTGCCTCCTAAGAAGCGCTTTGTTTAATGTCCTCAACTTGACACAGAGAATGGCTCGTCAAAAAGCGGCTTCCGCCCATAGTATGTGTCATACAACACAACATATGGGTCTTGGTTCATAACTCCCTCAAGCTTGGCGAGATTTGACATTAATCGGCTCGGATTCTCAACTCGACTCGGCTCCATCTCATGTGCTTGGTTGCCCTGAATGAACGGAGTTGGAAATAGGGGAGGACAGGTGAGCCACATCGGATCCTCGTAGATGTGATCATCTTGGATCGGGGATGGCATCACCAATTAGATTTCAAGAAGTGAGGACTCAAAATCATCTTCTGATTTGTCATCAACGAATAATTCTTGAGCCTCGTCCTCTTTCAAATCATCTTCATAATGCACCTCCAAAGTCCTCCCACTTTCATTCGGTTCCTCACAGTGGCTTTCACAAATGGATGTGACTTGTGTGTCTCTCAGTACCACCACTTTTGACTCAACCTCAATAAAATAGATAAGCTGATCAATTTACGTCCAAAGAGACGTTACAATCACATCAATTTTAGCGTAGGTCGTCACAATAATGTCAAGACGACCCTCATGCTCGTTGAGACAGTTGTTTGCTCCAAAAAGCCTGAGTCTCTCCTATAAATTCAACGAACATTTCTTTCACGGTGGGAGAAGACTCCACGTGTTGGTCCAGGGTATCAATCCATGGCGCCGAAACGATGGAACTATGCCGCAAGCTTTGGTAGCTTATTAAATAATTCCAACTCTGAAAATCAAACTCCACTATGTCTTCCAACAACCAATAGGCTTCGTCCGCGGTTAGTTGGTCGAAGGAAGTGGTACCATTTCCTCCTTCTATCCAATTTCTTGTTACGGCTTGTAACCCATCGAGGAAGTTAGTTGACACTCTCTCGGGAAACCATGACTGGGGAACCAAACGAGAAACTTTTTGTATCGATTCTAAGCATAATAAAACGGCTAGGAATCCTGTTGAGAAAAAATCAAGAGGACTTGTTGATGCGACATCTCCAAGCATCTCGCAAAATAAACAAAAACAAAACACAAAAATTAAAAATAAAATAAATGCCTAAATTAAAATCAAGTTACTTACTCGCAATATCAACAACAACCTAAAAGTTAATCCCCGGCAATGGCGCCAAAAAATTGGTAGCAAAATATTACGTCACTATTTTCACCACAAGTATACGGGTCAAGTTTTAATAGAATATGGAGAGTAGGGTTGTCGTATCCATATGGATTGGATTAAATTGTCGCTAAGTACTGCGATTATCATAACCGAACTTTATTTAGGCGATTAAAATTAGAGTTTTTGTTTAAAGAATATATACTAAACTAAATTAATAACTAATTAAATGAAAATATTAAGTATATTATATAGGAATAGATTATCTAGAGATTAACTTTGTTCACTTATACGTGTTAGATTCAATCTAGTTGACATTAACGGTATTCAAACTATCCGACAATCTAGGTATCGAAAACTCACTCACTACCTCTCTCGAGTGTAAAATGAATGAATATGAAAATTCGCGTTGACACAGATATCCCTATCTAGCATCTAAATGATCACATGAGTCTCACTCTAACCTCACGGATTGCATACTTTCTAATACTCTCCAGAGTCATTAGATCGTCACGTTGTGTTTAAACCCTAGTCCGAATCTCGGGTTACCTCTCCCAAGTGTCAAACCTCGTATTCTCAAATCAACCAAAATACCATAACAAACATATAATGCAAGTAACAAAATAGTAAACACAATCGAATTGGGATGAATACCGTCAACGAAACACAATTTACTCAAACAACATATATTAGTAAACTACATCAATCCCATAGATAATCAACGTTTAACTCTCGACCATAACCATATATTAAAAAATAATCAATATATACATTATCAAACAACCAAATACAAGTTAAGAATAAAAGAGAGAAATAAGGAAGAATAGACGTTATTTAAAGGATGGCGTCCGTAAAAATCGCTCTGATCTTATTTCCTCTTGTTTAATTGTGTTCCTTCTCTTTGGTTGGTTGAGAGCTCTCAAGAATACTCCCAAAATGTTCTAAGTTGTGTTCTCAAAATGATGGAATGAGAGGATAAGGTGAAAGGTATCAAAATATCTAAACAAAACTTTACATCTGGGGTTTCGGAGCTACAGCCATCAAAGTACCGCTACAGCAGTGGGATGTCGGTAGGCTCATCGCTGTAGTGGTGGTTGGGTAGAAAGTTTACTAACTCTTTACTGTTGCAGCGATGAGGGCCATCGCTGCAGCGATCAAGGGTCAGTGGCCCTTGACGCTGGCACTGTAGCGATAGGGATCACCGCTGCAGTGGTGAGGCTGCTTGCTTATTCTTTGATCTTTTTCAATGTTTCTCTATCGATTTCCTTCCGATTTGCTCAATTTTCAATCGTTTTCACTCCTAACCCCTGCTTTGAACAAAAATAAATAAAAATAAATAAAAACGAATTAAAATATTATAAGAATACTTGAAAACTATCAAATTCGGCTTAGAAATAGATAGATAAATTCAACCTATCAGTGGAAATCCACTAGGCACCTCGTTAGGAAACATATCCTCATATTCCTGCAATAAAAACCTAACAACACTAGGCACAGATTTGTCAATTTCGTTAGTATTAAAACACGCCTCTTTGTACAAAAGTACAAACATAGGCTGATTTGTATAAAAAACACTCTTGACATAACTCGCCTTAGCATAAAAACTCATTTGTTCCTCTCCTTTCCTTTTACTCTCTTTTATTTTTTCATCATCTTTTTGTAAACTTTCGGCCTCACAATTTTTTTTAACTCATTATTCTTTTTTCAATTTCATTTGATCATCATATACTTGTCTTGTAGTCAATGGTACAAGAGTAACGATTTTATTATCTTTGACAAAGGAATGCCTATTCTTGAACCCGTCATGAGTAACCTTCCTGTCAAATTGCCACGGCCTGCCCAACAATATGTGACCCACATACATTGGAATAACATCGCAAATTACTTCATCCTTGTACTTCTCAATTGAAAAGAAAACTAAAACTTACTTATTTACCCGAATCGCCCCACAATCATTCACCCATTGCAACTTATATGGTCTAGGGTGTTTCAAGGTAGGTGGTAGGGGCGCATTTGTGCACGCCTACTTACGCTCACCAGTATACGAGGTCTAAAATTTTAATATAGTGGATCTTTGAAGATTGGATATCGTTCCCACAGAGAAAAGTGTGAATAATTGAATTGAATACTGCAATTAACGTAGTCTCATGTTATCCTGACAACGGAAGACATGAATTGAAATTAAACTAAGGTAAACTACAATTAGTGGGTTAATTCTAACTAGGTTGATTAATTAGGGATTGATTTCGTTCACTTAATACACGTTTGATTTCGTTTAGTTAACAATAATAGAGTTTAGGTGTCCGACAATCTCGGTTCGTAAACTCTTCCGCCACCTCTTCCGAGTGTAAGACGAGGGAATACGCGACTTCGTGTCGACGAAGAGGTCCCCCTCAATGTCTTAAAGACTCTAGGCCGCGTGATTCTTGACCCAACGTCATCGATTGCACACTAACTAACGCCTTCCCGGGTCGTTAGGTCGTAACGATGTGTTTACCCTAGTCCGAATCCAGGGTTACCTCTCCCGAGTGTCAAACCCTAGATTCTCAAATCCAACCACAATACCATTACAAGCATATTAAGATCTTCATCAAATGATAAACCCAATCAGACTTAAAAGCAACAACCGTTAAAGAAACGTATATTAAACCAAACGAGTATTTACACTACACCTTTCCCTAATTAATCTCTAAATTACACTAACATGTTCTTAGCTAATACAACATTAAATCAAGAGGAGATCATCATTATCAAAAATAAACATTAAATACAAATATGGAAACAAGGGAAGAAAAGCCAAATTTAAAAGTGGAGTAGTCCACTTTCGCCAAAGAACAATCCTCCCAAACTTCCTCTTCTCCGTTGATGAACTTCCTCTTCTAGCTCTTCAAGATTGGCCAAGAACACCTTCTAAAACCAATCTAATCTACTTCCTAAATTACCTAAACCTAACTAAGGTGAAAGGAGAGCTCTCAAGATGTCAACCAAAGCCTTTTCTCACATCTAAGGGCTTTTTTGAGGTTTGGTGGAGAAAGGGGTTAAATAGGTAAGGTTTGGAAAGATCTTCAAAATATCTAAAAACAGATATTTCTGTGCAGAGTGTCACTGCCTAAGCGGTGGTTCACTGCTTAGGCGGTGGACTTAAGTCGGTTAAGTTTCTGTCGGATCTTTGCTTAGGCGGTGGATGCTGGCATATCATTCTGATCTTTTCTCGCCTAGGCGGTGGTTCAGCCCTTCAGCACTCCAACATTCTGCCTCTTTTCCTCCTAGGCGGTGATCTTCATTCATCGAAACCCTGTTTTGCACATTTACTTCACCGTTTCTCCACCGTTTTCACTTTTTTCTCGCCCTTTGACGTCCTTTCCCTGTTCTACACTAAAACACACTAAAACACAATTAAATATAACTAAAACGCTTGAAAACTAACAAATCCGGTTTAGAAATAGATAGGTTTTTCACACCTATCAATACCCCCAAACTTAGAATTTTGCTAGTTCTCAAGCAAAACACTAACACTAAACTAAACTAACTAACGAACGAACCAACTAAAATGAAAAATTAAACTAACACGAAAGAAGTATATGCATGTAAATATAAAGTTCAATCGAAATGACCAATTTGTTCCTCCCTCAACATCCCTAAATCGGATCAAGTTCGGGAAGTAACCCACACCAAGTGGTGTTCTAGAATTTCAATGATCAATATCGATAAAAACCATTCTAGATCCATTTGAAGTATGTGTGTGAGAACTCAAATGTATAACTAGTTAAATACTGGATTCGATTATTCAATCGTTAAGCTCATAATTTAAACTGTTGAAGGATTCAGGAAAACTATACGCTTAATTGGAGTCAACTATCCATTAATGTAGGCTCGGGTATTCACATAAATCAATAGGGCTTGGTTTGGCTTTAGAGAACGACCACGGGTATCATTGGAATAAAAATAGCAAATCGGTTTAATCGATCGATACCCGAGGTAAAATTGCTTGTCTCTATCCTCTCTCATGACCCCACATTCTTAGAATACAACTCTGAATAAGAAATAAAAATCCTGGTATTCACTTGTCGAAAGAGAAGAAAATGAAAAACTATATTTATTCATTTTTTTTTAAACCACATATTCCTAAATTAATTTGAATTGTTACAGTTTTAGGAGAGTGCAAAAAGAAGTTAGAGAAACACACCCCCAAACTTATTCGAATTTATAAAATTTTAGGAATATGTAAAAAGAAATGATAGCAACACACCCCCAAACTTATTTTAGAAGCGTGCAAAAAAGAAATACGAAAGTGACAAGTGAATACATTAATACTGAATTAATTAAAATTTATCTGAAACCCCGACTGCTCACTTGATTTCACTCAATTTTGAAAATTAGGCTTAGCGACATTGGGTTAGGAAAAATTTAAATGAAAAGAGTATTTGAATGTTTTCAGAATTGATTATGTTATCGGCTTCGACAGGGGAAATAAGGAATTAACATTTTCAGGTTAGCTACAACGATTCAAGCGAAAAATTTACGGCCTAAATCACGTCTCCAGAATTACCTTACCTAGGATTCCGCCTCAAGTTTTCCCCAAATCAAGTTCTAGTTTCCTCATTTTCTATCATAAACTTAATATCGAATAATCAACGTCTAATCATTCAGATAATTATACATTGAGTTCAAATGTCGTACAATTTTTGGATCGAGATAGTTTTTACCCAATCGACATGTTAGGCACACAAAACACACAAGGAAGGTATTACCCCCCACCTCAATATGCAATTAGGGGATAATTCTCATCATCGGGTCTTGGCCCAAATGAACTCACATCTAAACATGCAAATACAACTTTATACGTACACAAATCTAAACTAACTCTAATACTAACATTCATAGATTAATCTAACACTAAACATGCAAAAACAAGAAATTATCTAAACTAAAATAAAATTTTAAAAACTCAAACATTCAAAATAAAATAAATACATAAACATAGATTTATACATCAAAATTTTTTCCATTTTGTTCAAAAAAATAATAATTGTTCATCATTTTTTTTTTTTTTTTTACAAAAATCAATCAAAATGGATGAACATCCACTAAACTATCATCCATCCCATACCATTTAGGCCTGAACATGGCAGTGTTCCAACATCAGCGAACCCAATAAACATATAGCATGCTTGCACACAAAATGGGTTGAACACATACCTAGGGAATAAGACTTATTCCCTACTATTCACCTGAAGACGAATCATCACCATCATTAATTTGGGAAGGAGAGTGTGGTCTCCGGAGTAGATGTGGTGGCACAGATGGCATCAGAGGGTAATCATTCATCTCAAAGACAAGGCCATCCCAAATCTTCTGTTGGACTCGATCTTGTTGCCTCGAAAATTGGTCTAGGAAAGAAGCAATCTCATATTATTTCTGGAGGACAGTCTAAAGCTTGTTATTAATCCTCTCTTGGGAGTTTTCATCTCAGGCTCCAGAAGGTCCAGCCGTCTCGTCTGCTTACTCTTCCCATTCCTCAGGCTTAGGCTCGGCTGCCTTTTACTGCCCAGTCTTCCACAACCGGTTTATCGCTGACAGATTAAGTGGAGTGATAGGGTCGCACAGGCTTCCCCCAGATACAGTCACATCAGCTAATCTGAAAATATGGGTCAATAGTGACGAAAACGGGAGCCCAGCCTTTACCGCCTTTGTAGCATGTATAATCAATGAATAGATCAGAAATCCAACATTGATTGGTTATCCAGTATGAATTTTATAGATAAAAAAGGCCCTGTCCTTTGAGACGTCTGACAGATGTGACATCGGTAAGAGGCTTCCGCAGATGAAGTGGTGCTAGATTTTTGAAACTGGCTTGAGGTATTGCACCAAAAAGGTAGCGATGTTCGGCCCTTGGTATTTCCACTTTACCTTGCCAGATGTGATCTTTTGAATGACCCTATGCAAAGTAGGGTCTTGGCTTTCAAAGGACTCCGGTGCCGATAGTCCAAAGAGATGATTGATAAAGTCTGGGCTGAAGATGATAGGTTGATTCTGAACCCTTGCTAGGTCGTTAATGGCCTCTGTAGCATTAACATAAAACTCTTTGACCAAAGCAATCTCGCCTTGGGGTGGCGATTTACGGAATTGCTCCCAGTGGCAGCTTCGAATTTCATTATGAAATTCCACCGGGAGATCTTCAATCAGATCGAAACCTCGTTGACGTATACAGGCACGATATTTTTCGTGTTCTTTAAAGTGCTCCTCCACTTGTTTTGACACAAAGCGGGTGGCATCATAGTCAACGTCGGTCGGCACCCTAGGGTGTGAACTCGACCCTTCTCTTCTGGCCCTCTTCTTTGTTGCTCTTTTCGGCATTTCCTACAATCACAATCACAATCACAAAAACCCAATACAACCTCATCATATATGAACAATTGAAAAACATAAACCTCCCTAATCACTTTGTCAAGAACACATACATCCCCAAACGAACACCCATTTGAATTTTTCAAACAAATTTCACAAATGTTACATCCTATATTAGTTCACACACTCAACCAATCCAATTAAACATGTGTATCACCAAGAATCAAACCAAAAACCCATGGAACTTCGGAATCGCGAAACTAGGGTTAAGGGGTTTTAGGCAAAATTTCAAAATCCATTGATTTCTTTGATATAATCATGTAAACCAACCAATAATTTCAACAACTAGACTAAATGTAATGTAAAATAAACTTACTTGTTGAGAATTAATGGTCCAATTAAAAGAGAATGAAGAAATCGCACCTTTCACGCAAAACCCTAAATTTTCGAAAATAGGGGTGGAGATCCGATTCTTGGAGGTTGAATCGTGATGGAAATGACTACTTTCGGTAATGGATGGATGATTTTTGAGTATTGGAACGGTTTGGGAGTGAGGTTTTAGAGAAAAGGTGGAGAATTTGGGGAGGGAACCTTGCGATTTTAATTTTGAACGAACGGGCTCTTTTTAACTGCAGAAGGTCCACCGCTTAGGCGGTGAATTCACCGCCTAAGCGGTGGAACTCTTTTCTTTAAAATCAAACCTTCTGACAAAATTTTGCCTAGGCGGTGGTTTTTCCACCTAAGCAAAATTACACTAGTGTAAAAACATTTTGTTCTGCTGTTAATCTGCTTAGGCGGTGGTTTTTTCTGCCTAAGCGATGGAGCGTATTTTGAAAATTTGGTACATCCTATATTTTTACCGCCTAAGCGGTGAGTTGTTTTCACCCACTCTTTTTTTTTTACCGCCTAAGCGGTGGTTCACCGCTTGGGCGGTGGGCCTTTTTTGCTAAAAAACACCCACTCTATATTTTTACCACCTAAACGATGGTTTATCGCTTGGGCGATGGGCCTACAGCTCCCACTTTCATGTTTTTCTCAAATTTCAACATACGGCTCCACCCCATACGTTTTCACTTCGCTTGTTCAACGTGTTTAAACTTAAAATACTTCCCCAAGCATCCACTTTCCTAAATTCACTTCCGAACACATTCTGAAGCCATGCCAGCTTCCAAAAAGAATAAATAATCAAATAAATAGTAACAAAAATCGGGTAATTTGATACACTAAGTTTCATTTCAAAAAAAAAAATAGCGCTTGAGTTATCGTTCCCAGCTGGACTATCGTGTCACTAAGTATTTTTCACCAAAATTCCCCATAGACAAGGAATTTGGGCTCAAATGCTCAGTCGGATCAAGATCATGGCTTAAAGTCGGCTTCTCTTCTTAGTCCTTATCATTTGCAATAAGCTCAATCTCGGGATTGAGAATTAAGAATTCCGATCTTCTTCATCTTTTCTTGCACAGCTTGATCTCATGAACACAATGAAACAAAAAATTAAATTAAAAACAAAACAAAAATAAATGTCAGGATTAACACTTGACTACTTAGTCACAATATCAACTTAGAATTCACACTAATATCATTTCAACAGCGCCAAAACCTAGGTGCGTTGACGGAACTAGGATACGATACATTTGGTTCTCCTATTTAAAACTTAAGTTTTGAGCCATTACCGCGTTTCTTTTGCAATATTCAATTAAAATTCAAACTAATCCCCGGTAACGGCGCCAAAAACTTGGTAGGTGTTGACGGGAACAAAATTTGACAATATTCAAATAAAATTCACACAAATCCCCGGCAACGGCGCCAAAAACTTGGTAGGGGCGCATTTGTGCACGCCTACTTACGCTTGCAAGTATACGAGGTCTAAAGTTTTAATATAGTGGATCTTTGAAGATCGGATATCGTTCCCACAGAGAAAAGTGTGAATAATTGAATTGAATACCGCAATTGACGTAGTTTCATGTTATCCTGACGACGGAAGACATGAATTGAAATTAAACTAAGCTAAACTACAATTAGTGGGTTAATTCTAACTAAGTTGATTAATTAGGGATTGATTTTGTTCACTTAATACACGTTTGATTTCGTTTAGTTAACAATAACGGAGTTTAGGTGTCCGACAATCTCGGTTCGTAAACTCCTCCGCCACCTCTTCCGAGTGTAAGACGAGGGAATACGCAACTTCGTGTCGACAAAGAAGTCCCCCTCAATATCTTAACGACTCTAGGCCACGTGAGTCTTGACCCAACGTCATCGATTGCACACTAACTAACGCCCTCCCCGGTCGTGAGGTCGTAACGATGTGTTTATCCTAGTCCGAATCCAAGGTTACCTCTCCCAAATGTCAAATCCTAGATTCTCAAATCCAACCCCAATACCATTACAAGCATATTAATATCTTCATCAAATGATAAACACAATCGGACTTAAAATCAACAACCATTAAAGAAACGTATATTAAACCAAATGAGTATTTACACAACTATACATTTCCCTAACTAATCTCTAAATTACACTAACATGTTCTTAGCCAATACAACATTAAATCAAGAGGAGATCACCATTATCAACAATAAACATTAAATACAAAGATGGAAACAAGGGAAGAAAAGCCAAATCTAAAAGTGGAGTAGTCCACTTTTGCCAAAGAACAATCCTCCCGAGCTTCCTCTTCTCCGTTGATGAACTTCCTCTTCTAGCTCTTCAAGGATTGGCCAAGAACACCTTTTAAAACCAATCTAATCTACTTCCTAAATTACCTAAACCTAACTAAGGTGAAAGGAGAGCTCTCAAGATGTCAACCGGAGCCTTCTCTCACATCTAAGGGCTTTTTTGAGGTTTGGTGGAGAAAGAGGTTAAATAGGTAAGGTTTGGAAATATCTTCAAAATATCTAAAAACAGATATTTCTGTGCATCCCTTCAGCACTCCAACATTCTGCTTCTTTTCTGCCTAGGCGGTGATCTTCATTCATCAAAATCCTGTTTTGCATATTTATTTCACCGTTTCTCCACCGTTTTCACTTGTTTCTCGCCCTTTGACGTCCTTTCCCTGTTCTACCTAAAACACACTAAAACACAATTAAATATAACTAAAACGCTTGAAAACTAACAAATCTGGTTTAGAAATAGATAGGTTTTTCACACCTATCAGTAGGTAAGTTCAGTTTTTCTACAAAGGTTTTGCTAGCCACATTAGTACAACTTCCACCATCAATGATCATACTACATACCTTGTTGTTGACCTGACATCTAGTATGAAAAATATTCTCCCTTTGTTGTTCCATGTCATCCTCTTCTACTTGGTCACTTACAGCGCGCCTTGCCACAAGTGACTTTCCCTCCACCGGGTACTCCACATCATCGTCACATGCATCCTTATGTAGTGGCGTTTGATCATCTTCACTCTCACTTTCCGTTTCCACTTCTCCATCAACACGTGCTATCATGGTCCTTTTATTTGGGTATTGTGAAGCTACGTGACCTACTCCCAAACAATAAAAACATTTAATATCACGGTTACGAGTTTGGGTTTTAGTTTTACCTTTGTTGGCATTGGACACATCTTTCCTTTTTGGTGGTTCGATTTTGGATTTTGAAACAACCCCTTCATTTTTCCTCCCATTCGGCCTCCATGAAGTAGAGGAGCTCGAGTTTTGAAATGACAGAGTTCCCTTCCTTTTAAGTTTCTGTTCCATCTTTGTTGCCATGTGCACCATGTCCTCCAACTCCACATAGTGTTGCGACTCCACTACGTTGGCAATCTTGAGATTCAGTCTATTCAAGAACCTTGCCATTATGGCTTCTCTGTCCTCCTTGACATTAGTCTAGATCATGGTGATCTCCATCTCCTTGTAGTAATCATCCACGCTCCGATAGCCTTGAATAAGACTTTGTAACGTATGGTACAAGTCCCTATAGTAGTGACTAGGGACAAACCTCCTCCTCATGTTGGCCTTCATTTCCGCCCACGTCTTGATTGGCCTCTCATGGTTTCCCCTTCTATTCATCATAAGTTTATCCTACCATATTATAGCATAATCAACAAATTCAATTATAGCGAGTTTTACCTTTTTCTCCTTAGAGTAATTGTAGCACTCAAAAATAAACTCCACATTCTTCTCCCACTCCAAGTAAGCTTTAGGATCAGTTTTCCCTTAGAACGACGATATCTTCATTTTGATGTTCCCCAGGTTTTGGTCAAACCCATCTCGCCATCTTGGATCTCTACGAAAAGTTCTACTACGCCTTTTTGCCCTTTGCACGAACTAGTCCTCATCGTTCAATGAAGATTGTTCTTCATCATTTTCGAACTCATCCTCATGGTCACCATAAGAATTTTCCACATGGGCACGTCTTTCTTGCCTTCTAGCATTAGGGACTCCTTGGGGCTGCCCCTCACACCAAGAGGCAATAGCAGCGTCTTTCTTATCCATTCGATCCCAAATTTAATTAGACACCACATTTATGCGTTCAAATTATTGTTGCATAGCCAGCAATGTGGTGGTCGTCACTTTCCCTCTTTTTTTGTTTGATGTGTTACCCCTGAAAGACATATCTTGAAACTAAAGAGAAATATTAGAGCATAAGTCTTTACATACTTCCTCACGTGTTTGCACTAAAAGTATGTCACTCACACTCTCTTGCCTTTTTCCACTCGTAGCTTCCTCTTTTAGTTCTTTATTGAACTTAATCAATCTCAATCAAAATTTCTCGCAACAATCAAAACTCAATGTTTCACTTCACTAAGAATGAAATTTAGGAAAGAAAACAAAGAGAGCAAGGAGAACACAAATAATAAGTTATGGAATAGATCAAGAAGAATATACTCTCTTTCGGGCTGCTGGATTTTCGTTTTTCTTTTTCTATTTTTTTTTCATTATTTTTTTTTTGTTTTTGTTTTTTTTAAATGATGATAACAACTACCTTAAACAATATCTGACAAAATTGAAGATTTAAACAAGATCTGAATAGATTCGAACACTTACACAAGATCTGAACAGAATTGAAGCTTTGAACGAGATCTAAACAAAATTGAAGACTTAAACAAGATCTGACTAGAATTGAAGATGAAATAAAAGAAATTAATTAATGAAAAAAAAAAAGATAGATCAACCCTGATTTTAGAATTGTGCTCTGATTACCAAATGATGCAACCTCACCAAGAATTAGTGAGACCCGAAACCGATTTATGGTGTCTTTGCTAGGATCGATCTAAAATCCAAATTTATAAACCAAAAAAAAAAAAAAAGAACACAAAAAAATATAGAGTGTTTGATAGAAAACTTTGACCCAACGTTTATGAATGAAATGTGAACTGAAGGAATAAAGTAACAAATCTCGACCCAAAGATTATAATGGAATCTCGAACCGAAGGTATAAAGTTTGAACACAACAAGAAATTCTTGATAAGTTCAAGGAAAAGTTCTATGAAGAACTCAAGAGAAAACTCTCTCAATCTGATTTTTTGTTAAAGTAATGTGTTTTTTTTTTTTTTATCCATGGAATACAACTCTTTTAAATAGGCAACCAACATAAAGGAGCCTAGGCTAGTGAGTGGCCAAGCACACCCTAGTGGGTGGCCTTTCACACCAAGGGGTGGCCTTTCACACGAGAAGTCTTCATCTTTAGCATACCCTACTATAATTAGTAGGTGGCCTTTCACACCTAGGGGAAGGATATAAGAACAAAACGTCCTAGATACTTTCATACTTACTACAAGACCAATACTAGAAAATAAAAATACTAATTGGCATTGATGCCTTACAAAATGACATAAACTAAAATAGATAACTAGAATTTTGTGGGTCTCATGTCTAGGCCCATTTAAGTTCATGATTAAGCCCATTTGTTTGCCTTGATGAGATGGATTAGGTCTTGATTGTCATTTGGGCCTAACTTGGGCATTACGACTTTAGATTCAGCCCATATATCTTGAATTAGCCCATTAACTACTTCTTTGATCTTCTTGGATCTTGCCCTCGTAATAGGTCCAATTAGAACATGCAGCGGATCCTTTGTTGGTGCATGTTGGTTCTCATCAGTGAGGGGACGTGTGGAATCCAAGATTGCTTGTGCTATTTGATCCTGAGATGTATATAAAGCCTATGCTAATCTTCATCTTACAAGACGTCCTTTTAGAGTTAGCTAATCCATTAGGTTTCTATAGTACTTCCAAAATTTTCATAGTTTTCCAATTTTGTGTTAAATTCAACGTAATACTACAAATGCATATTCTTTTAAAACCAATGTTATCATGTTTACCATCTTTTTATCAAATTTTTACATTCGTGTGTAATTTAACATGTTACTTCTTAACCTTCATAATTTTTCACATTATGTTGAAGTCACATTTTATTTCAACAAAACTTTATAAATGTAATATAGTATTTATGAGGAGAAAATCAGGTAGAATTTAATCTTCAACTACGTGTCCCAAACAGGTGGCAGTAACGAAAAACTTCTCGTCCTCAGCAGAATAGCTACGACCTCAAATTGACCCAACTTTTGCTCTATACCCCAGTCAAGGCCACGCCCTCGGGTGAGAGAACAACCACTAATCAGAGTTGTTAGAGCTGTCTACATGTATTTCAAGAATGAAACCTTCCTTGAGTAACGATCCCACAATCCACACCCTCTTAATCGTCGCCATCATAATGGCAATGGGTCGAGATCATCACTGCCTTAAAAATGATGAGTCGAGTATTATGGTAGTATTCACCCATGTATAAATACCAGAATAGTGAGCTAATCAGGTAAAAATATTTTTTCATGCCACCACTCTATCAAATTCTACTAAGAAACCCTTAACTGATTCTCACACTAGAGGTGAAACACCGGAAGGCCCACCCACGTTGAATTATTTTGCAGGAACTCAGGTTGAGGAAAAGAGAGCTAACCTAGGGAATATCCCAATCATTTGAATCTTAGAGTGACGTTCCTGGTGAACCACTTTTTGAATTCATTAGATTGGCGCCGTCTATGGGAACAACAAACAATTATTCGCACAAAATTTCATCAACTACATTAATAGTCATACTAAGATCTAGAATCATAACCAACGACAATGAAAGTGAAAGATAATTGATGAGTGGTTTATTTACCAACAAATCAAGTATTTTTAGGTTTAAATATTTGTGTATTTTTAAGCATTTTTGTTAATTTAATATGTTTTTGTATTGTTTTGTAGGTTTATAAATAAATGGGAAATAAGATGCAAAATCGGTTCAGGTGCAGTAACTTTATGGTCATTTTTTTATAATGATTCAATCCGATTTTAGAAAATCTCAAAACATAGAGATTGTATATATATGTAATAGATTTCCATAAGTTTTTGAATTACCTCAATTAGAGTTCAGACGAGAAAGTTACGGCAAAAATACAAATTCGGCATCAGCCACTGTCCCTGTATCGCTGCAGTGAGGGTTTGATCGTTGCAGGGCTATTCCGACAGTGAGTTTTTCTTCATTCCATCATTGCAACGATGCATTTGATTGCTGCAGCGCCTGGACACCAACTGACATTGATATTTTTAGATATTTTGGATTTCTCTTGATTCTCACTCATTCATACAATACAAAGAACATTTTTGGGAGTTTTTTGAGAGCTCAAGATTATACCAAGAAAGAGAGTTCATCAATTGGAGAAAAGAAAACAAGATCAGAGCGAATTTTACAGACGTAGAACCATCTATTCTTCAGATATCAGCTATTCTCCCTTGTTTCTCTCTTTATTTCTAAACTCTTGTTGGTTGTTTGATCATGTATATATCGTTTTTAGTTGAATATTTGGTTATGGCCATGAACTAAATGTTTATTGTCTAGGGATTGATATAGTTCACTTATATTCATGTTTGAATAAATCGTTATTTCGTTATCGGTTGTTCATCCCTATTCAATTGTGTTTACCATTATTTTACTTCCATTATATGCTTGTTATGATATTTTGGTTGATTTGAGAATACGGGGTGTTGGCCCAGTAAAATACCTAAGAGGGGGGTGAATTAGGTAATTAAATATTATCATAATATACTAGAATATATCAAATAATTAATTTTATACCTAAATTAATTATTATCTTTATATCATAGCGAAATTAAAATAAATCTAAGTGCACACTCAAATAACAAAAATAAACAAATTAAGAGAGCAGCACACCAGAGATTTGTACTAGTTTACCAAGCTACTCTTGGCTAATCCAGTCCCCCGAACTCCATGGAGGTCGCACCCACTAAAACTAAGATTTCTTTAAAGGTAGGAACTAAACCCATACACCAATTCTTTTATAGGCTCAGAATCAACCTTTACAATTTGTTTTTCTTAGGCTAAGGAAGAACCTCTACTTTTTACAGGTTAAAGAATAACTTAATTCTTTTTAACACTTAGACTCAAGAATCAAAATCTCACCAAAACACTCCAAATATCTTTTTACCTGGTAAGGATTGAACCGTTACAAAATTATTCAACAAAAAAATGCAATTCTTATCCAGGAAGAATCATTATCTTAATCTCTTTACAGGAAGAGAATAAAACCCTACTACCCTTGATTAAATACCCCCAATGATATTTTATCCATCACAACTCACCAATACAAAAATTGATAAGTAAATCTCACTCGGAGCTTCTACCACCCCAGATAAATAAAAACTCAATCAATATCCCAACTAGTGATAAAAATATGTGAGATGTAGAAATTTGATTTTAACAAGATATGGGTAGCAAATTGGAGCACGTAATCAGATTCAAGAAATTGTTTGAAAAAATATTTTCTTCAAAAATCAAAAACAATTTCTAAGATCAATTTTCAAATATAAAATAATAAACAAGCAATAATCAGTATGGAAAGATCTCACCCAAAATCCAAAGTATTAATCTTTAGAACAATGTAGCTTCAATTCCGGTATCAGCAAAAATTGATCGCAGTTAATTATCAAAATCACTCTTAGAATAACTCACAATGACTTAGAATGATAACTCTTATAAAAGCTCTCTAAAAATGATATAAAGTGATTATCTCTCTTAGAATGATTAGCTACACTTAGAAAATTCACAAGTCTATATAAAGGCATATGTAATCAGCCTTCTAACGGCTAGTTTACAAGTGTCATGACAATAAAATACTCTTATAGACCCCTTATAACATAAGGACTTCATTTAAATTCAATTTTACTTAAGAACAACTTTTAAAACTCTCAATTAAATCCCCAAAGTATTTCTCAATCAAAATAAATAAGTGTAGAATCCATTTTAATTACCGAATTGAGAAACATTAATATTTAATGAACCATATTGAAAGGATTTAATTAGTATATGAACCATATCTTAAATATAGAGAATATCCCTTAAATCTCTCTCAAATCCTAACAAAAAACGGATACTTTTGGATTTAAAATCGAATCAAACAATGTCCTGAACCAGCACATTCAGTCGACTGCCCAACGCCACTTGCAGCCAAACCATCGCCGCAGCGATCATAGGTCGACCACTTGGTCGACTCGCAGATTCAGAGAGTTTGTCATGCTTTCACCGGTCGACCACTTAATCGACTCGTAGATTTAGAGAGTTCAGATGTTTCCATAGGTCGACCGATCGGTCGACTCTTCAATTCAGGATGTTTCATCTTCCTTCTCCGGTCGACTGCCTCCTTCTGAATCACTTCTCTGATCTCATTTTTAACCTACTTTCTTTTATGATTTCGTCCCTTTATCTATTTTTATATTTAAAAAGCTCCACTAATATTCTTGTATTCTATTTTAGTCATTCAAAAATATTTCTTTTTAATTCACATAGGAGCAAATAAATATACTTAACAAAAATACACATCAAAGATAAGATTCATTTTGTGTCATGTGTGTGTTCCTAAATGGGATATTAAGAGTGAATATTTACCTGGATTGTTGTCCCTAATTTCTTCAAACTCTTAATGCTTCTTCATCATCTTGATATTTTCATTAAGCATCGATTCCATTTGACATCTTCATTACTGGAATTTTAAATCACTGAAACACTTGATCAAACATTAGTTCCACTGAAACATCAATACTTAACTGTTCATCAAAATCTTGGGATCAACAATCTCCCCCTTTTTTATGATGGTAATTAACTTTGATGTTTTCTTCAAAATAAAATATAACCACACTCCCCCTTAATCCGAGGACGGGTTCTTTAACTCATTAAAGCGTCACAATGTAGATTTTAATAATGTACAATTTAAAAAATACTCAATAAAGCACAATTTTTAAATTTGTCCCTTTTTATGAAAACTTATTAAAACATAGTTTTAGAATACTCCCCCTAAATAAAACATTACTCATTTCTCCCCTTTTGTCATCTTCAAAAATAAATTTAGGTAGGAAAGGAGAAAACAACAAATATAAAAAAAAATTAATGATGTATTATATATAAAAATATATTAAATAATGTACTATATATAAAAATATATAAAAAAATATATATTAAATAATTTAAAATGCGGACCAAGAAAATTAATCTTATATTTGTGTATTAATAAAATAATTAAATTAACTAAAATAAAAGAGACAAAAAATTGATTGAGTCACTTATTATATGATATATATATATATATATATAAAATATAAGAATTCATCAAAAGACTTGAAAGAAACATTATTTAACTTCATTAAAACATTTTCTCTTCTTCTGATTTTAAATATTAGATTAAAAGATTAGATTAGATTAGCATTAAAAATGTTATAATTATGGTACATCCATGTCACATATTTCAAAATCCTTACGGCATGTTTGGTTAGACGGAATTGAGAGCGAAAAGGAATCGCATTCCACCCTCGATTCCTATTTCATTGTTTGGTTCTCCAATAAAATTATTTTTGTGATTCTATTGAAATGAAAATTAAGGAAATGTGATTCCCTTTGAAATATGACGGAGTCAAATCCAACCCAATGAAATTAAAACTAAAATTACAAAAAAATTCATCACTAATCTAGCCCAATACAAAAATTAAATAACAGAAACAGAAATTAAAGAACACAAAATTGAGAACAAAAACAAAAAATTGAGAATAGAAACAAAAAAATGTGAACATAAACGGAAAATTAGATAAATGAAAATTAAGAATAGGAACAGAAAATTAGAGGACAAAAAATTGAGAACAGAAACTGAAAATTGAGAATAGAAACAGAAATTAGAGAACGAAAATTAAAAATTGAGAATAGAAACAGAAATTAGATAACAGAAACTGAAAATTGAATGCAATAGTGAAATATAATAAAATTTAATTATAAGGGCATAATGAAAATTTTATTATATTTCACTATTTTGTTCCTTCCCTCATTCCATTCCAATCAAACAAGTAAATGGAATAGTGATTTCATTGACAATTCTATTCTATTTTTTTTCTCATTCCATTACTTATTCTATTCCATTTCATCCTTATTCCATTACGTCTAACGAGCCGTTAAAGTATCCCAATGTGACCTATCAAATGCTATTAAGAGGAACGCATCAATTTTTTTTTATTCCCATTTCATGAACAGAAGAAACAAACAAAAAAAATAGAATCAGAAACTCTAAATAAACACAACCTAAACAAATGGAGCCGCATTCCAAATTCACTATTTCTTTCTGTTACATAAGACGTGTAGTGAGAGTGCAAATTAGTTTTATGAATTGCCAATAGCAATTTCCTAAAACAAAATTCTTCTTAGATAGCTTATATTGAATACAACAAAAATAGGTTAAATCCAAATTCATATTTTGACAAGCTCGAGCAAGATTACTATTCCAGAGGGGTTAAATAAACCTAGTAATCATGGCTTACAAATCTCTATCAATCTAAAAAGTCATACAATTGACAATATTTGTGCTATATGCTTAGTATGACTTAACTACTGAACCTTGGTTTTCTCAACAGTAATAAGTTTAAATAAAACCATACATGAAAAATAGGAACCAAACAATACAAATCAAAATGAATTCAATAAGACAGTGTTTGGTAACATTGAATTCAAGCCTCAAAATTGGAATAGGAAATAATAATACAGATAAATGTAAATACTAAATAAACACCACCACAAATAGGCCCGAAATAAATAACAATAATCATAGTCATATAGTGAACAAATTGGACTAATACATACACAAAAATACTTAACTAGTTGTTTCTTGTAATTTCATGTTTAATAATATTTAATAAAACAATTAATGCATTTAGAATAACAAAAAAATATATTGAAAAATAAATAAATACATTGAATAGTAAGCAACTTGTGTTTGTTCCAGTATCCTCTTCCAAAATTAGAGAACATTTTTTTGAAACATAATATTTTTTCCAGAATTTTGTGCTTCTTTTCTAAAAATTTGATATAAATTTAGAGCAAAACATTTTCCCCCCAATTAAATCTGCTTATGTTCGAAGTACTTTTGGAATAGAAACAAAAAGCACTCTATTTACAATCTCTACAGCGCAGTTTTTGTGTTGATTCAGAGTAGACCCGCGTGTATAACCACCTAATTCTGCTATGCATAAGAGTTGTTATACCATCAGCTATAACTTTTGCATATACACCAAATTACCTTGTTCCATGTCCAGCACAATATTTGGAGGTTTGAGCTCAACCCACGAATGAGGTTGTCCTCTTCATTGTTCATTTTAGTGAATATGAAATATATCGTAATTATCCTCTGTGTATCCATTTATTTTGGGTCGATTCTAGGTATTTTTGGGTGCTCAAAGTGAACTACTAAAATGTTTCCCTTTTTATAAAACATAACTTTTCTTAAATAATAGTGATATAGAACAAAATTTCATTGATTTAACTAAAAACAAAATAAATAAAAATCAAGTTGACCAAATAAGATTGAATCAGTTGTACTATTCTAAAATAAAATTCAATGCCTTTCTTTTAATTCATTTTTGAGCCCATCCCCCTATGGGCCGAATTCCTTTCTTGGAATTGTACCTAGTTTTTCTACATTTTTTTTTTTTCGTTTGTATCCTTTTTTTTCTTTTTCTAATGTTCAGGACGAGCCTTTTCTTCCTCCGGATGCCAACTTGCAAACCAAAGGCCCAAAAGGCCCTAAATTAAGCTACCAAGTGATAATTCTACAACTGAATGGTTCTAAATTAAAAATTGTAAATGGGCCGGCCATGGTTAAAATTTGGGGCCCAAAGCAATTACTTTAGCTGCTTTGGACCAGTGCCCCCATGGTTATTTCCTCGCAAGCTTGCCTAAGAGGTGGAGGAGGATGGTACACCTAGTCAAAGTTGTGCCATTTATTTTTATTTATTTGTTTATTTTTATTTTTTGTTTTACGATAAGATGCGTCCATGCCAACTTACGCACACTTCGACTAATCACCTCACCAGACAATTTTTTAGGTGCATTCCTCCACATCAGCCTGGTGCATTCAGGATCAAGTTCAAAATTTAATTCCCGTAATGCTTCTTAAGGAAGTTGAACCCTGGTTGACAAAGAAGGAAAATATCTCTCCCTTACCAACCAAACTAACACTGCTTGGGTAAAGTTGTGCTTTGAATGAGCTCTATGTCATCTGACCCTAGCCCTTATTGTATTGCAGAAGAATTGACAAAACAACACATTAGTTCTTTTTCAGATTTCTAAAACTAATTTTGCAGTAAAAATTGAAATAAGAACAGCGTTTACCAAACGCCACCTTAAACCTAAATCAACTAAAACATAACTCAACTAATAGTTCTCATTCTTTTACCCAATTCTGGGATCAGAATTGAAATAGTGCGGAAAAAAAAGGGAAGAAGAAGAAGAAAAAGAAGCCTGCCCAAACCCCACCTTAAACCTATATGAATTAAAAATCACTTGTCTAATGGATCTCCTCATTTGTTTCCCCTAATATGACATACAACACATTCAAGATTTTTAGATTCATAGAGCAACTTTCTGCAATAATCCACGCACATGGAAACATAGATACAATATAGCAAAAAAAATGTAAAAAATAATTGAGTATTCAGAGAAGAAACTGATATTTTTTAAAAAATAATAGTAAATTTGAAGAATACCCAAGAAGGAGGTGAATTGGGTAATGCAAATAAATTAACTTTTTATCGCTTCTTTTTACACTACTAGATTTTGACACCAAAAAATTTAAACAAAGTTAATACAAGTGTAATAATGATGCGGCAAAATAATGAAGTGGTGATGATGCAGCAAAATAATGAAGAAACAGATTAAGCATAAGCACACAAACATGAGAAACGGATAGAGATATTAGACACAATTATTCATAGTATTTGTCCAAGGTCCCTCCTTGACGGAGAATTTCTAATCCACTATTTTCTGATCCTCTTTCTCAGTGAATATAAAACCGATAAGCTCAAAGTAACGTCTAGTTACCTTCTCTCTCTCCAACAATTCTCTTACTTAAATGAATACCCTGGTTTAAGTTACAATTTTACACCCTCACAATTCAATTTCGACTTTTATCTTTTTTTTTTGTATTTTCATCCTTGGAGCTTCTAAAAGAGTGTGCGCAAAATAAAAGAGTGTACGCAAAATATATATGCCATTATGTTCAAGCACAAGTAATCACATCGACAACATTATCAATTAAGTTAAATGTGATAAGAAGAATCAATCCGTCAAAAACGTATAATATATATTTTTTTTTCCGTAACTTCAAGCAATGGTTGTTTTTAAGACAATAGCAAAACTCAGTTGGTTTCAAGTGAAAACACCAATTTAGTTCTCTTCTTATTGGAAATCGTATGCAGGGATTAAGACCTCGTATAATAACTTAATATTATCGGCGATGTGAGTTATTCCCTTTTCCAATATACTGTTATTTAATGTATTTTTTGATTTGATTGATCACAAGAAAAGTGTTAGGTTTTCAAGAAACGATTGATTTCAATTCATAGGAATTTATTTGATGTTAAAATACAATGTGAATCTTCAATTTGTTAATCAATGATACGAATGTTTAAGGCTTGAAATCCAGTTGACATCTAATAGTTACAATATTCCAATTCGTTTAATTTAAGTAGGAATTTGTTGGGAGACAAAATACACCAAACAAGGCTACAATATAGCATTCAAAATATGGTAACTTTTAAACATCCAATTTACCATTTGATCTTAATTCATAATTCCTAATTGGTGATTCAAACAATAGCTAAAACAATTAACCGAAGTTTAATTGGAATTTCAACCAATTATACGACAATTGGTTAACTGAAATAAGGCCTGGTTCACCGATATTCAAATTAAGCAAAAAAATAATGGGCTTGTTACTCAATTAGTGGACTGACCGGTTGAACAAACCAAGGGAGTCAAGCGTCTAGTCCAATTGGTTGAGCAGGTTGCCATTTCGGTTGATCGATTCATTATTTTTTATTGTTATGATCGATTGACTGGAACAGGGGTTTGATCGGAGGTCTAAACATGTTTCGAATTTTACATCTATTTTCAAATCAACTCTAATATGTTTTTGTTCCTAATCAACTTAGACTTTTAAACTATGTTTTACATATCAAACACACATAACCAACACATTAAAGATGTCATATAATATCATACAAATTGTGTGTTTGTGTTTTACTCGATGAGTCAACGAGTATTGGAATATGGAAAATAAGTAATTACATTATGTTCAAATATTCAACTTGTTGATTTTAACTCCCGTAGCCATTGAATCTTCTTTGAGTATTCATCTCGGTCATCTTCCCTTGATTCTCCATCTTAATTAATCTTCTGAGGAGAATCAATGAGTACCATCAAAGGATCCAATTTAGCCTATTTACTAGGGTAAGGTTCAAGAAGATCAAAGAAGTATTTAATGAGTTAATTCAAGATATTTGGGCTAAGTCTAAAATGGTGAAACCCAAATTAGGCCCAAAGGACGATCAAAGTCCAATCTATTTCATCAAGGCAATCGAATGGGCTCAGGCGTAAACTGGAATAGGCCTAGCATAAGACCCATGAAATTTTAGATTATTTATTTTATTAATTAATCTTTTAATTTTAATTTAGGTTATTTATTTGATGATTTGTAAGACATGATTGCCAATTTGTCTTTTCGTTTTTTAGACAATGAGTATAAGGTAAGATAAGAAGCTTTCTTATTCTTTGGTTTTGTCTTATAGTGTGAGACACTAGGATTTCTCTTATTTTTTATTGTGGTCATACTGTTCACGGGTTACTGTTCACTGGTGTACTATTCATTAGCTTAGGATTTTCTTCTATTGTTGGCCACCTATTTAAGAGACTTGTGTCCCATGGGAAAAAGACATTACTTTGATTAATACAATTGTGAAAGTTTTTCTCTTAAGTTTTTCAGAGAAGTTTCCTGAACTTATCAAGATTTCTTGTGGCATTCAACCTCTATATCTTTGGTTCATGATTCTTTATAATCATTGGGTCAAGATCGGTTCTTATACCTTTAGTTAGCGTTTCATTCATAAACGTTGGATCAAGGTAATCTATCCAAACTTATGTATTTTTATTTCTTTATAAATCTAAATTTAGTTTTGATCTTTCGCCAAGAAACCTTAAGTTGGTTTCGGGACTCACTAATCCTTGGTGAGGTTTGCATCATTTGGTATCAGAGTAAGGTTCTAAATTAGGTTTCATCTATTTTTTTATTTTTTTTTTCGTTCATTGACATATATTTATTCCTATTTTTGACTGAATTATATTATCAGATCTACTGTGCATTTTTTCATTCTAATCATATCTGGTCTGATTTCGTCTAAATTACTGTGCTTCAAATCTCGATTTAAAGTTGCTGCTTTAAAAAAAATAGAAACAAAAATAGGAAAAAAAAAAACCCCCCAAAAAAAGAACATAATCAAATAAAAAAATTTCAACATCCTATATTGAGATTTAAATTCTTCTTGTTTTAGTCCATAAGCTTATCTTTTGTGTTCTTCTTGTTCACTTTGCTTTTGTCCTAAATCTCTTTCTTAGCGAATCGATTGTTGAGTTTGTATTGTCACGAGAAATTTCTGATTGAGGTTGATTAATTTTTTAAAAAACCAAAAGAGTTAACTAAATAGTGGAAAAAGATAAGAGGGTGTGAGATCATAAGAGGGTAAAAGTCGAATTTGAGTGAAACACGAGTGTAAGTGCCTATCTTGAGGGAAACACGTGAGAGAGTGTTTGTGAGGTTTACTAACTTTGTTTTGCAGGTTATTAAACATGTTTCAAGAAACAAACAAATGCTCGTCCGATGAAGCGTTGACAAAGATGGACTTGAAACTTTTCTGCAAGGCCCCAAAATAAAAATTTGAACGGTTGAACTCGCGGTTTGATGAAATTCATGAACGACTAGAAAAAGTTGAGTCTAGTTCATAAAAGGGCCAACCACCTAAAGCTCCTAATGTGAAACGAAGAGAGAGAAATCCACCTCAGTTTGAATATGAAGATGATGATGGGGATGACCTAGATGAAGAGGATTGTGCCTATAATACGAGCTTAGGTAGATTTGGGCGTGAATATGGGAATAGAGGAGATAAGTATGGGAAGATGATTGATAATAACTTGGGAAATATCAAGATGAAGATACCATCGTTCCAAGGAAAAAACAATGGGAGAAGAAGGTGGAGTTGATATTTGAGTGCCACAACTACCCTGAGGAGAAAAAGGTAAAACTCCCTGTAATTGAGTTTCTTGACTATGCTATGATATGGTGGGATCAACTTGTGATGAACAAGAGGAAAAACCATGAGAGGCCTATCGAGACGTGGGCAGAAATAAAAGCCATCATGAGGAGGCGATTTGTCCCTAGTCACTACTATATGAACTTGTATCAGAAATTACAAAGACTTATTTAAGGCTATCGGAGTATGGATGATTACTGCAAGGAGATGAAGATAGCCATGACCAGAGCTAATGTCGATGAGGATAGAGAAGCTACTATGACAAGGGTTTTGAATGGGTTGAATCGAGAGATTGCCAACGTGGTGGAGTTACAACATTACGTGGAGTTGGAGAACATGGTTCATACGGCCATAAAGGTGGAACAACATCTTAAAAGGAAATGAACTAAGTCATTTCAAAATCCAAGCTCCTTTACTTCGTGGAGACCGAATAGGAGAAAAAACGACGGGACTGTTTCAAAGTCCAAAATCGAACCACTAAAAAAGAGAGACGATGTGCCTAATGTCAACAAAGGTAAAACCAAAATCCAAATTCTTAACTGTGATATTAAATATTTTCGTTGTTTGGAAGTAGGTCACATAGCTTCACAATGCCCAAATAGGATGATCATGATAGCACGTGTTGATTGAGAGGTGGAAACCGAAAGCGAGAGTGATGATAACCAGATGTTACCACTTGAGGATGCTTATGATACTGATGTGGATTACCCGGTGGAAAAAGAGTCACTTGTGGCAAGGCGTATTCTAAGTGCCCAAGTTGCGGAAGATGACATGGAACAACAAAGGAAAAACATTTTTCATACTAGATGCCACATGAACAACAAGGTATGTAGTATGATCATTGATGAGAGAAGTTTCACTAATGTGGCTAGCACTACTTTAGTAGAGAAACTGAATTTACCTACCTTGAAATACCCTAGACTATATAAATAGTGGTTGAATGATTGTGCGGAGGTTTAGGTAAATAAGCAAGTGTTGGTTTCCTTCTGAATTGGGAAATACAAGGATAAAGTACTTTGTGATGTTGTTCCAATGCATGCAGGTCATATAATATTGAGCAGGCTATGGCAATTTGACAGAAAGGTTACTTATGAGGGGTTTAAGAAAAGACATTCATTTGTTAAGGATAATAAAATTGTTACTCTTGTGCCATTGACTCCAAGACAAGTGTATGAGAATCAAATGAAATTGAAAAGAGAGAGTTCAGAAAAACTTGTAAGACTGAGAGTTCAAAAAAATACGAGAAAAAAATAGAGTGAAAAGAGAAAATATAGTGAAAAAAAAAATTGAAAACAAAATAAGAGAAAAACATAAAAACGAGTGAATTTTTATGGTAAGGCGAGTGGTGTCAAGAGTGTTTTTTATACAAACCAGCCTATATTTGTATTCTTGCACAAAGAGACTTGTTTTAATACTAACAAAATTGACAAATATTTACCTAGTGTTGTTGGTTGTTTGTTGTAGAAATATAAGAACATGTTCTTAAACGATGTGCCTAGCGGATTACTACCTATTAGAGGGATCGGACATCAAATCAATTTTGTGCCTAGTGCAATAATTCCTAACCAACCAACCTATAGGGAGACAAAGGAACTTCAAAGGCAATTTGAGGAGTTGATGGCTAAAGGACACGTAAGAAAAAGCGTGAGTCCGCACGCAATACCGGTGCTACTTGTGCCTAAGAAGGATTGTTGATTCTAAGATTTGGATGGATAATTAAATGTTGATATTTTTTGTGGAATTAACAGTTTTGTTGAGTGTTTCAATTTATTAGTTCCAGTAAAGTTATTATCATGAAGAAGTTGAGAAAAATGCTAAATGGATGCTAAAGACACTGACAAAGATGATGGATGTTAAGAGACTGAAAATTTTGAAGAACCTAGGGAAAAACAACCCAGGTTAAATTTTTACTCTTAATGTATCCTGATTAGGATCACACACGATACAAAATGTTTCTACAATTAGGTGTGTTTTTAATAGGATCCTAATTAGCTAACATATTTGCTCCTATGTGTAATTGAAGAAGAAACATTGATTTAAGAAAGATAATTGATTAAAATTAAATTTAAGGATTTAGTGGAGTTAACCGAGAAAAGAAATCGGTTAAATAGGCAAAAACGATAAAGAAATTTAGTAAAAAATTAATTAAGAAAAACGTTATTCAGCATTGTTCGGTCGACCAACCTGAGAGGATCGGTCAACCGAACAATACTAAATAACTTTTTCCTTGATTAAATTTTTACTAAATTTCTTCGATGTTTTTCATTGGAATATGTTGAAGTCTCTGAATCGATCGGTTGCCTTATGGTGTAGGATCGGTCGACCTATGGCTAAAATATGAATGCTCTAAATCGATAGGTCGACAGGGCAGTCGACCTATAAGAGTCTCTGAATCTTTCGGTCGACAGGGCAGTCAACCTATGGTGAAGAGATTTTGTCTTGGGCTACGTCCTGAATCTGGCGGTTTACCGATGGGTGTTGGTCGGTCAACCGATGAACAGTTTCAGGATTTGAGGATTTCATGGTTTTGATCCAAAAAGTAGCTGTTACTAACCGTTTTATGGTTAGGATATGGGAGATATCTTAGGGATCTGATGGAATTAAGATATATGATTGATATTTTGTTATCCTTATAGATATGGTTCAAATATTTTGGATATTTCTCAATTTGGTTCATGAAATTCTTTCTATCCTATCTAATTAAGATTAAGAAAAAGTTTGAGGGACTAAATTGGATATTTTAAAAGACATAATTAAGTGAATTATACCAGGATTGAGTCTTTATGATATAAGGGGTCTATTAGAGTGATTATTTGTCATCAAATAAGGGAACTAACCGTTAGAGAACTTATTCTAATCCCGTATAAATAGGCCTACATTTTTTAGGTTTCAATAATCCCAATCATTCAATTCTGAAAAGCTATTCAGTTCTATTGCTTTCTAAGAGTGATTATTCTGAGATTATACTGAGAGTATTATGAGAATTTTCTTGATATTTATTCTTAAGAAAGTTTGGAGTGGATTATTGTTGATTGTTGACTTGAAGTTTCATTGTTTATCATTATTTATTCGGTGGATTCTTGGTGAGATCGTTCCAAGTTATTTGTTATTAATTGTTTTTTGATATTATTATCTATTACTTGGAAATTTGATATTTGAAATCATTTTCCTTAATTTTAAATTGAAAATTATTTTTGAAACGATTTCTTGAGAAAATCTGATTAAGTGCAAAATTGCTTGCTATCCGTTTTTATTTAAAATCATATTTTAAAATTCTCACTGTATTTCTATCATTAGTATCGGCACATTAATTGAGTTCAAATTTATCTAGGGTGGTAGAACGTCCGAGTGAGAAAATCACTTATCATTTTTGTAATTGGTGAGTTAAGTATTAGATTAGATATTATTGGGAGTGTTTAATCAAGGGGTAGCTGGTTTCAATCTCTTTCGGTAAATAGATTGAGGTTTTAATCTTTGCTTAGAGTATAAAAAGATTAGGTGTTAATTCTTCCTTAATAGAATTAATTTGTAAGTGAATTTGTAACGGTTCAATACTTACCGGGTAAAAGTATACTTGGAGTGTTTTTTGTGTGAGGTTTAACTCTTAGCCTAAGTATAAAAGAATTAGGTTAATCTTTAACCTGTGAAAAAGATAGGGTTATTCTTGAGCTTGTGACCAAGAATTGTAAAGGTTGATTCTGAGCCTGCGAAAAAAATCATTTTGTAAAGGTTTGGCTCCTACCTGGTTAAATGAATCATAGTGATTAGTGGGTGCGACTCTTCACGGAGCTCGGGAGACTAGATCAGTCAAGAATAGATAGGTGAACCAGTATAAATTTCTGGTGTGCTGTATTCTTTAATTTATTTATATTTGTGTTGTTTGGTGTGCACCTAGTTGATATTATATTTCTACTGCTATAAAGAAAATAATTAATTTAGGGTAAAAAATAATTATTTGATTTTTTGAAGTATTATTATTTGGATTGATTTTTTTATCTACCAAATTCACTCCCCTCTTGGGTAGCTCATTGAGCCAACAAGGATGTGACTTGGCGAATGTGTGTTGATTGCCGAACTATTAGCAACATTATGGTGAATATTCGAGGACAAATCCTTTGCAAAGAAACCCTAAGTTGGTTTCGGGTCTCACTAGTCATTGGTAAGGTTCGCATAATCTTCCTTAATTTTTCCATGCCTTGTCTTGATCTTCATTCTTTGATCCATCATTTTTCATCTACGTAGTCTTGTTTTGCATATCTTCTTAATATGTTCCTAATTACTCAGCATACATGTGAAATACAAAAATCACAAATTTATTATTGTCATTGTTGGTGTTTGGAATTGGTAAACACCACGAGTATGGTCCAGTTAGATTTCACGTGTTCATTTTGCTGATATGGAGTGTTGCATCAGGGTTCTGGAGTCTTGGAAAGCGGGAGAACTGGAGTCTTCAAGAGTTCCACAATGAATGATCTATTCTTTTTCGATTCCTTGATGAGGTCCAGAGAGCTGACGTCCAAAGAATAGGTACCTACACAAGGACCCGCTGGGGTTGTGCCCAGCAAAACCCCTTTCGGCGTGAGAGTAAGAACTCGGGGAGAGAAGACAATTTATGCTTCAAGTAAGAGTGGAGCATTACCCTGGGCGTTGAATGCCCAGGTATTTATAGGAGTGGAAAACAATTAGTATTATCTAGTCGGAATCTTGAGCATGGTTAATTAGGAAAAACCTTTAGCAGTCCATGTTACTCTAGCGATGGGGGCTATCCCTTATTTCGTGGAAATTACACAATGACCCCTATAAATTGGATATTGTGTGTAAAACCTTCTTAATTTGACCTCTTCTAGTCATATCAATTTAGGTAATATTTTTGAACACTTCCTTGGATACTTTGGCCACTCCAATTGGAGAATCCTAAGTTCCGTCTTATTCCCGTAGGGTAGCATTAAGTGTTTTTTTTTTTTTTTTTTTTTTTTTTTTTGTGATTTGAGCACTTTTTATCAATTACAAGAGAGTTCTTTGATTTTTCTGGAAATTAAAATGATAAAAGTAAAATTAAACTGTCCACATTAATATTGGAAAGTTTAATTTCGGAAAATAAAATATTTTTGGCCGTCAATTTGATAAAACGGACAAACAAAATAGTTTTTGGGCTAAAATGAAAACTAGTTAAAATTGATAAAAGTTCTGAAAATTAAGTGGTGGGAAATGAAATTAATAATATCCAAAGTGATATTCTATGAAAATGCAATTTTAATTTAACCAATTTAGTCCCCAATTAATTTTTAAAAATTTTAATTTTAGCCCGAAACTTTATTTTTTTACCTAACTCAATCAAATTGTCGATTTTTTTTTTCTTTCAAAACATTAAATGAACTTTAAAACATGAATCTAAGGAATTTTTTTATCCCTTTAAATGCGGTTTAATGTTTGTCCAAATTTGAACTTTAGACTCAACAGTTTTACAGATGCAAAAACAGGTGAGACAAAATGTGGTGTCTACACCACCATCTTGTAAGAAAAGTGTCGTTACCCTCTCTAGGTAACAGATCCACGATCCATACCCGAAATTACCGCTATCTCTATGGTAATATGAACTAACTCTCCACCCATATATAGAGAAAGAGAGAACATATCCGGTGTGGATCTGTTCAGATCCATCATAGATTGCATTGGATTTATATATATATATATATATATATATAGAGAGAGAGAGAGAGAGAGAGAGAGATGAGGGTGGTGTGCCATGCTGATGGTGGTGGTGGTTGGGGGGTTAAGGGGGACAAATATGATGGGGAACTCGGGGGGTGGATGGTCTGGGGGAGAGAGGGGGGAACCATCATTGATGCTAGCCGTGGCATCTGTGGTTTCACTAGCGATTGAGCTAGAATTCAGAATAATATTTCTCTTCTAAACATTGTTCAACTTATTCCAGTCTAGAGAATATGGAGGAGGGAGAAAGAAAATAATAGAGAGTATAGAAAATAAAAAATTAAAATAATTTATGTATTAATAATTTAAAGGATAGAATAGTAATTGAATTATATAAGTTTTAAGTTTTTATTTATTTATTTATTTATAATCGAGGTAAGATTAGCCAATCTATTGTAAGTGCTCAAATTATAAGTAATAATATATTTATAAGTACTGAATTTTAAATGTTGAATATATTAAGTCTTCAAATTTTTTAATACTTTTAACTCAAAAAAATATTTTTTGTACAATTTTTATTCCTAAAATAATGTTTACACTTTATTTTTCTAAAATATTCTCTTTACAAGTTTCTCTCTATTTTTTTTTTCAATTTAATATTTTCTCGATCTATAATTTTTTGTACATGACTTTTTCTTTTTTTTTTGAGATTTTACAGTATTGGTTTAAAATATTAGTTGTGATAATTAAATATTTTATGGTATTAAGTGATGAGTGTTAAAAAAAATTAATTGAATCACATATCATTTAAAAATTTTGAATAAATTTTTAAATGATACTTATTTTTCAAGTAATGACTTAATTTTGTTATCAAACATACTTAATTTTATAAGTACTAAGTTTGAAGTACTTAATTAGATTAACAAACGGTGCTTAGTTGTCATGCCCAATCTATCTCAGCAAATAAGAGCCAACAAGAAGTCCCAAAAATATATGAGGCAATGTGAAAGAACTCCCAAAGTCAAAGGATAACAATGTTAAGAATTCAAACACGTAGTGCTAAATAATGTAAACATTCTGGGTTTGAAGGACCGAACAAAGGTTTTTTTGCTACGCTGAAACAAACCATCCACTTATTTCTTCACACAATTAGACATCTATTGTGGATAACAAAATGATCTATTCTTTGTCTTAATATACTAAGATTATGTTTCACCAACTGTTCACCTCTTAGAAGATGGTAGAGTTGGAATGCTCTGCTCATTTCTGAAGAAATTAAGTGGATCCACCTTGGTCTTGATCTTCACCAACCTGTAGTAATTATCCTTAAAATACTTAATCCCATAAACTTTTCCTTCCAAGAAGCTGTTTGGCCCATTGTTGTTGATACCCAAATCAAGATCTCGGTAGTTAAGAAAAGCTTGTCTGGGGAACTTGGAAACAAAAGGCGTCATGTAACTATATAGCGCTCGGGTCAGATTTATGTAATAATTTGATGCCTCGACCCCATCGGAATCCCAATTCGTCGCGTATTGAATCTTGGCAATGTTGCCGGCACGGTGCGGAAAGGGCTTTGCCGCCGGCGGGATTTCCGCCATTTTGCCGCCGTAAGGATTGAAAGTCAAGATGGGTGTTTGAAGCTCGATCATTTTACTGAATATAGATTTCAGGCCCTCTTTTGAAATGGGTTTTTGGAGATAATCTGATTTTCTCTTGAGATGAGTCAGCACTTGTGGGACCCGGCTGAGTAGGACGTTGACCGGAGTTCCGGCCGGAAAGCTGGTCCAGTAAAGAACCGACTCGACCCAACTCATTTCCATGCAGTCCGATTGTCTTAAGCCCAACTCGGGGAAGTCACGGTTCATGAGGGAAATAAGTCTCCTGGAGTCTCCAAGAAACAAAGAGAGGAACGAAGCTCTTACTGTTTTCGCGGAGCCGGCGCTGGCATTCACCACGTCGAGTATCATTCTGATGAAGATATCGTCGTCCAACTTGTCGGCGACCTGTTGCCAACGGTAAACTATCTCCGTCGCGTTCTGTTCCAACCTCCGTTCCACCCGGAAAACCGTGACCGTCGCGGGAACCCGAACCAGTTTGATTTTGTACGACAGAACAACTCCGAAACTGACGCCGCCGCCGCCGGTAATGGCCCAAAACAGATCTTCTCCCATTGATTTCCGGTTAAGTATCCGACCATTCACGTCGATCATCACTGCGTCAACAATATTATCGACGGAAAGGCCATATTTCCTCATCATGTTACCGTACCCACCGCCGCTAAAATGCCCACCAACTCCAACGGTGGGGCAAACTCCAGCAGGGAACCCGTGAGTGTTACTTTTCTCGGCGATTCTATAGTATACTTCTCCGAGAGTAGCTCCGGCCTCCACCCAAGCCGTCTCGTCTTTTAAACTAACGCTAACCGACCGGAAATTGAACATGTCGAGAATGAAAAACGGGTTCTCCGACCAGTACGAGACACCCTCGTAGTCATGGCCGCCGCTCCGTGTTTTCATCTGGAGACCATGGATTTTGCCGCAGGAAATGGCAGTTTGGATATGTGAGACGTGTAATGCAGTGATGATGAAGAGTGGTTTCGGGGTCGAGGATTCGTTGAACCGGAGGTTTCGTATGTAAGATTGCAAGACTGAGGAATATGAAGTGTTTTGGGGGGAGTAGATTGCTGATGAAATTGGGTGTGAGGGGCTTGAATTGTTGTGAAGGCATTGCTCAAAGTTGCCATAATGATCAGCAGAGGAAGAAGAAGAGGAGGAGGCTGCTAAAGAAATGAGAATTGAAAGAAAAAGTGTTGCTTTGGGGAATTTTAAGGTTGTCATTTTTTACGTCTTTGTTTTGTGTGTTTCTCTGATCTGTTCTTCTTCTTCATCTAGTAAATTTATAGGCAACATGTACAGCGATCTGGTAGGAGCATAAGGAAAATCTCGCCAAGAAGTTTTGACCGTGGAAAATGCATTTTTCTTCAGTGCAGCTAGCCGTATTAGAGTAACGGAGCCACCATGCATTCTCTCATAAAAAAGGAGGACCCACATTTAAAATTTTTACATGTGTTTTTTTTTTTTTTTTGGGTAAATCGGTGAAACTTCTTTTTTTTTTTTTTTTTTTTAATTTTTTATTATTATTTTTTTTTAAGTTTAATTAGTGAAAAGTTATTAGGTTTTGATTTAGTCCTTTAAGGTAAATTCCACTTGTGTTTTAGTTACGCATTGCAGAAATTGTAGGGATATTGCAGGAATTGTATTCTCACTATATTTTATTTTTATAGTGACATGTAATTAATGTTAGTTATAATTTTATAATTGTTACTTTTCACACATATTTAAGTATTTTTAGTTACATATACTTATATAATATTAGTTATATATTACAATTTTATATATATATATATATATATATATATAATATTTTGTGACGTTACTGAAAAAATATCAAATTTTTTAGTTACATATCAGAGTCATGTAACTAAAAAATTACATATTATTGAAACATGTAACTGAAAAATATCAAACTTTTTAGTTACATATCAGAGATTGTAACTAAAAAGTTATATATTATTGAAATATGTAACTGAAAAAAAATAAAAAAATATTTAGTTACCTGTAAATAATACAGTAATATTACACAGAAAGTAGTTACATATAAGTAGTGCGTGGTTATCACATGAGTAAGGCTTCCGCCTTTTTAAAACAGATAGAACTAAATCAATTTTTTTTACCACATATAGGACTTTTGACCGATTAGAGTTTAAATAGAGGATCTCCTACCCAATTTTCCCCTTTTTTATTTTATTTTATATATATATATATATGTATATACCCCACATGTGGTTTTAATATATTAAGTTTCAAAGTTTTATCATTTCATTTTATATATTTATTTTTTATAAAATTAATATTTATAAAATCTCCTAGCAAACAAGATCAATATTTAATATAAAGCCATAATTATTATTTTTAAACATCCTAAGTTTTTTTTTACATATGTTGTAATTCTATATTTTAACGAAATTTATGTTGATGGTAAAATAAATTATAACAATATTAACACTAAAAGAAAAAAAGTTTTTTATCACTCTGAAAACCGTGATAAAAAAGTTATCATAGTTTTTGTCCCCAAAACTGACCGTGATAGATGGATGTGGGATAAAAATTATGTTTTTTTATCACAGTTAAAAATCGAGATAGTTAATTCATATAATATCTCAGTTTTCAAATGTGATTGAAAGGATGATATATATGTGATCGTAGTAAAATATTGTGATTATTTGGATAATATTTATCTTAGTATTGTATCAAATTGAGATGTTTACCCTAGTTCTATCATATTTAAAAACTGTAATTCTTTCTCATATTTTTAAAAAAATAAAAAATAAAAATAATGCCTTTCCATTCTATAAAAGATATTGTCAAGAATGAACATACATCAATTTTCAAAACAACTAAACTATTACTAACACAAGAATTTTACATCACCATAAAAAATACAAATAACATTGTTTCGTAATACAAAAATCATAAACTTGAATTTTTATCATGAATAAATGTCTAAAATGGTTATAACACAATACACATATCATCAACTTAATTTTCTTCTTCATCAAATGATCGGGTGTAATCGGTTGCAATTTAAAAAATGAGCAATGAGAATTTCAAATTGCAAGTATGGAATTGATTTCCAAAAGAGTAAGAAACAAGAACATATCATCAAAAAATAAAACGGCAGCAACAAATCTATCATAACACGCATGAGAAACTGGAAACTTACAAATCTATCATGACATGCATGCGACTGTCTAACAAAATCAGAAAATTAAATTGTAAGTCATGCTAAAGAATGCATTATAAATAATTAAACCAAAAAATACAACGCATTATAAATAATTAAACCAAAGAATACCCAAATCATATAATTAAATTGAGTCATACTAAATAGAAAATAGTGCCTCAAAAATGTGAAAATAAGAACGAACTTACAATTCCAACCGAATGCCAATGTTTTGAAGGAAAATGCAATAAGAATATTGCAAATATGTTTCATGCTGAGCATTTATACCACCAACATATCATCGATCTTATTTTGCATCCTCCACTTAAGTGAAAACATTACCAAAGCAGAATTCAACTATTTCTTAAGAAGAGCTCAATCAAACTATATATTCAGAACACTTTTTTGGTAACTTTTGTGACTCAGTCCTAAATTGACTCAAATAAAATGATTATAAAAATAACATAATATCAAACGAAGCAGAGATTATACATTAATTCGATACATGCATGAAATCCTTTCATTACAGGTACATAAGGTGGTGTTTGGTTAGTGTTTTAACTAAAAACATTATGTAAAGAAAGTCACAAATATGGCAATAGATAAATGGAAGATTTTGGGAAGACTTAGATCTATAAAACGATCAGGCAAGAGAGACACTGCCATGGCTACACTTGCAATTACATGCAAGTGTCTCTCTTACACACCATCCGAGCTGCCCCACTAAGATATGGGCCAGATTATCTCATGCCCGATTAATTCGGCACTCAGAAAATTCATCTGCATAGCCACTATCTGCCACAACTTTGTGGCTCACAGAGAACTTAAGCATCAAATCGAAAGATTGATGTTCAATCCGATGGTACTGAAGCTTATACGTCAAATAAGAAAGCCTGAGAATTAATTCTAATGCAAATTGAAACAGAATAAAAAACATAGATGCAAGAATCTTAAAATTAATCAAATGCAAGAATCCCTCTCTTATAAGCAAACCGAATCCACAAGAATCAAAGCCACACACAATTCTGATTCATTACTCATTTCCCTCAACAAACTAATCTTATCCAAAAATTAGATGCAAGAATATGTTTCTATTTAGCAACATTGATTCTTCTTAACACACAACATACATGCACAATCTGTTTTTGTTTAGCAAAATTGAAACAAAAGAAAGTGAACATAATCAAATTGAAATACCACCAAATGAAACCAATTGAAATTAAAGTCAACAAAAAAATGTATAAAAATTGATTCAAAATTCAATGGAAAAGTTTACCTGTTTCCACAACCATAGAAGCGCAAGAGAAAATAGGGTAAGGGAAAATTTTAATTGTTTCAAAATTCACTAACGAAGACAATCAATATACAAACATAGGGAAAATCAAAAATCAAATTGAGATGGAAGGAGGAAGACTTAATTGGTCATTATAGCGTGGATTTGAGGTAGCATCTGGACGACAATGGCAATGGCTGGAGAAGACGACGATTGCGATGGATGGAAAAGAGAAAATGAAGTGAAGGCTAAAGACGATGATGGCGGTGAAGGCTAAAGGCTTGGCGATGGCGATAGTGATGGATAAATCTTAGAGATTTCGATGAAGGAACGTGGAATCAAGAAATCTCAGCGATTTCAAGATCGAGAGAGAGATTGAGAGAGAGAGAGGATTCGATTGAGAGAAAGTCTTCGATTGAAATAGGGATAACAACTAGTAGGGTTGATGAAGAACGATGGAAGCAAGAAATCTCAGCAATTTTGAGATCGAGAGAGAGGGGTCTCGATTGAGAGAGAAAGGTTAGTGATTGCCGACTGCTAGGGTTGAAGCAGGAAGAAGATGCCAACGAAGAGCGCCTAAATGCCTTTCTTATTTTTGGGTTTGTTTAATTAATGTTCGCCGCCAATTTCATCTTAATGGCCAATTAATCTCACTTATAAATAATATATGTGATGAAAACTGCCAAATTATTATCACGTTTTATTAAAATAATAAGATAAAAACTACTTACTAGCACATAATAAATTTTAAATGAGATTATATGTCACTTATATTTTTATAATTATGATTTATTTAAAAAACGAGATAAATTATATTTACTAAGTGTGATAAAAAAAAAATATATATTGTAGTGTTATGTTAACATATAACTATACTAGTGACACTTATAACACACTAATGTAATTCTATCACTATTGATTGTAATTATCGTATAAATGAAAAATAGTAATAGATACTTGTAGCTCTAAATTGCAATGAATTTTATGTCATTATAGCAGTTGTTAGACATAATTGTAACAATGCAACGTAAAAATGTGTAATCACATTAGGGACATGGTTATACATTTTTAAATTGTTTTACAATTATTCGAAACTAAACTAGTAGTGATTATTATACTTGTAACTCCTAACAACCCTTACACTATATTCAACAGTTAAAAATAATTGTAACATAAATTGTAATATATGTTATATTTGTTTCTAATAATGGTTATTTGTTTTTGTTTTTTTTGGGTTCGACTGTAAGATTTGTTCAGGTCAACTTTATGCGTAACTCAACTAATCACCTTCTCGGGCAATTTTAAGGGTGAAACCTCCAACATTGGCCTGTTACATTCAAGATTTAACTCCTATAATATTCCTTAGGAAGATCGAACCTTGGTTGACAAGGAAAATGGGGTTACCTACCCTTACCAATCAGACTAACCTTCTTATGTAAGGAATGATTATACGTAATGTAACTCTATAAACTCAAATTGCAATGAAATTTGCTACTAATGGTTATATTGCATTGCAATTAAATTTGTGACAATTGATAATTACTACTTTCATCTTGTTATTTCAAATTGCGACATAATTCATATTTGTTCGTAACTATCTATATAATAAATCAGCTCATTTACATTCACAACCGTCCGATGTCTCTGAATATTCGTAACCGTTGGATGTCTTTTGATATATACAACATCTATATATAACATATCTATATAATATATCTATCTATAATAATATACAATATTCAATACTTACCATCAATCATACTTTTTAACACTTACCATCGTCTACAGTTCCTGTCCTTGCCTGCCTGAACCACTGAACCACCGAGTCTTCTTCTCCACTGATTCAGTTGATTGGGGAAAGGCACTCTTAGGTTCGTCTCTCTCTCTTCCTCCCTCGCGCTCCCTCTCCACTTCCGACGATAGCCATCACCGTCCACTCCCTCTCAGCCTCCTCCGCCATCCCCTCGCCACCGCCACTGCCACCTCCGCTCCATTTCGCCGCGATGTCATCGCCTCGCCATCCACGCCGTCATCCTTCCTCGCGATTTCTTCTTTCTCCCTCGATCCACAGTGGCTTAGCTCTCGACTCCTCCAATCGTTCCCGATGTCACAGATTCCCTGGTAAGCCTCTTTGTTTTGAAATTCATTGGTTTGAATTTGATTTTTTTTAAGGGTTTCTGAAATTAGGGTTTCTTTCTCTCTTGATTTTGGGTTTCGAAACCCTTAAAATTGAAGCTCTCTCTCTATCTCGGCCGTGCTGCCTGTAAGAAATCACCACCATCGTCGCAATCAGGTCACCTTCATCAATGGCATACGCTCCTATCTTGCAGAAAATTCCAGGTTCGTCTTTCTCTCTCTCCTTCTCCGTCTCTGTTTTTCGTTTTTCAGTTTGTTCGATTTTCAAAACCCTCACTCGATTTGAGTTGATCTGAGTTGGGACACCGATTGTGGCGTTGATCTGAGTAGGGACACTGATGGTGGCGTTGGTTTCAAAAACCCTCATTCGATTGGGTACCTCCGCCTCCCGCCTCGCACTCTCGACGACCGTCAATCACCGCAAATCGATTTTTTTCTCCCTCTCGCACCAACATTCCGATTTTCCTCAGCAAACGCCGCTGCTTTCAGGTACGATCTCTCTCTTCTCTCTCACTCTCCTTTCACACATTCCAAGTACACTCCTTCAGTCCTCCTCCATTTGTTCACGCAGGTTCTTCAGCTGCTCTGTTTGATGCTGCTGCTCCAGATTCTTCATTCCTTTACTCCACCAGTTTGTTGTTGCTGCTCCAAAATCCAGCCAATTCGTTGCTCTACTCCAGTTCGTTGTTGATCAAAACCTCAGGTATGTGCTCTATTCGTTGCTGCTGTTATTGTTTATTTAAACCACAACACTTGCTCTAATGCATGCTTCTATCATCATATGGTTGTACTGGAAAGTCGAGTATTGAGAAATTTGCATGTCTTCTTTTTCACCCATTATTGGCTGACGTATCATTCAGTTTCCTTCCTTGAAGAGGATTCAGAAATCGCTCTCTTGCTATGATCATTTTTTTTTTATTTTTTATTTATTATTATTATTTTTTTTTTTTTTTTTTTATCATATTGGCTCCTTATACCCAATTTTTACACATTTTTAGGTCTCTTAACTTTTGAAGGTAGTACTGCTTCACAAGCTTCAAAAATTCTAAAAGAATTGATCGGCCGCCATATTGATGGTGGAGAAGTTTTGCTTATTAAATCTACATGTGCTGTCTTTGATAATGTCCTTAATAATAGTGGTGGAATTCCAAATGAGCATGTTTTGGCAGTCAAATATATTCTTTTCCTAAAACTCGGTAAGTGGATGCTAATGCCTGCTCACTAGATATGCTATGGTGCTGTGAAGATTTGTATTAGGTTCTTACATTAAACTTTTTGAAAATCAAAACATGCGCCTTGATCGAGTTTGAAGATTTCCCTGTTCTCTCTTCTTGCAGGCGGCCACCACCATGGCAACACCCTATCGCACACCTCAAACCACCGTTGTTGTAAAACTTCAGCAACACCATCACAAAGTTATCGTCGCCACGCCATCGCCATCACAAAGCCGCTATCATCTCTTGAAGGCTCATCCATCTCTTTCTTTGCCTACGGTGGTCTCCCCTCTCTCTCTTTCTCACTCTAAACTGTTTTTGTTTACTGTTTCTGTTTATGAATCGTAAAAGATTGATCCGAAAAAATAAATAAATCAAGGTAGCATTTGGTTTCTGTTTTTGTTTCTGTTTTTTGTTTACTGTTTCTGTTCCCATTTCTGTTCCCATTTCTGTTTCTGTTTCTTTACTGTTTCTGTTCTCATTTCTGTTTCAGTCCTAAAATATCGAACTAAAAAAGTAACGTCGCATTTGGTTTCTGTTTCTGTTTTAGTAACGTCGCACTTTTGGTTTTGGCAAATTGAAAACTCAGAGATGCAAATTGGTTTTTGATTGATCAAGCTTTGGTCTTAAGAAAATGTGCTATGATTTATATTATAGATGGTTTCTTCCTGATCAATTTTGACAATTAGGTGGTTAAGTTTCCTTGATTGATTATGTTTTATTTTATATCTCAGATTTTCGAACAAAATTTATAAATCAGAATGGGCGGATCTGGATGGTGATGGTCGGGGTGGCTCTGTCCCGCCTTTTCTTCGCTCCCTTTGTCTTCTCTTAGCCACCAGCACGCCACCGCTTCCTCTGCCCTTCTCTCAGATGCCACAACACTGTTTTTTTTTTTTAAGGATGTTTTTATGAACATATTGTTCGTTTATGGAAACCGGGAGTTGGGAAGCTGCAAAGAGGCATTGATTGAGGATGAAGAATGCTATTGTTGCTGTAAGTTCTTTCCAACTCTTTGTTCATTCTTACGATGAATATTTGTTTTTCTTATTAGGGCATTTTTTCAAACTTTGATTAATTGTTGGGATTGTTTTCATAATCTACAAATAGCATTTGTTTGGTGTTTCTGTTCCCATCTGTTCTGAATTTTTAAGATCAAAATAGGAACATAATTGGGTTGTGTTTGATATTATGGAATTAGAACGTATAATTGATTTAAATTTTCTATATGAATCTTCCCCTTTCAATTGTTTTCAATTGATTCCGTACTTTGTTTTGTCAATGATGGTTGAATTTTGTTTGTATGAGCAATTACTTTAATGGTTTGGGCATATTTTCTTGAGTATTGGGGACCCTGAACTAGGTATGTCTTACCACACTATCAACGTCCTCACTTATGCCCCGCTGTTCTGTTAATTTTTTTCGATTAGACGAATTAAATTCACAATATTAATTCCTAAATAGTTATTTTTTATTAATTATTATGCAATTCACGATATGTATTTGATTGCCATGGATAAAAAACACAACTACCATTCAATCCGAGGTAAAACTAAGATATTGTTAGCGTTTTTATTTTCATTTATAATGATGTATCAATTTTCAAGGACTATGGATTTATAGTTTATCCAGATTTTGTTTAATTTAAGTTATTTGATATGAGACATGAATTTTTTTTGTTTGGATTTGTGATTAAGTACTTACTAATTTAATTCAAATTTGTGATTAAGTATTTACTAATTTTTTTTTATTTCTATTATGGATTTAGGTAGGTCGACAAAATAAGATGACGATAAATTGATGGGGGTACAATCATGAGGTAATTGCTTCATTTTAATTTAATTCAAATTGTCCGCAATTTTATAGTAACTTATTTATTTGTAAAATTGACGTGTATTGTGTTTGTCTCTCATTGGCCAATATACATACATGTGACATCCTAAATATTTCAAAATCTGATGAAGCTAATCTATGGTTTGATAATATATGTTTAAGGTAAGTTCTAGGAGCCTTGGATGGTGGGCTTAAGTGTCTTAGGTGGTGGTGTTATTTTATTAAGTTTATATTTATTCGTTATTGGTTGTTTTGTTATTAGTTGTGTTTATCAAATTTATATCACAAAGTATGTATTATTGTTCATTCGTAATTTTTTGTGTTACTGTTCATTCGAAACTTTGGTGGTGTTTATTTTGTTTGTTATAGTTGTATTGGTTAATATCGTGTTTGGAAGTTATTGGTTGTGTTAATTTGAAAACAGGAGTTCAGAATTTGGAAATGTTGCATAAACAAAGGGGGTTATGTCAAATTTTTTATATACAAGTTATTGGTTGTGTGGTTATTTTTGTGCTTATTTGGGAAAAAGAGTTGAAAATTTTATCTGATTGTGGGACCCGATTGTTCGCTATTATTGTTATATAATTGATTATTGATGTTCAATTGTTACTTATATACAAAAAAAAAAAAAACATTCTCTACAAATAAATACTAATGAGATTTGGATTGGTAGTTGTATTATTTTAATAGCCGAATATCTGTGTTATTAGATATTGATATTTAAATGTCAATTATTGTTGATTTTTAATAAAACAATTGTAAAATGTTGTATAAACAGGGAAAGTTATATCAGTTTTTATGGGTTTTTTTTTTTTTCTTTTTTTTTTTTTCGCCCGTGCCTTTAGGCACGGGTTATGCCCTAGTAGTTTTCTATGATATAACTTTGTAAATCCAAATTATAACCATACTTTTGACAACTACTAGTTGTATTGCATTACAACATTTGTTAAAAATAGTTATGTTAACTTGAAACTATAGTTATGACAACTAATTGTTACTACTTATTACTCGAAATTGCATCTGTGGTTTTTTTTTTTTTTTTTTATTATTTATTTATTTATTTATTTTGTGACAATAGTTATAAATAGGTCATTTCAGCTCTCTAAGGAATATGTTTTGGGGAAAGCGAGCTCCCCCGACCATAGAGTACTTGTAAAAGACGATCCTACCCAGACAGAGTTTGTATGCCAACGCCACTCCACTGTTAGTAAGGTCATCTCCATTGAATTCGAGATGTGACACTTCGACAGAGTGTATCCAACTGATTTTGGGTCATAATGCTCACAACATCTCGACTAGAGTCTAGTTCATACCTCCGACTAATAAGGGCACGAGTTGGAGGAGGATGGGCTCTCTCGTCCTAAGAAGGGAGCACGAGATGAGGACCCTCCTCCCAAGCATCAGATTGCTCAACACTAGTTGTAGGTTTGGGCCTAACATAAGGATCGACCCCCTCATTGGCTCAGGAAATCAAGCCAGCGAGGACAAAATGTTCAACATTGTAGTTAGGGATGTTAGGAAGCCAACTGGAAAGGCTAGATGTGTCATGTCTTCTAGGCATTGTCGGAGAATATGACTAGAGCAAGAAAAGGGAACACAAAATGTCAAAAATAGGGCAAAAAACAGGAATGGAATCGAAAGATGACACGAAACAAAAGTATAAACAGATAAAAATTAAGAAAATAAAAAACGATGAAGATTTGATGGATCGAAAATGCAAGAACGTTCTAAAAATGGGAGAATAAATTGCCGGAATAAGGGAGCTAGATTGTTGAAAAGAGTTTTGAAGGTTTGGGATTAAAGATGCAAAGAGAGCCAAGTTTTAGAAGAGTCCCAATAGTAGGGACTTCTTGCTTATAATGGGAATCTATTAGAATGGGAATGTTGCCCGTCATTTGGGAGCTGAAAATACACTAAATTGCCAATCATCCATTAATTAAATGCATGGTTGATTTGGGTGTGAAAGGAACACAACTTTTTCAAATTTTTTAGTAGGCTACCAAACCAAAGCAATGTGACTATCTGAATTCCATTCAAGCTCGGGCTTCGGGACTTACTCCGACCCTCTACCCTCAGGGCCTCGAGAATTGGGCTACAGTCCCGAACAATGCCAAGTGTAAGAAAAAGCGCACGTAGACCCCGAGCATAATCCCTTTAGATTCATGTTGCATACACATGGAACTAAACTTAACACTGGGACCCAAGGATTGTGCTTGAATTCCTAGGGTAAAAACTGAGGACGATGTGAGTATCAACTACGATAGTGATACCTGTCGAGCCTAAGGTTCATACATGCCTAGGACAGACCATCCTCGGGTTAAACGATGATAAGTCTAGTCATAGCCCAAGTCTAGAGATGGCTACCAAAAGGCTTGAGAACGGTTACAAAATCCCGTTATATGAAGAAAGAGAATCATATGTTTAATGTAAAAGTCCAGTACTGCTCAATTCCAAGAATTGTGCAAACATTAATGGAGATTGACTAAAAGACATGGAAGACTTGTCAAACAAGTGTTTCCATGCCTATAAGTACCAAGGGGGGATGCAAGACAAAGGTACGTACAATTTCTCTTACGCTTTACTCCACCCAATGTTCACAAGAACTCTAATGATTCTCACACTAGAGATGCTACGCTGGTAGATCTACTTGCGTGTGCATTGTTTTATTAGAAACCAAGATTTAGGAGGATTTTATTTTGAACCATATCTAACGATCAAATTTTTGGTATCATCAGAGGTATAGAACGGTAATGCTCATGTTCGAATTGAGTAGGATTTATATTGTATCTTTTGATAGTTTGGAAATTCAAAAAATACCAATAAAAAATAAACAATTTTTTTTTTTAAACTCATACATTTTTTTGTAAAATTTGTGGATCATATGTGACTCCAATCTTATTAGGATTGAATTATATTCCTACGGAACTTGGAATAAACAAACAAAAAAGTAGAATTATAAATTAAATTCTATATGTGTTTCAATCAATTTTTTAAAATTTGAAAATTATTTTAATGTTTTTTTTTTTTTTTTTTTTTTTACGCACAAGTGTCCTCACACCCATACAGGATGTGAGATTAATCTCATTCGGGATGCTTGGCTGTTCAACAAGTGTTTTTCTGTAGGTTTAAACATTTAACCTTGCAAAAGTTTTTCAATTATTTTAACTTAAATGGGTCTTACTATTTGAGTTACAATGTATTAGTATTTTAATTTGGTATGTGTTGTTATGTTTCCAATTCTGTCGATGAATTTAATTGAAGTTTATCATTCAGGGCAGACTTGGAACGATTTTAAAACATAAGATCTGAAGGAAAAAAAATAAAAAATTAAACGTCTATGAAGAAATTAACACTCACTCCAACTTCATAGATTAATAGTGTAATTACCTTTTTTTTTTTTAATCAGGCACTGTTATGATATGTCGAGCGTTTTACCAACGTTAGTATTAGATGATGATGACTTCGTGGCTGCACGTGGCCCTTTAGGTGTTGTACCCAAACAAAAGAGATACCTTGGGTCATCCAAAACATCATCAACTAATTCAACGGTACAAATTAAACTAATTTGGAATATTAATACGTTGTCACTGTTGCTGATCGAAAGTCAAACACTCAAAGACAACTGTATAAATTTATTTAACCAATTGGAATTCGCATTGCACTATATGTACACACCCATCGCAAAGAAATAGTCAGCAGACATAACATGGTCAACTCTATCCGCCATATGTCATTTTATCTTTTTTATTTTTTAAAATCCGTTGAGAATGAGAGTTTGAACACTAGACCTTCTACCAAAAAAACACATTTGAAATCACTGAGGTACAAGTCTTGGATTATATCAATTATGTTTAATAACTTCCAATTTAATATCAACTTTAAGTTTTAATCTCATTTTTAAAATTTCTAGATTTTTTAATAGACTTGCTCTTCTATTTTTTTCAATATCAATCCCTAGGTAGATTCTATACTTAAAAGATATTAAATGTATTGATTCACATTATTTTTTCATTTGTATTCAAATATATTTTTTATTTTTAAATTAAAAAATATGGAACAAATCATAGTTTTTAACTATATTTTCATCATTACTTTTTCATAATTAGGTTATGATCAATAATGTACGTAGTTAAACTTAATATTCACTTTGTTGTTAATTTATTAGTTATTAAATTGTTCAAAAAATTAAACATATAGATATCATTTTTGATTTTTTAAGCATTCATTTAGATACGTGTTGAATTAAATAAGTGTATATTTTTAGTCCAAAAAATAAAATAATTAATTTCTTTTTGCAGTTGTAATTATGGAGAAATCCAATTTCAATTCAAAATGCTACGAAAAATATCAGTTTGATTGGTTTTCTCACTTTTTGTGCATTATTTTGTTCATTAATTCTACCACTATATTTTCATAACCATAATGCATGCAAGGATACAGAATGGTAGAAATATGGGACGATTGTGGCAAGGATAAAGGACATTATTGAATAAAAATGGTAAGGTAATTGTTCCTCAACATGGAAATAAAAATGAGATAAAAATCGGTTTGGCATTTCTAGTGGGTGCTATCACCAACTGCCCTTTTTTCGGGGGTCTTATTCTTATGGTACGTGCATAATTGCTAAAAACTGCAAAACTCCAAATAATCTTTGTTTCGTCTCCGGCTTTTACCTTTTCGAAAAGATCTTTATACACGCTACGTTTGGTACGCTGGAATGGAATGACAATAAGATTGGAATTAATATGGTAATAGAATAGAATGGTCATTGTCATTCCTATGCTTGATAACAAAAGGGATTACATATGGTATTAGAATAAAAACAAAGAGTAAAATAATAATTTAATTGAATTTTTAAATGGTATAATAGTTAATTTAATTAAATTTAATTCGAATTAAAATATTTGTTTTGTATTTGGTCTCATTTTTTGGCCAATTATTGATTAAAACTTAATCTCATATAATTGGGATTAACCAATACCAAGTTTAACTTGGTATTAATTAATCATATGTTTTGTGGGATTAGAGATTCCTTGGTAATGGAAATAAGATTAAATCCCATGTACCAAACGTAGGAATGGAATGACCATTCCAATGGACACTTCAATCCCATCTTGAATCCCGCGTACCAAACGCCACCTTATTTCGTTCTTTCAGTTATATTTTTAGTTGCAGGTTAATTTTTTTTATTGTTATGAACTAAATAAAATTAAGAGTTTATATATGAGACACCTTTCTCATTTCAAATAATACTTTGTCATTTCAAATAATACTAAGGATACATTTTGTTATTTCGACAAATACTAAGGACACCTTATGTAATTTTTATAATACCTCAGTCACCTTTATCACATTTTTTTGACAGAAATATTAGAAAAAATGGTGAAAATACTAATTTCAATTAATATAATTAAATATTAATTAATATTATTTTCAATAAAGATTTTTAAATATGTTATAAATATATATATAAAGGTTTTTATTGTTTAGCCCTAATTTTGGTTTCTATCTTCTCAATGAGCCTTTTAAACAAAAAATGTTATTATTTAATCTATTTCTTAGTATTTAGTCCTTTGGCAGTTAAAATAAATAGTGAACAGACAATTATACCATCGTATAAAAATAAGAAACCCTAGCCCTCATCTCTAAACTCTCTCTCATTTCTGTCGTCCCCTCTCTCTTTATCTCCATTTTAATTACGGTTAGAATCGTTCGCTACTGATGTCAACCTCTTTCTCTCTGTTGCGTCGCCGATGCTTGTTGTTCACCAGTCGCTGTCCGAGTGTCTTTCTCTTCTTGTCATTCGCACGTTCTCCATCGTTTGCTGTCCGATTGTTTTTTGCCCATTCACGTCACCACTGCTTCGTTCAGATTTGCTTTCTCATATCTCGTTTTGGTGAAGACGACCGGCTATGTTCGGATCTCATTCTGTTTCGGATCTTCGAGCATGATTTTCAGATCTCATTATTTTTTTATCTCCTTTTCGTTTAGCCATTCGCCGTTGTATGCAAACATTGTCTTTCGCCCATCCGATTGTCTTTCGGATCTCTGAGAAAAATATTCAGATCTCTCTATCTCTCTCTCTTTGATCTGCAAAAGTCTAGATCTAGAATTTTCCAGATCTAGTCTGCCATTCGTCGCTGCTTCATACCGATTTTTTTTGAATGTTCATACTGGATTACGGTTTGGTGAATGTTCATACCGATTAGTTTTTGATGATCTTAGGTTGCGTCTGGGTAAGGGATTTGACAAATTTAAGGGATCTGTCAAATAAAAGGATTTCAAAATCCTAGATTTTGAAATCCTTTCATTTCACAAATATCTTGTTTGGATAATTGTTTGAGCTGAAGTATTTGAACGTGTAATTTACAATTCCCTTGTTTGGATAGGTAAAATATTTATAAACAATATTTCTTCTAATCCCAAATTTCAACAACAAATCTATGGGAACATTTTTTTTCCCCTTTTCTGATCATACTTCTGGGGAAAAAAAGAAAAAGAAAATAGAAACAGAGCTGTAGCAACGAACGAAGACGGAGAACCCAAATTGGAATCCTAAATCGAACCCAAATCGAACGAAGATGAATAAGCGAAGGGTTTCTATTGAACAAATCTACAACACTGTCACCCAATTCGAACGCAAATCCAGCAAATGAAGGAAGAAATCCCTTACCCAAACACAATGAAGATAACGGCAAAGATGGAGGCGAGCACAGCGGTTGGGAGTTAGGAGCGAAGAAGATGACGACGTGACGACAGAGTAGCGACGAAGAAGAAGACAATGTTGGACAACGCAACGAAGGAGCTCATCGTCGTCGGTGGTCACGAAGGAGCTCGTCGTCGTTGTCGGTGGTTGCGAAAGGAAGGAGAGCTCGTCGTCGGTGGTCGCAAAGAGAAGAAAGAGATGATCGCTCAGGTCAATTGGTGGAGATTGTGAAATCCTCTCTTGAAAGAAATTGACAAATTACACCCCTCTCAAAAGTATTTCCAAATCCTTTTTTTCACCCATGAAAGGATTTGACAAATCCATCTTTCCTAAAATCCAAACAAACCCAAACAAGAGATTTACCAAAAGAGGGTTTCAAAATCCTCTAACCAAATGAAATCCCTCCTAGAAATCCTCTATCCAAACACAACCTTAGGGTTTTTTCAATGTTTTTGATTTTTTTCGGGGTTTTTTAGTGAATGTTCATTGACCTCGTTGACTTTTTCAAGTTTTGTATTTTGTTGTTTATTTATTTGTGATTATTGCTGTCTAATTTTTTTTTTTTTTTTTTTTTTTTTTATGCATACCAAGTTTGTGTCTTGGTGAATGTTTATTGTGATTTGGTGAATGTTCTCACTGGTTTATTTTTTTATTAATATTAGGATTTTGTTTAATGTTTTTCATTTGTTTGAATTATTGAGTAAACATTAACACACAATCGTAGCAGTGTACATTTATTACGATTTGTTGATTTGAGGTTGTTTAGGTGAATGTTCATTATGAACATTCACATCAACAACATATATTAAATGACTAAAAATAGTAAAATAAAATTGTGAATGTTCACACTAACACAATCAGCCTCTTTAACACGTATTAAAAGTTAAATATAGCAAAATAAAAATGTGAATATTCGCACGTTACTCTATCTCACAGAATGGTTTTACGTAAATTATGAGAGAATGATGGTCAAAGAATAGGGGACTATTTTTCAAAAAAATATCTGGGACTAAAAACTTTATTATAGCAGTTGAAGATCTATTTTCTTATTTCTATTTCTTCGAAAGACTAAATAATAAATTTCTCATATATATACAATGAAATAATACTCATAAAAAATCAAATAAAATCAACTTTTAGTAAAATTTGTTGTTGAATGTAATTTAGTAAATATAATAGAGTATGCAACAAATCACTACAAATATTTCAAAAATCAGTGCATATGACAATAAATATTTTAGAACATAAAATATATGACAACAAATATTTTAGAATATTAACAAACATTATAAAATTATATTCTTCAAAAATAAAATTAAAATACATTAAATCAGTAAATAAATAAGATTATATATACAATCATATACTAATGACAATCTCAAAAACTTATACCGATTGAGGTTATCGTTTCACGATATTTCCTTAAAGAAAATTACGGCTCCACTCAGTTAATTACGGTTACTCAAACGTTTGCTTTCCAAGACACAACAATCATAATCCTCCAATACTAACACTCGAAATCAAAGGATCCGATGAACAAAATAAGTGTTAAACTCTCTCTCAAGAATAAACTAGCATAGACTCAAAGTGTATGTTTAGTACAAGATGTCCTCCTAAGTTTTCATGCCTAAATAATAATGCAAACTTTTCTATTTAGAAAGTAAACAAATTAGTAACTCCAACACACCAAATGTCTCACTTTAAAGCCACTAAAAATTATCACGTATTACTTCTTATTAAAAATAAGTTACAAATATGAAAAACATAAATCTTATTTGGTTAAAAAAATTGCTAGAATCAATTTTAAGAAAATTCTGGAAATAATTATCTCTACTTTGATCAATCCAAGTCCAAACCCAAACCCATGACCCACGACCCGCCCTATGTCCGCAATCGAAAATGAAATATAAAAGTGGTTTCAGTGTTTTCCACTAACAAATGTGGGATTACTCATTTTACATACTTCAATGAATTTCATGGGACTATATTGAAAGATAATATCTCATTCACATCTTAATGATTTTTGACAAATCAATATTTTATGTTTGTCTTTTCACTAAGAATAATGTATTGATATATGAACATATGTCAATCATTAATTTAATTACATAAATAATTAGACGTAAAAATTGCCTATAAATCTTTTTTGTCTGACAGTTCCCCACATGAATGAAATTGACTAGATAAATATGCATATGTAAAGTAGATACAATAAAGAGAGATGAAAAGCTCAATAAGAAAGCAATTGTATTGGCATAAGTAAATTTTGGATTTTAACCTTTCTTAGTGAGAATCTATCAAATTTACTTAGCCAACCAGTTAATATGATGTCTTGAACTATATAGCCTTCGGTGTAAATCAAGATAATAGAAACCACACAGTTGTCTCTAGACACTGTTCGTTCTATGGTTACATTCATTTTAGCTTAAACATTCTAGTTGTTTAGTGAGTGCTCTAGAGAATGTGGCCTTCTCATTCTCAATGAACTAGCCCAGTTCACACTCATATAGGTAATCTCATATAAAATGTATTCTCTAATACTCTTCTTGATAATATCAAGTCCTATAAATCGTTAGACTATATTTCAATCATCATTGTTTCATCCTAGGAATGGGTAGTAGATATTAACTCTATGTAGTGATACATGCAATCACCTTTATAATTCGGTTGTTCCTTTGAACCTAAATCTTGGGATCTGTAATTAGTAGATTGTTGGCCTAGTGAGTTATCCAAGAGAGGGGGGTGAATTGGGTAGTGATAAAATTTAATCCAAATAAGAATACTTCAAAAATTTAAATAATTAATTTAATCCTAAATTAATTATTATCTCTTTATAGCAGCGAAAATATATTATCAACTAGATGCACACCAAACAATAATATATAAGTAAAGTAAATGAAGTAGTACCCCACGATATATCCTGGTTCACCAAGCTAATCTTAACTAATCTAGTCCTCCGAGCTCCAAGAAGATTTACACCCACTAATCACTAAGATTATTTTAAACAGGTAGGAATCAAACCTTTACACAATGATTCTTTTCACAGGCTCAGAATCAACCTTTATAATTCATTTTTCCAAGTTTAGGAATAACCTCTTCTTTTTCCCAAGCTTAAGAATAACCTATCTTTTTTACAAGTTAAAGATTAACCTAATTCTATTATAGGGAGAATTATGACTTAATTCTTCCTATACCTTAGACTCAAGAATCAAAATCTCACAATCACTCAAAGTATCATTTTCCCAGGCAAGGATGAAACCTTTACAATTCACTCACAAATTCAATCAAGGAAGAATTAACACCTAATCTTTTTATACCTTACGCAAAAATCAAAACCTTAATCTCTTTATTGGAAGAGAGTGAAAACCAGCTACCTTTGATTAGACACACCCAGTAGTATCTAATCCGACACTCAACTCACCAATTACAAACAATTGATAAGTGATTTTTCCACTTCGAACTTCTACCACCTCAGATAAATTCAAACTCAATTAATGTCCCAATTCTAGTAATAGAAAAGTGAGAATTTTAAAATCTGATTTCAAATGAAAATGGGTAGCAAACAGTTAAGCACGTAATCAGATTTTCTCAAGAAATTGTTTCAAAATTAATTTTCAATAAACAATTCAGAAAATAATTTCAAAGATCAAATTCCAAATAATAAATAATAGAATCAAGCAACAATTAATTGTAAGTAATTTGGAATTATCACACCAGGATTGCACCGAATAAATAATGATTAGTAATGTAATTTCCAATTGGTGATCGGACAAATAATTTTCAAAGAATGATTTTCAAGAAAGATATCACAAACTCTCAATATGATAACTCTTAGAAAGCATGAGAGCTGAATAGCCCAGAATAAATTCAGATTATATTGATATTTGATGATCTTTAAAAGTGAAAAACGCAGGTCTATTTAACAGGGAATAAAACAAGTCCTCCAACGGTTAGTTCTTATAAATCATGACATTTAATTACACTAATAGACCTTCTATATTATAATGATTAATTTCTAGTATAATTCACTTAAAATATCTCTTAAAACAATATATTTAGTCCCTCAAACTTTTACTCAAACTCAATTAGATAAGATAGAAAGAATTTCATGTACCAAATTGAGAAATATAAAAAATACTTGAACCATATCTATAGGGATATTTAAATATTAATTAAATAACTCAAAATATATCAGATCCCTAAGATATCTCGCATATCCTAACCATAAATGGCTAGCAATGGTTACTGTTTGAATAAAATTCGAAATTCCATAAATCCTGAAACTGATTCATCTATCGACCGACCGATTCAGGATGTAGCCAAGCCAAGAATTCTTCGCCCATCGGTCGACCGCCCATACTTCATCTGTCGACCGAACGATTCAGAGAATTATACAAGTTGACTCACCGATCGACCGGAAGATTCAAAGACTTCCTCTTTTGGCCATAGGTCAACTTACCTGTCGACCAAACAATCCAACAACTTCTCATTTTAAGAATCTGTCGACCAACCAGTTGATTGCTCAAGCCGGAACATCACTCCTTAATCCGATTTTAATTCATTTTCTTCGACGTTTTCACACTTTTAACCGATTTCTTTTCTCGGTTAACTCCACTAAAATCTTAAATTCAATTTTGATCAATTATATTTATTCATTTTTCAATTACACATAGGAGAAAATAATTTAATTAATTAGGATTCTATAAAAACACACATAATTTTGAAAAACATTTGTGTCGTGCGTGATCCTAACCGAGATACATTAAGAGTTAAAATTTAACCTGAGTTGTTTTTCCTAGGATCTTTAATTTCTTCAAACTCTTAATTTTTGATCATCTTTGTCATCATCTTTAGCATTGTCACAATATCTTCATCATCACTTTCATCACTAGAACTAATAAACTGAAACACTCAATAAAATCGTTAGTTCTACTAAAAACATCAACATTTATTTGTTCATCAAAATCTTAGGATAAAAAATCTCCCCCTTTTTTATGATGACAATTAACTTTGATGTTTTCTTCAAAACAATATGTAACCACACTATCCCTGAATCCGAGGACGGGTTTTATAACTCATTAAAGTATAGTAATGAAGATAATCATAAGTTATTCAACAAAACACAAATTTCAAAATATAATAAACTTCCCCGTAGGATATTTATCAAAATAATTCAAGCTCCCCCTTAAGATATTCAATAAAATATCAACAAATTCTCCCTTTTTGTCATCTAAAAAATAATGGGGAAGGGGAACCAAAAACATTAATTCTTAGCATGCAATCTCCCATAATATAAGTGTAAACAATCTAATTCATTCTAAGGAAAAAAAAAAAACTAAGTATGTAAGATTTTCTAATAAACATGCAATAATTCTAAGACAACAAGAAAATATGTAAACCAACATAGGTCTTACAAATATTTACCAACTCATTTAAACTTACTTTTTTACTCGTGGCATGGTCTCCAAAAATTACATGACTTTCATGTTTAGGTGTTAAAGACATAAATTTTTACTTTATTCCCTGTCACGTATTGAGAATAGCCACTTCCTAGGAACAATTTGTCCACGCAAATTGATGTTTATTTTATAACATGCAAGAAACACCTCAAAGAGTTCCTAGGTGGTACCTAATCTAAGTGGGTCCGATCTTGTTAGTCCGGACAATTTTAGTTCCCTTGGGAACCCAAACTTACCTGCAATTAGATATTCTTGAAAAACATTTACTAATGGTATGCTCCACAATATTATATTTAAAACATCTAACAAAATTTGTGGTTTCAAAAAAGAATTTGTGAAAACGTTTTTGTTTAAGATTTTTCTGAAATCCAATACCAGTTTTATAAAAGATACCTCGTGAATTTCCTAAAAGCATTTTCAAATTATTTTCTCCGCCGGTAAATTTGAGAACAATTGAATATAAATTCGATACTTTGGATTTTAATTCAATGTCTTCAGATTCATAATCCACCACTTGATTGTTTAATGTATTAATTTTACTTTGAAGGGCATTAATTTTCGAACACTGGTTTTTATCATCATGGGTAAGTTCTTGATATACACCAAATAAATCATCAAAATCAATAAGACAAGAACTTGAACTTTTAGGTACCTCATTACCAGTGGCCATTAGGGTAAGCATGGACGATCCATTACTGTCAAATTCTTCCGAGCTGCTTGAATCAGAATCATCCCAAGTAGTTTTCCTCTTAATTTTCTTTCTTTTATTCTTTTCTTTTCTTTTCTTCTCATTTTCTTTATCATTCTTCGGTTCAGGACGATCAGTATGAAAGTGGCCGATCTTATGACAATTGTAGCATTCCACATTGTTCATGTTGAAATTTCTTCTCCCATGGAATGTACGTCGAGTCATTCTTTGAAAGTTCTTCGTGAGTAACACTACATTTTTCTTTTGCTCACTGTTAAGGCTTATATCATCACTATCATCCTCATCTTCAGTTTTCTGAGCCTTTAGCTCCAAGGATTTCTTTTTGCTATTTCCGGTGTCATCCTCATATCCTTTAATCGCCGTTTCATGCATCATCAAGTTGCCTATAAGATCACCAACTTTGTATTTGGCAAGGTCCTTAGCTTCCTAAATTGTAGTTGTTGGCCCAGTAGAATACCTGAGAAGGGGGGGGGGTGAATTGGGTAATTAAAAATAATCAGAATAAAACTTAAATAAATCAAATAATTAATTTTAAGCCTAAATTATTTATTATCTTTATAACATAGCAGAATAATATTATCAATCTATGTGAACACCCAAATAGCAAAAATAACAAAGTAGTAATGCAACATACAAAAGATTTATATTGGTTCACCAAGCTACTCTTGGCTAATCCAGTCCCCCGAGCTCCACGGAGGTCGCACCCACTAAAATCAAGATCATTTTAAAGGTAGGAACAAAACTCGCACATCGATTCTTTTACAGGCTCAGAATCAACCTTTACAATATCCTTTTCTCAGACTAAGGAATAACCTCTACTTTTTACAGGCTAAAGAATAACCTAATCATTTTTAACACTAAGGCTCAAGAATCAAAACCTCTCACAAACACTCCAACGATCATTTTCACAGGTAAGGATGGAACCTTTACAAATCACTCAAAACATAATTCTTATTCAGGAAGAATCACTACCTTAATCTCTTTACAGGAAGAGACTGAAGCCCAACTACCCTTGATTAAATACCCCCAATGGTATTTAACCCTTCACAACTCACCAATACAAAAATTGATAAGAAGTAAATCTCACTCGGAACTTCTACCACCCCAGATAAATAATAACTCAATTAATATCCCAACTAGTGATAGAAATACGTGAGATACAAAAATATGATTTTAACAAGATATGAGTAGCAAATTAGAGCACGTAATTAGATTCAAGAAATTGCTTGTAAAAAATATTTTTTTAAAAAAATGAGAAACAATTTCTAAGATCAATTTCCAAATATATAATAATAAACAAACAATAAGTAATATGGAAAGATCTCACCCGGAGTCCACCGAAAGAAAATAGTATTGCAATGTAACTTCAAATAGGTAGTAGTAATGATCAGCAAATGATTCTCTTAGAAAACCTCATTCAATTCTCAATAAGATATCCCTTAGAAAAGCTTACTCTATTGATAAATTATGATCTCTATTGATAATATATAAGTTCTCTCTCTTAGAATGAATTGTCATAAATAAAAATTTGCAGGCCTATATATAGGAATATGAAATCAGTCTTATAACGGCCAGTTTACATATGTCATGACAATTAAAAGCTTTTATAAACCTCTTATATCATAAGGAATTCATTTAGGTTCAATTCCACTTAAAAACATCTTTCAAATCTCTCAATTAAACCCCCAAAATATTTCTCAATCTTAATAAATAAGTATAGAATCTATTTCAAGTACCAAATTGAGAAACATTAATATTTAATGAACCATATTAATAGGATTTAATTAGTATATGAACCAAATCTTAAACATAGAGAATATCCCTAAAATCTTTCTCAAATCCTAACAAAAAATGACTACTTTTGGATATAATCTCGGATCAAACAGTATCCTGAAATAGTGTATTCGGTATACTACCCAATTTAGGTTGTAGCCAAGCTATTGCTGCTTCGTGCATTGGTCGACTGCCTAGTCGACTTGTAGATTTAGAGAGTTTGCTTTTCCTTCACCGGTCCACCGGTCGGCCAACTTGTAGATTCAGAGAGTTCAGCTTCCTTGGTCGGTCGACTTAGAGATACAGGATCTTTTAGCTACTTTGTTCGGTCGACTCACCAGTCGACTGCTGTCACTGGATCTCTTCTTTGACTACGTTTTTAACTCATTGTCTTTTACGATTTTGCCCCTTTAACCATTTTCTTCTCTTAATTAGCTCCACTAATATTCTCAGGAGCAAATAATTTAATCAAAACACACATAAAAGATAAAATACATTTTGTACCATATGTGTGTTCCTAAATGGGATATTAAGAGTTAAGATTTACTTGGATTGTTTTCCCTAATTTATTTAAACTCTTAATTCTTCTTCATCATCTTGATATCTTCATCCATTTAATTTGACGTCTTCATTATTGGAACTTTAAATCACCTAAATACTTCAATTATACATTAGTTCTACTAAAATATCAATACTTAATTATTCATCAAAATCTTAGAATCAACAACGGTCATCTTCGACTCCCATATTTTTGTCAAAGATCTTAGGACCTTTCGAATTTTATCCTCCATGGAGTATGACTTTCCAAGTTGACTTAAATGATTGCAAATAATGTTAAAACAAGTGTACATCTCTTCAATCAATTCAATTTCACCCATTCTGAATAATTCAAATTGCCTCATAAGAGCGTTGATTTTCGATTGTTTCGCTTGACTTGTTTCTTCATGGGTAACTTGTAGCTTGTCCCACATCTCATTCGCTAATTTACAACCTGAAAGTCTTGAGTATTCATTAGTATCTAAAGAACAAAATAAAATATTAATAGCTTGAGAGTTTATAGAAAGTTTTTGCTTATCAGAAGCAGTTAGATACTCTTTCTTCTTCTCAACTCTGTTTTCTATTGGAACAAACGGACCATCCTTGATTGTTAACCACACATCATAATTTGTGGCTTAAAGGAATGTTATCATTCTATCTTTCCAGAATGAATAATTTTCACCTGCAAACAATAGTGGTTGGTGCATAGACTGCCCCTCAGCTAGTGTACATGGTGGTCGGTGCATTCACCTCCAAACTATTTTGAGTTATTCAGCTCTCGTGCTTTCTCAGAGTAATCATACTGAGTGAATTATGAGATATTTTCTGGGAGTTATTCTTGAGAAATATTTACTGTGGATTATTGCTACTACCGATCTGAAGTTTCATTACTATCTTTAATTATTATTTTTTCGGTGGAATCCTGGTGAGATCTTTCCAAATTACTTACTATTAATTGTTGCTTGATTATATTGTTTATTATTTGGAATTTGAAGTTTGAAATTGTTTTCTGGATTTTTTATTGAAATTAATTTTGAAACAATTTCTTTAGAAAATATGATTACCTACTTAATTGCTTGCTACCTATTTTTATTTATTAGATTTTGAAATTCTTACTTTTCTATCACTAGTATCGAGACATTAATTGAGTTTGAATTTATTTGGGGTGGTAGAAGCTCCGAGTAAGAAAATCACTTATCAATTATTTGTAATTGGTGGGTTGAGTATTGAATTAGATACTACTGAGAGTGTTTAATCAATGATATCTGGTTTCAATCTCTTCCAGTAAAGAGATTGAGCTTATTCCTTAGCATGTGAATATGAATTGTAAATGTCGATTCTAAGCCTGTAAAAAGAATCGTTGCGAGGGTTTGGTTCCTACCTTTAAAGGAATCTTGAGTTTAGTAGGTGCGACTCTCCGCGAAGCTCGGGGGACTGGTTTAGCCGAGAGTAGCTTGGTAAACCAGTATAAAATTCTGTGTACTGCTTTATTTACTTTACTTATATATTGTTGTTTGGTGTGCACCTAGTTGATAACACATATCCGCTGCTATAAAGATAATAATTAATTTTAGGATAAAATTAATTATTTGAATTTTGAAGTGTTATTATTCTGATAATTTTTTAATACTACCCAATTCACCCCCCTCTTGGGTAGCTCATTGGGCCAACAATTGACATCAGAGCTGGTTTTAGCTCAACAATATAGCTAAACACGATCATATGGAGTGCCATGATTTTGAAGTTATGTGTACTACTGCTGATTCTACTTCTTCTAATAGTCATTGTTCTACTCGTGAGACTGATATAATTTGCTCTTACGTATGTTTTTAGAAAAAAGAATTTTAAACTAAAGCAAAAAATTGCAACTCTTGAAAATAAAAAATTTAGTACTGTCAAATCTCTCAAGAAAAATAATTTAGACAATTTTTTTAAAATTGTTGTGTTTAAAAATGGTTTATCTGAAATCAGTAAGTTGTGTGAGAAAATTGAGTCTCTTGAGGATGAGACTGAGATTTTGAAAAATAATTTTTATGATCATCAACATAATGAATTTAAAAGAAAAAATCTTGAAACCTTGAATGAATCCTTGAGCATTGAATTGGAAAATACAAGGTGAAAGCTTGATAGAGCTCGTTTGAAAATCCATTTTGTTGAAAATGAGTGCCAAATTCTTAAGAATGATCTTGAATATAAGCATTAAAAGAATTTTGGTCTACAGGTACATGTTAGCACCAATGAGCGGTTACTTGAGAAGACTCAAAAGGAGATTAAAAAAGCAATGGATAAATTCAAGGATTTTGAGAGTACTAAACCTATTGAAAAACCAATAGTTACTAAAGCTGCTTCTCAAAATTGCAAACAATATTATGCTCCCGTACGAAACACTGACTATCCAAAGAAGCGTGCTAATAGTATTAAGTGTTTTTATTGTGGCAATTTTGGTCATTATGAAAAGTCTTGTTATTTATTGTATGGTTACCCTGTCGGATCCAGAAACAACTGGATACAAAAAAGAGAAAATCTTGGTGTAGGTACCAATAAGAGATTTAGACAAAGGTACAATAAATACTACATACCGACAATGAGATTTAAACAGACAAGAAAGTACGGTGAATATGCCCTGCCAAAGAAGAAACCAAGATTTAATGTACCTAATAAGAAGAATCAGCACGTGGCAAATAGAAAAGTACAGAAGCAACAAGCTCAACATGTGAAAGTTGACAAATCTTATCCACAACAAACAACACGATACCAGTATAAGAAAAAGCTTATTTACAAGGTTGTGTCGAAGCAAAATGAGGAAAATGAGCTTAACACGTCAAACAAAGGCAAAGAAATTCTTACTGAATTAGTTTAGAAAATTGTCATTCCTAAGAAGGAAGAAATTAAGGTGAAAAATCAAGCATTGGTGGAGTCAAACCAAGTCAAAAATTAGTACTACCAAAGGTACACATACCTCTTGCTCCCAAAGATAATCCAGGGATGTCAAAAATTTTAAAGTTTAAGTTTATTAATTTTGTTAGGGAGACTGAGTATGTTCATTTTGAAATTTAGATGTTCGTAATATATGTGTGTATGTGTTTAAATGTGTGAGTAATTAATTTTTTTATAAAATATATGTGGATCAAAATAAAAGGTAAAAAATTGAGCTAAGTTGATCAAATTAGGGTTTAAATGCACTAAAAGTCGAACAACTCAGAATGGTCAGTTGACTGATAATGGTTCATTAGTCAACCAACAGTAGTAGGTTGGAAAACAGAGAGAGGCATTGCATTCTTCTGTCGACTAACTCTAAGTTGGCAGTCGACCAGTCGTTACGGGATATAAATACCCTTAACTCGTTCATTTCATTTCATCCGAATCTAAAACCCTCTTCTCTTCAGAACCCTTCCTCTCCCAAGTCAATTTACTCCTAAATCTCACGAAATCAGTTCATTTCGGCTTGGATTTGAAGATCTTTGGGTTAGATCTAAAGGCTCAGGGCTTGGATTCAAGATTTGGCTGTTTCCTTAAAAAAAAAGGTTGGTTCTCTCTTTATTCTCTAGGGTTTCGATTGGTTCTCTGATTAGGCTCAATTTCTTGAGTTATCTTGGTTAATTTGTTTTAAATTTTTGTGAAAAATGCCTAAAATCAAGAAGTGTGCTCAAAGGTGACGTACGAAAATGAAGATTTTCAAAAGGAGGAGGATAAGAAAAGATATAATGAGGGGTTATTCAACCGAAAGGTTCTAGGTTGCAAACCCATAGATTTTGTAAGTTTAAGAGAGAATAATATTGATGTTGAAGGATATTTTAGAAATTTGGGATGGATCGATTTTGTCACCCAAAGGAATGAGTGGATGCCGGTGTGGGTGAGAATGTTCTATAGCAATCTCACTTAAAATAATGTTGAGATTACATCCTATGTTAAAGAAAAATAAATCCGGTTTAATAGGGGGTTATTATACGATATTTTGGAATTACCTAGAGGAGACGTATATCCGTACAATACCGCTCACTAGCTTTCGATAAATTTCAATAGAATGGAAATTGCTGAGAAATTTGACTTGGAGGGCGATAAAACAGGATCATTATCTCTTGAGTATCGGTTCATTCACTTAGTGCTAACCTATACGGTTGTACCTAGAGGTGGAAGTCATGCTAATGTGAATGATTTTTATTTGTATTTGATGAATGAGATTATCAAGGGTAGAAAATTGGACTTGGCACATATCATGATGAATCATATGAAATATCATGTTCAGAGACCCTCTGGAGTATTACTCTATGCTGATGCACTTGAAAGGTTGTTTGATCATTTCGGAGTTGAAATTGATCCTGATGAAGAAAAATTCATGACAATCATACCTGGATGGATTAATGTGGGTAATGCTTCGTTAATGGGATTTAAGTACAGAGGAAATAAATGGGTAAAGAAGAGAAATCAGAAAAGGTAAAGTGTGTAGGCTGTGAGCGAAGAAGAAGGTGATGAGGAAGAAATGAGCGTTGATCAAAAGATAGATTTTCTTTGAGAACAAATTGATGATCTACGGGTACATGCGGATATGATGGATGATCGGATGGCTGGGTTAGAAAATAAAATGGTCCAAATGAATATGAGTATGGAAGCTGGATTTGGGAAAATCACGGGAAATCTGGAACAAATGTTTCAGTTTATATAGTCATCACATCATGGATACCAGCAACAGTATAGTGCTCACCTACACTTTACAGGTTAACCTATGTTTGGAGCACAACACCACTTTAGAGGACCATTTGCTGCAGGGCCATCTAAGGCAGGACTATCGGGAGCTGGACTGTCAACGCCTTATTATCAGTAAATGACTCCAGGATCGAGTGTTCAACCAGAAGTTCAATATCCTCTGTAGCCAGCCACTAGACCAATGGGACTATATTATCATTTTTCTGGACAAATTCCTCATTTAATTTATCTTCTATTCTCTTTTCGAATATGTTATCCAGACAAGCTCCACAATTAATATTTTGGTTGTAATAGCTAATGTAGGTTAGTTTGGTGAAACTTAACTTTTAGTGTATGTATTTTGATGGATTAGATAGATTTGATCTATTTAGTTAGATTTTTATCCCTAATGATGATCCATATGGTATTTGTGGAAAATGATTTTTGTGCTTAAAGTTGATTTTATGGATTGATTCAATGTGTTTTCAAAGAGTTATATATATATAAATATTTTGATTTAATTACTTTAGGTTTACTCTTTCAATGTATATTATATGTATGCCTAGAGTAGTGTTTCTTTGTAGTCTCCCATCCCCAATTTTTTTTTTTGAGATGACAAAGGGGGAGAATTAGTTGATATTTTAATGAATGTCTTAGGGGGGAGCTTGAATTATCTTGTTGAATATCTTAAGGGGGAGTTTATTATATATTGAAATTTGTTGTTTGTTGAAAATCCTATGATTATCTTCATTACTTTGCTTTAATGAGTTAAAGAACCCGTCCTCGAATTTAGGGGGAGTGTGGTTACATTATTGTTTTAAAGAAAACATCAAAGTTAATTGTTATCATAAAAAAATAGGGAGATTGTTGATCCTAAGATTTTGATGAATAATTAAATGTTGATGTTTTTGGTGGAACTAAAGATTTTATTGAGTGTTTTAGTTTATTAGTTCCAGTGATGAAAATGATCATGAAAATATTGTGACAATGCTAAAGATGATGATAAAGATGATGGAAGATTAAGAATTTGAAGAAATTGAAGAACTTAGGGAAAACAACTTAGGTTAAATTCGAACTCTTAATGTATCTCGGTTAGGATCACACACGACATAATTTTTTTTCTTCAAAATTATGTGTGTTTTTATAGAATCCTAATTAGTTAAATTATTTGCTCCTATTAAAAAAGAAATAAAGATAATTGATTAAAATTGAATTTAAGATTTTAGTGGAGCTAATCGAGAAACAAAATCGGTTAAAGGGGTGAAAACGTCGATGAAATTGGATTTAAAACGAATTCAGGAGAGGATTCCAGTATCTCTCAACTGACAAGTAAGTCGACGGGTGATTAATGAATGAAGTTGTTTAATCTCTTGGTCGACAAGTAGGTCGACATGAGCTTAAAATAAGAAGTCTTTGAATCTCTAGGTCGATAGGTGAGTCGACTTGTGATCAGAGAATGAACTCTCTAAATCTCTAAGTCGACAGATAGGTCGACCTATGAAACTCTTTGAATCGTCCAGTCGACAGGTGATGGATGGACAGTCGACCCATGGGTGAAGAGATTTTGGCTTGGCTACATCCTGAATCGGGCGGTCGACCGATGGGTCTTGGCCGATCGACAGATGGAGCTGTTTCAGGATTTTTAGAATTTCGGATTTTATTCAAAAAGTAGCCGTTACTAGCCATTTTATGGTTAAGATATGTGAGATGTCTTAGGGATCTGATATGTTTTAAGTTATTTAATTAATATTTAACTATCCCTATAGATATGGTTCAAGTGGTTTGATATTTCTCAATTTGGTACATGTAATTCTTTCAATCTTATCGAATTGAGTTTGAGCAAAAGTTTGAGGGATTTAATTAAATATTTTAAGAGATATTTTGAGTGAATTACAATAGGAGTGAATTATTATGATATAGAGGATCTATTGATGTAATTAAATGTCATGATTTATGGGAACTAGCCGTTATATGACTTGTTTTAAGAGGCTTTAAATAGACATGCGGAGTTTACATGAAAAAAAATAAGAAATTGAGAGAATCCAAACTATTCTGAGTTATTCAGCTCTCATTCTTTCTAAGAGTAATCATATTGAGTGAATTGTGAGACCTTTTTTAAGAGTTGTTCTTGAGAAATATTTGCGGTGGATTATTGCTACTACCGATCTGAAGTTTCAGTGCTATCTGTAATCATTATTTTTTCGGTGGAATCCTGGGGAGATCTTTTCAAATTACTTACTATTAATTGTTGTTGGATTATATTATTTATTATTTGGAATTTAATATTTGAAATTGTTTTCCGTATTTTTTATTGAAAATTATTTTTGAAACAATTTCTTGAGAAAATATGATTACATGCTTAATTGCTTGCTATCCATCTTTATTTATTAAATTTTGAAATTCTCACTTTTCTTTAACTAGCATCGGGACATTAATTGGGTTTGAATTTATCTGAGGTGGTAGAAGCTCCGAGTGGGAAAATCACTTATCAATTGTTTGTAATTGGTAAGTTAAGTATTGGATTAGATACTACTGGGAGTGTCTAATCAAGGGTAGTTGGTTTCAATCTTTTCTGGTAAAGAGATTGAGATTTTGATCTTTGCATAGAATATAAAAAGATTAGGTGTTAATTCTTCTTTGATTGAATTTGTGAGTGAATTGTAACAGTTCAATCCTTACTGGGTAAAAGGATATTTGAAGGGTATTTGTGTGAGGTTTAATTCTTGAGCCTAAGGTATAAAAAAAATTAGGTCGTGATTCTCCCTGTAATAGAATTAGGTTAATCTTCCGCCTAGTAAAAAGATAGAGGTTATTCCTTAGCTTGTGAAAATGAATTGTAAAGGTTGATTCTGAGCCTGTAAAAAGAATCGTTGTGAGGGTTTGGTTCCTACCTTTAAAGGAATCTTGAGTTTAGTGGGTGCGACTCTCCGCAGAGCTCGGGGGACTGGATTAACCAAGAGTAGCTTGGTGAACTAGTATAAATTTCTGTGTGCTGCTTTGTTTACTTTACTTATATATTGTTGTTTGGTGTGCACCTAATTGATAACACATATCCACTGCTATAAAGATAATAATTAATTTTAGGATAAAATTAATTGTTTGAATTTTGAAGTGTTATTATTCTTATAATTTTTAATACTACCCAATTCACCCCCCCTCTTGGGTAGCCCACTAGGCTAACACTATCTTTTTACAGGTTAAAGATTAACCTAATTCTATTACATGGGGAATTACGACCTAATTATTTTTATACCTTAGGTTCAAGAATCAAAACCTCACAATCACTCCAAGTATCCTTTTCCAAGGTAAGGACAGAACCATTATAATTCACTCACAAATTCAAACAAGGAAGAATTAACACCTAAGATTTTTATATCTTAGGCAAAGATCAAAACGTCAATCTCTTTACTAGAAGAGATTGAAACTAGCTACCCTTGATTAGACACTCCCAGTAGTATCTAATTCGACACTCAACTCATCAATTACAAACAATTGATATGTGATTTTTCCACTCGGAACTTCTACCACCCCAGATAAATTCAAACTCAATTAAGGTCCTGATACTAGTGATACAAAAGTGAGAATTTCAAAATCTAATTTCAAATAAAGATGGGTAGTAAACAGTTAAGCACGTAATCAGATTTTCTCAAGAAATTGTTTCAAAAATATTTTTCAATAAAAAATCTGAAAAACAATTTCAAAGATCAAATTCCAAATAATAAATAATAGAATCAAGCAACAATTAATAGTAAGTAATTTGGAATGATCTCACCTGGATTCCACTGAATAAATAAGGATTAGTAATGCAACTTTAAATCTGTGATCGAACAAATAATTTTCAAAGAATGATTCTCAAGAAAGATCTCACAAATTCTCAGTATGATAACTTGATAGGTGTGATTTATCTATTTATTCCCAAGTCAATTTTATTAGTTTTAGAGTATTTTTATAGTATTTTATTACGTTTTAATATGTTTTTACTCTTTTTGTATTAAATCAGGTATGTAGGGCAAAAAGGGTTGAAAACGGATCGTAAACGATCATATCGGATCAAGAATGGTGAAATAATAAGCATGGAGGTAATATTTAGAAAAATAGCCCACCGCCGCGACGTCCAGACCATCTCTGCGCTGGTGAATATGCAGAGAGGTGCATTTTCTTGCTCAACATCCACCACCGCGGCGGTGAAATTGTAGAGAGGTCCTGATTCCACCGTTTCTTCCACCGCTGTGGCAAAGATGAAACCAACATACCCCACTGCTGTGGTGGTTAGCTCTGCACCAGATTTAGATATTTTTTAGGATATTTTTGTTCCCTAATTCTTCTCCTCTCCTCTCCTATTCGACCATTAGTGTCATACCCCCACCCTAAGCCCCCATCGCTCGAGGCCGGGCGTGACGTCGACTCGACACTACCTGAATAAACCTAATATGCATTGCGTGGCCCTAAAAAGCATAATTAAGCCCTATCATTTTTAGGTTCATAGATGACAACGCCCACGTAGTCTTTTGACGACAATATTTTTATAGCGCGGAAATCAAGGTGAGTGTATTGTCTTCTAGGTAAATTTACAAATTATGTTTTCGTATAAATTGTGGGAAAAAATATATTTATTAAAATGGACAGTTTTATAAATTATGTGGATCAAGTAGATTTTTAAATTTGGAAAGTAGTTTTATTATTCGACTATACCACAGTGTGATCCCGTCAGGAGGGTATGTTCTGTGGGATGTTGTTAGTCCTAACAGGAGGGCATGTCTTGTAGGACGATATATTATGACCTGTCTGGAGGGAAAGTGTCACAACCTGGTTTCTCAGGGCCGGACTATGGTTTCTCCTTTAGAGAAATTCCTAAACCCAAAACTCGACTGATTAAACTTCTAATCTACAATGTTCGGTAATTATGACGGGAATCGTTATTATGATAATAATTAACATTTAAAGTATCACCAATTAAAATTAATCATCTATTTAAAATATATCTGCTTATTTTGTACACAACGGCGACCCATAAAAAAAAAAAAAATCTAATTTATAATTTTAAAATCCAATTTTCAATATGAAATCAAGCCAATTATATTCCCACAATTTTTTTTTGAATACATTAAATTCGAGAGAAGTATTTTACAACAACTACGATAATTATAACTACTGTTTTCTTCGATTACAATAATAAATAATAATTATAATTGTTACAACTCGAATTTCAAATAAATTCTTCTTTCTCTCGTTTTCTTTCAGTCGACCCTGCAATTCAAAAACTATGGGGTTGTGAGCCAATGCTCAGTAGAACTCCCACCCCTCTAATATGTACATTTAATTTATATAACCTGTAAACCACATAAATAGGCTCGTCACATAAATTCCATATCGTCTAGATCATTTCATATAATTTCCACATGTAACACTTCACACAATATGCCAAACAATATCAACATATTTCATGCGAACAAATAGCGCTAAATTCATCGATAATGATAACACGTATTTCACATTAAAACAATTAAATGCATATATTAAAGAAGTTCAGAATTCTACCTTCCTCAAATTTTCCACCGGTCGCGAGATTGGATTTTTACTTTTAGTGGGGTTATTTGTGTAGTTTTTCTTTTCTTTTTCTTCTCGCTTCTTCTTCATTTTTCTTTTCCTGATTGCTTTTCCGTTTTGCTGGTTGGGTTCTCGCTGACATGCACACGCTGATCAACGGCCAGCAATCTCCCACCCACACAGCAGCATCGAAATAGGGACAACCCCATACATACACACCGCCACCTCACGGTTGAACACAAACACAAATCATACAAACCCACTTCTCTCTCTCTCTCTACACTCTACTCCGGCGACACCCCTCCACCACCATGCACACACAATACACCCTGATGAACAACCCCATACATACCCACAACTAAACACTCACGTACCCACTTCCGGCATTGAACACCTGAACACACACACACACATACCAGACGACAACGACGATCACAGACATACACATACACTATGTACACTGGCGACACCCCCACGCCACCGGATGAACAACGGCGATCAACAACACACACAAAACACACACATACATGACAAACCCACTCCAACGATACCACACGACCAAACACCGTCAGACCGATCTGAACAACAGCACACATACACACACAGTAGGCACATATACGACAAACACAGACACACCCCCACACCCACTGGCGACTCCCCACTCTATCGACAACACCCTCTCTCTCTCTCTAGCTCTCCACTCCAACGACGACGGTGATGATCAAACCACGCTCCACCGCCACCTCCGTCGAACTAAAGCACTGACCGAACATACCACACACACAAACCCAGCAACACACACACAACACATAATCCACTCACATACACGGCAGCACCAAATGGAACAGAAAACACACATACATATATATTAAACACACCTACATGCACAAAATACACACACCACAACCATTGAACTCTCCCACATACACACACTCCCACACAAATCAACCACAGCTGAAACACACCCTTCCGAAGTGAACAACCCCACCATCGGTGAACCGCACACGATCGGCGACAGAACAACCCATGTTGTTTCCTTCTTATTTTTAGAATTGAGATCATGATGTTGGGTGGATCAATTTGATCCTAGCTTGCCATGTCAAGATGATCTCGATCCTTCTCCTCTCGATTTGTGTTTGATCGAACGACACGACACAACATATATATATATATATATATATATATATATATATATATATATATATATATATATATATTATGTATAAAAAAATCTTTTACGAATTATATTTTTCTCCCCCTAATTTCTTTAGATTTTTATTTGAATCCCCATTTCAAGATTTAATTTCTCTCAAAATTATAATTTAACCCAAACCAAAAATTAATATTTTGAAAATCACTAATTAGCCCCTTAAAAACTTTAAATCAAATAATAAATTATGCCATCTACCCCGTTATTTTTTAAACTTTTTAAAATACGACTTAAATAAAAATCAGGGTCTTACAGCAAGTCCTGCAGGTGGTTGATTATGTTGTTGATATATTATGACCTATCAGGAGGACTAATCCTGCAGGTGATAGATTGTGTTGTTGATATATGAGGACCGATAGGAGTACAAATCCTGCGGGTGGCTGCCCTTACCATTGGGGATATTAAATGGCCTTGACACTGATTGTCACTTTAGATGACACAGTTGTACAAGTTTCGTAACTCCCGATCGTGAGGTGAAACGATCCTATAGCTAGTACAAAGATATGAGTGCGGTATTTTATTATATGTTGAAATGTTTGGATTGATTAATTTAAATGCATTATCTTATTGCAATGATGACAGTGGAATTTTATTCTGGCTCGGTGTGCAATTATATTATATTATCTTTTGAAAAGTGGTATTGATAATTATGCTTTATCCATAAGATGTTTTTATATTATGAGGATAGTACACCAATAAAATATTTGGTTTCAAGTACCGCAGCTAGAAGTGGGTCCACTACTGGCACTAGGTAGAGTTAGGAGGTGGGGTCATTTTGGAAGGTTAGCCGACCAGATGTGAGCCGGAGAAGGTTCAGTTTTTGTGATTTGGTAGTGAATATTTAGGACACGTGTATTCCAAAATTTTGGAATGGGTGAATATATATATTTTTTTAAAAAGTATAGCGGTACATGTAAATATATATATATATATATATATATATATATATATATATATATATATATTGGTTGGTCGGTCAAGTAGTGTCGAGTCAACGTTACACCCGGCCTCAAGCGATGGGGGCCCAGGGTGGGGGTGTGAAAATTAAACCTCCTACCATATTAGAGGCATATTTTGAGAGGATTTTAGGGAGCTCAAGCAAATCCTAAGGAGAAGAACACAAAGCAAAGAAGGAGAAGCAATCTTGGAACGATCTTAGCGACAAATCTTCAGACTACGACTATTTTCTCTCGTTTATTTCTTTCTCTCTTAAATTAGGATTATTGTTTGAGCATGTTTGGCTCATTATTCATTGTATATACGGTTATGGCCGTTAGCTAAACATGGATTGTCTTAGGGATTAATAATATATTTAGGAAAATGTGATTTGTTTGAGTTTGTGTTTCTTTAATGGATGTTCTTCGTATTTTGATTGTGTTTATCGGTTTGTCATGATATTATGCTTGTTTAGATAATTAGAGAATATGAGATTTGGCACTTGAGAGAGGTAACCCCAAATTCGGACTAGATTAACACAACGCGATAATCCAATAACCTGAGAGGGAGTTGGTAAATGTGCAATCAATGACGTTGAGGAGAGACACATGTGACCTAATGTTGTTAAGACGTTGAGGGGGGCTTCTTCATTGACACAAAGTCATGTATTCACTCGTCTTACACTCGGGAGAGGTGGCGAGTGAGTTTACGAACCGAGATTGTTGAATAAGTTAAACACCGTTAACGTAAATTAAAACAAAATCAAACGCATTGAAGTAAATGACATTAATCCCTAGGAAATCTTTTCTCTCGAAACAATCTCAATATAATATTTATAGTATAGTTAGATAAATTAGTATTTTAGTATTAGTTTTTATTAATTATAAATTATATTTTTTACCGCCTAGATAAAATTAGGTTTTGATAATCATGGTACTCGATAATGATCTCAACCAATCCCTGTGAACACGATACCCTTACTGTCCCTACCAATACTAACACTTGGCCCGTACACTTGCGGTGTAAGTTACCGACATAATATTCCACTTCCAAGTTTTTAGCGTCGTTGCCGGGGATTGGTTTTTTTTATTATTATAGATATTGTAAGTAAATGATCAAATTTTACTTTAGGCATTTCTTTTGTGTATAATTTTTTATTTGTAGTTTTATTTTTGTTTTCTTGCAAGGTGCTTGAAGATGTTAGATCGACAGGTACTTTTGTGTTTCTTTCAACAAGATTCTAAGCTATTTTATAGTACTTGGAATCGTTATAAGGAATTGCTATTCCAGTTTCCCAACCATCATTTCTCGAGGGAGTGTCAACTACTGAACTTCTTCGATGGGTTATTAGCCGTAACCAGAATATGGGTGGAAGGAGGAAATACTAGTACTGTTTTCTACCAACTAACCGCGGACGAAGCCTATTGGTTCCTGGAAGACATGGAGGCCTTTGATTTTCATAGTTTCAATACTACGGCGCCATGAATTGACACTCCGGACCAAGATAAGGATTCTGCTCCCAATCTAGAAAAAATATTAGCTACTGTCATGGGGGAGACTCATAGAGTCTTGAGGGAAACGAATAACTAGATCAACGAGCACGAGGATCGTCTTGATTATATCGAGATGGTCTACGCCGACATCGATGCGATCGTAACATCATTGCAGATGCAAATTGGTCAACTTATCTGCTCGATTGAGGCCGAGTCAGACGTGGTGGTACTGGAAGATACACAAACCACATTCATCGAAAGCCAACACGAGGAACCGAAGACAAGCGGGAGGTACTTGGGTGAGATCGATAAAAATTCACACATTAATCATTGTGAATTTTCACCGTTTGAATTCCAACTGGTGACGCCGCAGTCGATCCAAGACGATCACATCTACAAGGATCCGATGTGGCTCACTTGTCCCTCGCAGCCATTAGCAAAGTTCTTCCATGCCCACCAAGTATATAAGCTGGTGAGGTATGATGTTGAAAAATCGAGCTATTCAGAGCCTAATCTCCCCAGTCTTGAGGGCGTATTAAACCAAGACCTGTACGTGGTGTTATTTTACATGATGAGCCATTTTGCGTGTTGAGCTGAGGACATTAAACCATGCACTTATTGGGAGACAACCCAAGGTAAAAAATAAGTTAAATCCATCACAACTGACTTGATTCGGAGGCGAGATTCTCTCACCTCTCAGGTACGTGTTCCAAACCCCTTTCATCAGCATGCTTTATATTCATATGTTGAGAATGATGATGGGGTCGCTGGGGACACTGTCCGTTTCAAGTTTGGTGGTGATGTGTAGGATGTTAGTATATTTTACTGTTTTACTGTATTGCATGTTTGTTTAGTGTAGAATGTTTTAGTGTCGTTGTTGTGTGTATGGTGAGTTTTGCATTCATCTGGGCTGTTACCCGATGATGATATTACCCCCTGGTTGTTTTCGAGGTCAAGGGTAATACCCATGCATGTCTGTTCTGTGTGCTTGACAATGCGTATTAGTGAAAATTATTGTAGATCCTAATTTGCACAAGCACATAGACTCAATGTATTTCTATTCAATTGATTTGAGGATAATTATCAATTAGCCAAACTCATGACAAATTAAGGATTCTAGAACCTAATTGAGGGGAATCTTGAGGCGAAATCCTAGGCAAGGTAGTTTAGGAGATATGATTTTGGCCTTCTTTTTGTCGCTTAAGACTTTGAACTCTACCATGTTATATGTTTATCCCTCGTTACTGTGTCAAAGCCTAAATGCCATTTCAATTCTGAACACATAAACAGATACTTTGACCAATTGATTTTTTTCCAAACCTTTATCGCTGAATTAAAGGCACAAATTGAGTGAATCAAGTTAACACTTGATTATGCTGCTTGATGTGAGCGGTTGGGTTTAGGGAAAATTTCGGATTGGTTCGATATTCGAGTATTCACTTGTTATTTTTCTTTTGTTTAAACCACACCCGTGAAATTGTAATAATCGAATAAGTTTGGGGGTGTGGTTCGTTTGAAAAAAAAAAAAACTTATGTAAATAATGTTAAATTTCATTTCTTTTGACAAGTGAGTATGTCGGTCTTAAATGTTTGTTCGGGATTGTTTCCAATTTATCTATGGGGGTTTGAGAGTGAATGTGCTAAGCGTTGAGCCTTGGGTAATGTTAACCCATTTTCTATTTCGAAATATCCTTGGCCAAATATTCCAAAACTGAACCAAGTCTTTTTGATCTTTATGAACTTCCAAGCCCACATTAGTGGAAAGTGGACCCCAATCAGGCATATGGATAGCCTAGTCCTTTACGGTCTAAGTCGTGAGTTTAGTTGGTGGATAATCCAATTCAGTCGTTGGATAGCTATATTATTGAGTCTAGCACAAACACGTTGATAAGATCTAGAATGATGTTCACCATTAGTGAATGTTGAAATTCTAGAACACCACATGGTGTATTTTACCGCCTGAACTCGATATAACTGGAGGTTGTTGAGCGGAAAATGACTTGGTCGATAGAAGAATTCAAAACTCGCATATCGTTATGTTTAGATTGTTTGTGTTTAGTTTGTTCATGTTATTTAATTTTGTTGTGTTTTTTATTTTAGTGTGAGTGTTTTGCTCGAGGACTAGCAAAATTCCATGTTTGGGGGTATTTGATGGGTGTGATTTATCTATTTATTCCCAAGCTGGTTTTATTAGTTTTAGAGTATTTTTATAGTATTTTAATACGTTTCAATATGTTTTTATTCTTTTTGTATTAAATCAGGTGTGTGGGATAAAAATGGATGAAAATGGATCGTAAACGATCATATCAGATCAAGAAAAGTGGAAGAACGGTGAAAAAATAAGTACGGAGGCAATATTCAGAACAGTAGCCCACCGCTGCGGCGTCCAGACCACCGCCACGGTGGTGAATATGCAGAGAGGCGTATTTTCTTGCTAAACATCCATCGCCGCAGTAGTGAAACTATAGAGAGGTCTTGATTCCACCACTTCCTCCACCGCTGTGGTGAAGATCAAACTGACATACCCCACCGCCGTGGCGGTCAGCTCTGTACCAGATTTAGATATTTTTTAGGATATTTTTGTTTCCTATTTCTTCTCATCTCCTCTCCCATTCAGCCATTAGACCTCCTACCATATTAGAGGCATATTTTGAGAGGATTTTGGGGAGCTCAAGCAAATCCTAAGGAGAAGAACAAAAAGCAAAGAAAGAGAAGCGATCTTGGAATGATCTTAGCTACAAATCTTCGGACTATGGCTAGTTTCTCTCGTTTCTTTCTTCATCTCTTAACTTAAGATTATTGTTTGAGCATGTTTAGCTCATTATTCATTATATATACGGTTATGGTTGTTAGCTAAACATGGATTGTCTTAGGCATTAATAATATATTTATGAAAATGTGATTTGTTTGAGTTTGTGTTTATTTAATGGATGTTCTTTGTATTTTGATTGTGTTTAGCAGTTTGTCATGATATTATACTTGTTTAGATAATTAGAGAATACGGGGTTTGACACTCGGGAGAGGTAACCCCAAATTCGTACTAGATTAACACAACGCGATGATCCAATAACCCGGGAGGGAGTTGGAAAGTGTGCAATCAATGACGTTGGGGCGAGCCTCACGTGACCTAGCGTCGTTAAGACATCGAGGGGGACTTCTTCGTTGACACGAAGTCGCATATTTACTCTTCTTACACTCAAGAGTGGTGACGAGTGAGTATATGAACCAAGATTGTCGGATAAGTTGAATGCTGTTAACGTAAACTAAAACGAAATTAAACGTATTTAAGTAAATGACATTAATCCCTAGGCAATTTTCTTTCTCAAAATAATCTCAATATAATATTTATAGTATTGTTAGATAAATTAGTATTTTAGTATTAGTTTTTATTAATTATAAATTACATTTTTTAACACCTAGATAAAATTAGGTTATGATGATCGTGGTACTTGATAATGATCTCAACTAATCCCTGTGAACATGATACTCTTACTCTCCCTACCTATACTAAAACTTGACCCGTACACTTGCAGTGTAAGTTAGCAACGTAATATTCCACTACCATAACTCTTAGAAAGCACGAGAGCTGAATAGCTCAGAATTCAGATTATATTGATATTTGATGATGCTTAAAAGCGAAAAATGCAGGTCTATTTAAAAGAAAATAAAACAAGCCTCCAACGGTTAGTTCCCATAAATCATGACATTTAATTACACCAATAGACCCTCTATATCATAATGATTCATTCCTGGTATAATTCACTTAAAATATCTCTTAAAACATTCAATTTAGTCCCTCAAACTTTTACTCAAACTCAATTAGATAAGATAGAAAGAATTTCACATACCAAATTGAAAAATATAAAAAATACTTGAACTATATCTATAGGGATATTTAAATATTAATTAACTAGCTCAAAATATATCAGATTCCTAAGATATCTTGCATATCTTAACCATAAATGGCTAGTAACGGTTATTGTTTGAATAAAATTCGAAATTCCAGAAATCCTGAAACTGATCCATCTGTCGACTCACCAAAGCTCGTCTGTCGACCGCCCGATTCAGGATGTAGTCAAGCCAAAAATCCTTCACCCATTGGTTGACCTACCATACTTCATCTGTCGACCGGGCAATTCGGAGAGTTACATAAGTCGACTCACTTGTCAACCGAAAGATTCAAAGACTTCCTGTTTTGGCCATAGGTCGACTTACCTGTCGATTGAACGATTTAACAGCTTCTCCTTTTAAGCATCTGTCGATCGACCAGTCGACTGCTTAATCTGGAACATCTCTCCTTAATCCGATTTTAATTCATTTTCTTCGACATTTTTACCCCTTTAACCGATTTATTTTCTCGGTTAGTTCCACTAAAATCTTAAATTCAATTTTAATCAATTATCTTTATTTCTTTTTCAATAGGAACAAATAATTTAACTAATTAGGATCCTATAAAAACACACATAATTTGAAAAATATTTTGTGTCGTGTGTGATCCTAACCGGGATACATTAAGAGTTAAAATTTAACCTGAGTTATTTTCATAGGTTTTTCAATTTTTTCAAACTTTTAATCTTCCATCATCTTTGTCATCATCTTTAGTATTATCACAATATCTTCATGATCCTTTTCATCACTGAAACTAATAAATTGAAACACTCAATAAAATTGTTAGTTCCACAAAAAATATCAACATTTAATTTTTCATCAAAATCTTAGGATCAACAAGTAAGTTGGGTTGCCTTTATGATGAGTATTTTGTTATAGACTTAGCCTCATCTCACAACTTTGACCTTTGGTAAGCGGATCCATAATGTTATCTTTTGACTTTATAAAGTCAATTTTGACAATTTTATTTCGAGAGTAACAGTATAATGGTATTATATCTCCAACATATATATACTGAGACTTAGCATTATACACAATTAATTTATTACAACATAGATTAATTGTTGGTACAAGTTTTGCGCACATTAAAATATTTCTTTAATATATATGAAAACTATTTTGATTTTTTACATGTTTTATCATATATTCAAGTTTGTTTAGTGGATCTCAATAACACTGCATCTCTTTCATATGTCAACCATAATGTTGGCCTAGTGAGCTACCCAAAAGGGGGGGGTGAATTGGGTAGATAAAAAAAATTATCAAAGAAAAAATATTTCAATAATCCAAATAATTAATTTCAATCCTAAATTAATTATTATCTTTATATAACAGAGAAAATATGATATCAACTGGGTGCATATCAAACAACAAAAATAAATAATGAAAAATAGTAGTACACCAGAAATTTATACTGGTTCACCAAGTTACTTTTGGCTAATTCAATCCCTCGAGCTCTACGGAGAGTCACACCCACTAAACTCAAGATTCCTTTAAAGGTAGGAACCAAACCCTCACAAAGATTCTTTTCATAGGCTCAGAATCAACCTTTACAAATTCATTTTCACAAGCTTATGAATAACCTCTACTTTTTACAGGCTCAAGAATAACATAATTCTTTTTGAAACTAAGGCTAAAGAATAAAAACCTGACAAACACTCCAAATATCCTTTTACTCGGCAATGATTGAATCGTTACAAAATTACTCACAAATCAATTCAATCCAAGAAGAATTACTACCTCAATCTCTTTACAGGAAGAGACTGAAACCAACTACCCTTAGATTAAATACTCCCAATAGTATTCAATTCGTCACTCAACTCACCAATTACAAATTGATAAATGATTTTTATCACTCGGAGTTTCTACCACCCCAAATAAATTAGAACTCAATTAATATCCCAAAACTAGTGATAGAAAAGTAAGATATTCAAAATCTGATTTAAACAAAAATAGGGTAGCATGTAATTGAGCATGCAATCAAATTTTTTCAAGAAATTGTTTCAAAAATATTTTTGAATAAAAAATTGGTAGATCAAATTCCAAATATAATCAAACAATACTAGATAGAAAATAATTTGGAAAGATCTCACCCGGATTCCACTAAAGAATAATGATAACGATGTCACTTCAAATCGGTAGTAACAACAATCCACGGCAATTATTCTCAAGAATAACTCTCAAAAAAGATCTCATAACCCAATCTATATGATTACTCTTAGAAAACTCAATATAATTCTCTTGATCTCTTTCTCTAATATGAAAAACGCAGATCTACATAAAAGGGAATAAAATAAGCTCTCTAATGGCTTGTTCCCACTTGTTATGACATTTAATTGCTCTTATAGACCCTTTATATCATTAAGACTTCATCTTGGTTCAAATCACTTAATTATAGCTTTTAAAGATCTCAATTAAGTCCCCCAAATATTTCTCAATCACAATTAAATAGGATAGAAAGAATTACATGTACCAAATTAAAAATATTCAAACTTAATGAACCATATCTATAGAGATATCGTAATATATGTTGCATATCTCAAATAACATCAAATCCATGATATATCTTGTGAATCTTAACCATAAAATGGCTAGTAATGGCTACTTTTAGAATAAAATCTAGAATTCCATAAAATTCTAAAACAGTACCATAAGTTGACTTACCAAGGATCACTAGTCGACCGCTTGATTCAAAATGTAGCTAAGCCAAAAATCCATCGCCCATTGGTTGACCTATCTATCGACCTAGAGATTCAGAGAGTACATTTCTCGTAAACATGTCGACCTCCCTATCGACTTATCGATTTGGAGAGTTCATATTTAAGCTCAGGTCGACCTACCTGTCGACTGAGAAATTCAGAGACTTTACCTTCTATGCTCCGGTCGACTTACCTATCGACTTGTCAATACTAGGAACCTTTCCTTAATTCATTTTTAATTCATTCTCATCGACGTTTTCACTCCTTTAACTGATTTCTTTTCTCGGTTAGTTCCATTAAATACTTAAATTCAATTTTAATCAATTATCAATATTTATTTTTCAATTACACATAGGAGCAAATAATTTAACTAATTAGGATCCTATAAAAAACACACATATTTATAAAAATCATTTTATGTCATGTGTGATCCTAATTGGGATATCAGGAGTTGAAATTTAACCTAAGTTGTTTTCCCTGGGTTCTTCAAATTCTTCAACCTTTTAATCTTTCATCATCTTTGTCATTATCTTTTAGCATCCATTCATTACTTGTCATCATATCTTCGTCATTAGAACTAATAAACTGAAACACTTAATCAAACGGTTAGTTGCACAAAAAACATCAACCTTTAATTGTTCATCAAAATCTTAGGATCAACACACAAGAAAACAATTATATAACTTGACTTACTAGTTTTTATAAAATATCAACCATAAGAAAATAAAGATATACTTGACTGAGTTTTTATAAAATATCTCCTTCACATGGTTTATAAAATATCAACCATAGTAATGACAACCATAAAAAAACAGTGATATAACTTGACTTGGTAGATTTTATAAAATATTAGTCAAATTCTTTGATCTTGAATTTATTTGACTTTGCATTTTCAAATCATACATAAATTTATTTGATAATATCACAATGTCAAATTATACATGTCATTACATTATACATATCATAATTCAGAGATATTAAACAAGTCAACAAACTTTGTTTATTTCCATAAAACTACAAATTCTTTGGGGTTACTTTTATATAAATTGCTTACTTTATCTAGGCTCAATTTACTCCTAAAACACTTACGACTCGTTTAGTTGGATGGAATGGAATCGGGGTGGAATGAAATTAGACAATGAATGGAGCGAGAGAAGGATTGAAATGGATTTGTCAATGGAATCACGATGTTATTCTCTTGTTTGGTTGTTATTGTATGTTTAAAAGAATAAAATGCAATAATACATTTTTACATATCAATTTTCAGATCAAATTCATTCTCAAATATACCTAATAATAATTTATTTTAGAAAAAAAAAAAATAACTACAAAATATGAGTAATATCCGATGTGAAAAGTGTTCAAAATGTACCATCAACTAAAATCATTTTGTTTTCAATTTTTTGTTTTCGCTTTGATTTTTTTTTTTTTTATCAAATATTTGTTTTTGTTTAAGAATAGAAACATATTTTTTGTTCTCAGATTTCCACTTCCATTTCCTATATAAATTTTTGTTGGTTTTCAAATTTCTATTTATGATGCTAGAAAACAATTAGATTACCTTGTTCCCAAATTTTTGTTTTTATTTTGGAAACAATAACATATTTTTTTCTTCTGAAATGTATGTTTCTATTCGAGAACATGAACTAATTTTTTTCACTTTCAAATTTTTATTGTTGTTCGAAATATAAGTTTCTCAACATGAAAATGCGTTTTTTTGGAAGAAGCATAAATAGAATTCGGGAAACAAAAAACATGTTTCTATTCCACGAAAATTGAGAACAAAAAAATCTACTAATTCTATTCCCGAAACAAAAACAGAATATTGAAAAAAAAAAAAAACTATTTTTTTTTTCGAAATAAAATTATAAAATTGAGAACAAAATATTTTGTTTTCGTCATTTAATGAATAATATATATTTTAATTCAAATTAATATAAAACTAAAATGATCAAATTAATTTATAGAAAGTATCGAAGTCATTTTCAAATTGAGAATTACAAGCTAAAATGTGGTGAAGCATTTTAGGCGTAACCTGAAGAAAAACAAAAAACAAAAACAAGCATGAATTATGGAATCCGATTTGGCCCCCTAAAGTATGGATTCTAATTCCATCCATTTTAATGGAATCAAATATTTGATTCCATTAGAGAACTAAACAAAGAAATCGGAATCGATGGTGGAATTGCGATTCTATTCCACTTCCATTTCGGCCATCCAAATGCACTGTTAGTCTTTCATCTACTAGATGTAGTATTATTTGTTTATTTAAAAAAACTTAACTCAATTAGTTTTAAATAAAATATATATGTACAAGATTGATGTATTCCATGATTTAATAATTATGTTCATATTCACAAATTCTTTTCGGATCAAGAATCACCTATTTATCAAGACACTCCCACATTTTTAAGTATTTATAAATAGGTCTTGTACCTTTATAAATTTTAAGATGCTTTGAACCACCTTTTATGGAATACATATTCCCCATAATTTATTCAATTATCAATAAGTGTCAAAATACTTTTTCATCCTCGAATTTGGACAAATCAATTTAGCGATTTCACACTTCTTTCAATTAAATAAAAAGAAGTTTGTGCCAATTTGTCGTTACACTCAAGTCTCACATTTATGAATTGAAATTATTTTATTGTACTTCTTTTGACTTATAAATTATTTTTGAGTCATATTTGACTCCACACAAGTCGTGCAATTATGATTTGAAAATTTTATTTCCATTATATTGAGTACTTTTTAACCAAACACTTAAATCTCGCAATATATTTATTTCCATTTTTTATTTTTTATTAAAAAAAAAATACTTTAGTCTTCTACACATAACCCATATATATGGCTCATTTAAATTGAAAGATACATCTCATTAAACTTATCATAATGGTTATTTACCTCTATCAAATTAACCTATAGATTAGCTTATTAGGTTTTCCTGTCACAACTCTTTTGTGATATTATTGAACACGATGTTTTAACTTACCACAAACGTAATAATTACATTTGAACTTTATTTTCAAATCCATTTTAAAACCGTTACTTGGACTTAAATCATATAAATTTTGTTTTTTGTCATTTTTCATCGTCTCACTTTGTTGGGTTTGGACTCCTTCTTAGAAAATAGTGTTTATCATTATTTTTTTCATATTTATTTCACAACAAAATCACAACTCTATTTTGATATTGAAAGTATACAACACATAAAAATGTTATTTAATTTTATCATAATATATAACTTGCACTAAAAAATTCCGTATTTTTAAATTTCTACGGCAGTGACAATCTATATAAAGCATCCTCACATAAGATTTCAACAAGATCTAATAGTGTTACAAAAATAATTTATTTTTTTTGTCATTTCTCATAATTAGTTCAACTTAACTTTTTTTTTTTTTCATCTCATGAAAAGATTAATGAATAATTCATTTGGCACTTTAACCACAAATAATTTGGTGTTCAAGTTTGATTTATATCAATCATGTCAATCTATAAATAAAACAAATGACTTAAATATTTTGAATCGTCAAGATATAATCACACAATATATACGTAAAATATATAACATATAAAAATATTTTATTCAAATTCATATATTTAATACATAACATATTCATATTTAATAAATAATAATAATTTATGCATCACTTGAGCATAAATAGTTCATTCTAATAATTAGACTGAAAATAATCTAAAAATCATTTTTGTCTAACAAAAAATACCATTATAAGATACATTTTGTTATTCTTGTAATTGTTTTTTAATTTTTGTTTTCATTTCCCATTTTCTACTCTCTTTCTCTATTATTTTCTATTTTCTATTTTTTATTTGTATATTTTTTTTGCTTTTGTTTGATATTTTTTATTTTTGTTTTTTGTAAGTCTTTATAGAAAATAAAAAAAAATCAAAAGTAAAAAACTAGAAAACAAAAAACATAAATAAAAAAACACTTTTAAAATTATTTTTTTGTTTGCTTTCGTTTTATTTTTATTATTATTATTTTTTGAATTAATTTTTTATTTTTCAAATTCCATTTTTTTTTTGTTGTTTTTTATTTTTGCATTTTGTTTTGTAGATTATTACTTTCAATCTTTTCCAATTTTCTACAAATACCATACAAAAAAAATACAGAATAAAAGTTAAAAAAAATACCAAAAATATAAAACAAGAGAGATAATAGACAATAGAAAATAAAATTATAAAACATGAAATAAACTATAAAAAAAAATTATATCGTGAGGATAGTTTTGTCAATAAAATGTGAAGAGGGGTATCTTGGGTAATCGAACTGAAAAAGAATGGGTGTCTAAGATATTATAAAAATTTTAGGGATTGTCCTTGGTATTTTTTGAAATAACAGGGGGTGTCATGGATATAAACTCATATAATTAATATTGAATATTATATTGTAATGCATGGGAAATTCCTGCTTCTTTATTTAGCTTTCAAAAGAGGAGCTTGATAAAGGAATTAGCCCAAGAATGGGAAAGGTTTGGCCCAACACATAGCTTGCAAGATCACATCTTCATTACCAAGACCACGTCTTCCATACGAGAACACCTCTTTATGGTCAAGACCACATCTTCCATGCGAGATCACCTCTTCATGGTCAAGACCACATCTTCCATGCAAACCCATGCATTCATTCACCACTAATGCTAGTAATTATTGTTGATATAATTATTATAACTTACATGGATCCACAAAAGGGTGTAACTCCCAACTAAATAAGTGGGAGGCCAAAATGTTGTAACTTCCCACTAAATGACGACATAATGGGGAGCCAAAAAGATTTAACTCCCGTGATCTACTAAGTCAATAAAAGAAAGGTATCACATTATCTTTTACATGCAGTCTTTTGCTTGGTCTCCTGAAGCAGACAGATTTATTCTTACGTTGGAAGTTTTTTGGCTGACATCATACCGGTGTCCTCTTAGAACTAATCGATTTTACGGGTTGTCAAGTTAAAGATGCATGTTACAAAGATTTCTGGCACGTGAGCAGCTGTTACCCGTGCAGATGATGTTTTGGCAACATCATTTATTTTTTTAGCAACATCATCTGGATATTATGATGTATTAACATTTTTAATTACACGTACCTAACATGCAATCATGTTTTTATTACGTTTGTTTATAATTGAATGTAACTAATATCAAATACAAATAATGTCTTATAGGAACACATCAATGTTATTTTTTCTGGATATTTTGGTATCAGTTTTAGTTGCACATTTGGTACTCTTGAGGACTAAATTTAATTGATATTGAACACAACCATGCCATTATGTTTTTGTTTTAGTGTTTTAGTTGCCTTTTAGTTGAATGTACTCAAAAGAGGCACTTAAGGCCACATTTGGTTATAGATTTCGTTCATTGATTCTTGTTCTCTCTCTCAAAATTTCGGGATTAATCTACAAAAATACGTTTAGTAAACACACTTATGTTCCTTACATTTTGGAAGTAAGTTGGTACTATTTCCTAAATTCCTTAAGAATTCGAAAAATATAAAAATGTTGATTCCTATTTACTCGCACAAAATTGTTCTCACTACCATCTCACATGCCACTACACCACGCTGGTCACCATACATTTAAAGGAAAAAAAATAACAAATGTTGCAACCAAACACGTTTCTTATTTCTCTTCTCATACATGTAAAGAAACAATTTCAGGACAATGGTCGTTCCCAAACATGTTTCTATTCCCGGAGTACTCTAAAATGGAAATACAATTTTCATCTCAGTTTATTAGAAGTAGAAACGGAAAAACTAACCACACGCCACCTAACATGGTCTTAAAAAAAAAATGGGGCACTACAACACACTCTTCAAATATATTAGGGAACCACAACATGCTTTTAATTTTTTTTTTAATTATATCTAATTCGAATATAATTAGATTATCGCACTTAAACTTTGAAATAAGTAAAACAATATATTAGAGTATCTAATTAGGAATTTCAAACATTTTTTCTTAAAACATATAAAATTTTATTATTGGAGATTTCTTGAAATTAAAATGGGGACGACCACCTCTTATGCTCCAATGGATATGTTATGATTGTGTAGTGTAATCATTAGTTTTTTTTTATAGAAAGTCATTATGTGAATTGACAATCAAAAATGGTAATAAGTAGATGACCTAACATTGTTTTTGCCTAATTCAGACAACCTACAAGCCAAGCTGATGTTGCGATGTCGTTCAACGCCTCAAAAATGGAAAATGGCGGGCATTATGCAAGTTTGAAAATTGATATGTGACTTCCAAGCCTCATCCACAAAATATCTCCCACTTTGTTTTTTCCATTTGCAAATCTAATCTGCACCAAATAATTTCAGTTGAGTTCACATTTAATTTTTGTAAAAACAGAGACGTAAACTTTTAATCTCCACATGTCGAATTGACTGCTAAAATCATTTTAGATTTTGATTGAGAGATTTCAAATTGGTTGTTGTGCAATTGATTATCACGCAATATAGTGTACCAAGTCTAACAAATATTTATAATATAACCTTTATATATATATATAGAACGGAAAATATGAGTGTAAAAAAAATTGAACATGATTTAATATTATTTTTAAATAAATTTTTATAAATTAATATTTTAGTATCATTAATTTAATATTCATATATTATTTCTATAATTTTTGTAAATTTAATGTCTGTAATTTCTGTATATTTTATTTTTTATTATTTTTAATTTAAATTTTATTAAATTTATTATTACTAAGTTTAATGTCCATATGCTATTTCTTTAATTTCCATATATTATGTTTGTTCTTTTATAATTCTTTAATTTAATTTTTATAAATTTAATGTTTAAATATTATTACTAAATTTAATGTAGATATAGTATTTTCATAATTTATGTAAATTTAATGTCTATAATTTAGGCATATTATATTTCATATTTTATACTATTTTTTTTTTTAATTTAATTTCCGAAAATATAATGTTTCGGTGTTATTACTAAATTAATGAGCATATATTATTTCTGTATTTTCCATGTACTTAGTGTCCTTAATTTTCGTGTATTATATTTTTTTTAATATATTACTTTTTTAATTTAATTTTTGTAAATTAATATTTTTTATTATTATTAAATTTAATATCCTTATATTATTTCTATAATTCCGGCAAATTAAAGTCTATAATTTCTATGTATTACGTTTTTTTGTTTATATTATTTTTTAATTTAATTTTTATGAATTTAATATTTTGATATTATTATTTTTTAATTTAATTTTTATGAATTCAATATTTTGATATTATTATTTTTTAATTTAATTTTTATGAATTTAATATTTTGATATTATTAGTAAATTTAACGTTATATTATTTCTATAATTTTTGTAAATTTAATTTCCATAAGTTCTGTATATTATATTTTCTCTTTCATATATTTTTTGAATGTAATTTCTATATATTTAATATTTTTATATTACGACTAAATTTAATATCTATATATTATCTCTATAATTTCTATAAATTTAATAATTTAGTATTATTAATAAATTTAATGCCCATATATTATTTTTGTAATTTTTGTAAATTTAATATTTCAGTATTATTACTAAATTTAATTTCGATATATTAGTTCTACAATTTTTGTACACTTAATGTCCATAATTGTTGTATATTATATGTCTAGATTTAAATTATTTATTTTATTTAATTTAATTTCTATGAATTTAATATTGTAGTATTATTACTAAATTTAATGTTCATATAGTATTTATATAATTTTTGTAAACTTAATGCTCATAATTTCTGTATATTATATTTCTCTTTATATTATTTCTTTAAGTTAATTTTCATAAATTTAAAGCTTCGTTATTATTAATAAATTTAATGAATTTAATACATTATATATATATATTTTTTTAAATTTGATGTCTATAATTTGCATATGTTATATTTTTTCTTTTATATTATTTCTTTAATTTAATATTTAGTATTATTATTAAATTTAATATCCTATATATTATTTCTAAAACTCTCAATTTAATGTCGATAATTCATGTATATAATATTTTTTCTTTTAAATTATTTCTTTAATTTTGTTTCTATAAATTTAATATTTCTATATTGTTAGTAAATTTAATGTCCATATATTATTTTTATAATTTTTATAAATTTAATGTTCATAATTTTCGTATAGTATATTTTCTCTTTTATATTATCTTTTTAATTTAGTGTTCATCATTTCCGTATATTATTCTTTTATATTACTTCTTTAATTTAATTTTCATAAATTTAATATTTTAGTATTATTACTAATTTGTATGTCCATATATATATATATATATATATATATATATATAAAGAGAGAGAGAGAGAGAGAGAGCAAACTTATTATCTCTCCTCAATTATACAAAAAATATATTCTCTCTCCTCAATTAAATATAAGATGTATAAGGTAAAATATAAATATAGACTTTATTTTTGTGTTAATTTATTAGATTAATTTGGACTGCTCTTTATATGGGAAATAAATAAATACTGTAATTTATCTAAGGGGTATATATATATATATATATATATATATATATATATAAGTGGTGTACTAGGTCACCGGAATTTTGAAAATTCAAAAATGGCCCGTGTTTTGACTCCCATTGGTCATGTACCAGATATATTCTTTAAGTTCATGAGTTGGTTATGCTCGGGGAACGTGTTAGGTACCCTAAGACACCCGTCCAAAGAAGATACCTCAATCTAAATAAATATTCACTGTAAACTATATACAAGTAGTTTTATTTGATATCTTAAATAAAAATAATTCGATTTTTTAAAGTTTTTTGTCCTTTTATGTTGTTTTGCATGATATAATGTAAAGTAGGTAGATACTATAGCTATTACTAGTCAGAGACACCTGAAAACATTATATATATATATATATATATATATAGATAGATAGATAGATAGATAGATGGTAATGTAAATATGCAAGCTACACTAAATGAAATATAAACTCTGATTAAGTTGTTTGGATATGTGATCGAATTCGCATGTGAGTTGCCTATGTATCTTGAATGAGAATCAAGTCCTCATGTAGTTCGTTCTGGTTAAGGTAGCAAATGGTTTTTTTTTTGTTTATGGTGACCAGACTCGGATCGTGGGCAGCCTACGTACTTTGGGTGGTTCAAAGATCAAGTCAAAAATAGTTCATTCTTGTCACGTTTAAATGATATGGTTTGTGTCATTAAAGGTGTGACTGAACCCTTATGGGTTGCCTACGTACTTCGACTGGTTACTTAAGATCAGGTCAAACGTAGTTCATTGTTGTCTCGTTAAAGAAAAAGGGTTGTTATTAAAGGTGTGAACGAACTCGCATGGGCTACCTACGTAATTTGGGTGGTTACCAAAGATCAGGTCAAACGTAGTTTGTTGTTGTTATGTTTGAAAGTTGGGTACGTTTTAGTTAAAAGCTGAGTTGGTTTTAGTCAATAGTTGAGTTGGTTTTAGTTAAAGACTAGTTTGTTTTAGTTAATTTCAGTTGATTAGTAGTTAGTTTTGGTTGTGAACAACCTGAATCACAACCTTAATTAGCTATTATTAAAATTTCTTAAAGTTGTGAACAACTTGAATCACAACCTTAATTAGGCTTATTGTTAGTTGTTTTGAAATTGTGAACAACCTGAATCACAACATGATATGTACATAACACTATTTGATTTTGTCAAGAACGCTTTAAACAAACCCTTTTGTTTTGGTTAGTTTAGTGTTAGTGTGTGATTTGTTTAGCTAAAAAGAAAATAAATTCAATGCTCTTGAGAGAATCGTAGAGACTATGCACAACTCATGGTGTGATAGAAGTTTTGTTTGAATCCTCACATGTTCTTAACATGTTCTCAAATGATTTGTTGTTCTTGAATATTTTTGAATGTTCTCGAGATGCTTGGAATGTTTTTGTATGATTTGAGCCTAGTTTGGTTGTCGTAGTTAAAATTAATCATTTGTTTGGTTGTTCTTGACAAAATCAAATGCTTGTTTAGTTGTTTTAGTGTTTGTTTTGTTGTTTTTTTGGGTTTTATGTGTTATGTACTTGAAAGTGAAAGTGTTATCGACAGGATTATGCTATGTGCAAGTAATATACACAAGATTAAAAAAAAATCGTAGGGGGTTTGGAAGAAACATACCTACTTAGGGGATGTGGTCTTCCCTAAGTGTTTACCTCATTTTCCTCCTTGATCGTCTTGGTCAGTAGTTGATTGGTGGTCTTCGATTCCTCGAGTTCTTAGCTAAGAACCCAAGAGCAGCCTACTTAGGGGATGTGGTCAGCCCTAAGTAGATAATCTCATTTCTGTCTTTACTCGTCTTGGCTCAGTGTTGATCGGTGGTCGTCGATCCTTCGAATTATTATTCTAAGAACTTCAAGAACACTTTCCAGGACTGGATTTTGCTGGAATAACGACGTGTTATTTGAGAAATTTGCTTGAGAGCCCTAGGACCCAAGAGAGTTTCTTGAGTTTAAATAGAGAAGCTAGGCCTTCAAGACTTGCAAAAATGAGAGGAAAGGCCCTGTATTTATAGGCCTTGGGGCCTGTGCATTGGCCAACGTGCAGGCCATTCTAGGTTGTTCCCTAGGGGGGTGTTTATCCAAAGAGACTGGTTGTCTTATCCTGGTCTTGTTTGGCTTGGAATGAATTTGGGATGGAAGGTTTGATTCTTGAAGATTTGGTAATCATTATCAATCATTATCTATCTTCCAATCAAATTCCTTGAACATGGGTGCATTTATGACTTGATGTAACGCATTTGGTTAGGTTTAATGGTTAAGTATTGGTTAGTTTCACTATTTTGGTTTGGTCTTCATAAATGCATCCAAGGTGCTTTGAACCTAGTCATGAGGTGTCACTTTGAATTTACTGATAGGTGATGAGTCATTTCTTGGTGAGCACTCCTATGGTTGGGTCTAGAATCGACGGTTGATTTCCAAGTCTCCTAGTTACCCTTCGATATTTCGGTAAAAATTTCTAGGTTCAATGTATCCACCCCTTCCATTTCATCCCTATGAATTTAATATTTGATGGTATGTACATTTAATGTATTGATTGGAGGCCACACATTCGGTTTGATTTCGGTAATGGGTCGTCACGATTCAAGACATTCGGTTGATTCTAAGATATTTTGCTTAAAATATATAGATACGTTCAATGTGGTCTTGACATGTTATCCCAAGCATTTAATGTTTGATGGGATGGGCATTCAATACTCATTGAATGTGTAGCTTAGGAGACAAACTGCATCGGTTTAATTTCAATAATGGTTGCTTGTACCCTAAGTGTCTTGGTTCCCTTCCTTAGCCATTTGGTAGGAACTTTCTAGGAAGGTTCCTTGGTCATTATAAGGCTTCATTTTTTGTTAAATGGTGGATAGACCATCTATGCATTGGGCCTTAGGTGATTTGTCAAGACTACTTGGATTTGGTGTAAATCCTAATCAAGCTCAATCCTTAAATCACCTTATGATTTAGGTCTTTGTCATGACCTTTAGTAGCCTTTAATAAGGTCTCTTGGATTTTTTGGTGGTAGTATTTGTTGTGGTATTCATGAAAAAAGAAATTATTTTTGGTGTTAATTCAATAAGATGCAGGGGTTATAAATGTTTCAAGGTTGAGGTGGGTAACTGAGTTAGTTGTTTGAAATGTCCTATAATTTTATGGTAGTGACTAAGATTTATCCATACAAAAGATTATTTGAAGAAAATCAAAATTTAGTAAAGTCATTTTAGACCTCCTTATATCATGGGAATTTCGAAATTGACTCGAAACTTTTACTTAGCTGTATTTTGTTAAATTCAACAGTTTTATGTTTTTGTTATGTTTTTTTTTGTTCTGTTTGTATATTGTATAGTGTGATCTCAGGTAGAAATTCATTCTATTTAAACCCAAGTTTAAAGTTTGTCTGAACTTGTACTTGATTCGACACTAATTGGGTGGGGCAAAATGCAGTGTCTGCAGTTACCTCTTTTTGTCATGCTAGTTTACTCTTAGTGACAAAGGAGGAGATATTAACATTTTGTTCCACTCAACATGAAATATAAAGACATGTATTTAAACCTATCCTAAAGGATAGAGACATACCTAATCCTTGAGGATTCGATGAGGATAGCGATTGATCACTTCTACCATTGTATACTTCAAAGGATGACGAACAATAAACCTTGGAAGACTACCACTGAAAGGATCACGATACATCTGATTCTTGTCTATCTGCATTCTTGGAGGATGTTGATATACCTGATCCTATAGGGCATGGTGAGGACAACAGTCTAGTAATCCTTCTTAACAACTATATATTATACTACTATACTATACCTTAGGAGGCAAAATACCTAGCCCCAAAGGTCTTGGTAAGGACAACGATCTAGTATAAGCCTTCCTGATCAAACACTACTCTATACTATTCTAGATCTCAGAGCGGTGAAATACCTGGGCCTAAAGGTCTTGGTAAGGACAATAGTTTAGTACAAGCCCTTTTGATTAAATATTAATCTATATTATTCTATACCTTAAAGCGGCAAAATACCTATCCCTAAAGATCTTGGTAAGGATGACAGTATAGTACAATCCCCCCTGGTTATATACTATTATTATACCTTAGAGCGGCAACGCATCTGGATCTAAAGGTCTTGATGAGGATGACGATCTAATACAAGCCCTGGTGGGCCGCAATTTAAGCATTGCCACTTTCACCGCAAGTGTACGGATCAAGTTTTAATATATGGACCTTTCGGTCGGGTATTATATCCACAGGGATTGGTTGAGATTATTGTCGAGTACCGCGATTGTCATAACCCGACTTTATCTAGGCGACAAAAATAGTATTTAATTATTTAATACTAATACTAAAATATTAATTTAACTATACTAATACTATATTGAAATAGTTTTGAGAGAATAGATTGTCTAGGGATTAGTTTTGTTTACGAATACATGTTCGGTCTCATTTTAGTTTATGTTAACGGCATTCGACTTATCCGACAATCTCAGTTCGTAAACTCGTCCACCACCTTTCCCGAGTGTAAGATGGGAGAATACATGACTTCATTTCAACGAAGAAGTCCCCCTCAACGTCTTATCGACCCTAGGCCACGTGAGTCTCGCCCCAACGTCATTGATTGCACACAATCCAACTCCTTCCCGGGTTATTGGATTGTCGCGTTGTGTTTACCTATTGACTCTCAGTTCTAAAACTCCACCGCCACCTCTCTCGAGTGTAAGACGGGGGAATACATGACTTCGAGTCAACGAAGAAGTCCCCCTCAATGTCTTAACAACCCTAGGTCACGTGAGTTTTGCCCCAACGTCATCGATTGTTGACAATCCAACTCTCTCACGGGTTATTGGATTGTGGCGTTCGTTTATTCTAGTCTAAATCTGGGATTTGTCAAACCCCATATTCTCATAACATCATTCTAGGCATGATAAACAAACAATACGACATACACAATCAAATTAACGAAGAACATTGGCAACCGAAACACAAACTCAACTAAATAACGTATTCATAAATTTATCAATAATCCCTAAACAATCTATGTTTAGCCAATGGCCATAACCATGTATACAATGTAAAATGGCATAAACATGCTCAACAACTACCAAAATGAAGAAAATAAAGAAAAGAAACAAACGACTTAGCCGATATCCGAAAAATTGGCACTAAAATCGTTGATCGATCGCTTCCTCCTTTATCTTCTACCTCGGGTTGAGAGCTCTCCCTCAAAAATCTCTCAAACTCACCCTAAAATATAGCCTAAGGGGTTGGGGGTGATTCCACCGGAAGAGATGAGGAGATGAAGGGTTTAAATAGATAAACTATCTAATAAAATATCTTAAGATTGTGCAGAGTTGACTGCCGCGGTGGTGGGATTCACCACCGCGGCGGTGAAGTATGTCGGTTTAAGGTTTTCTGAGGGGGTGGAGAAGGCAGTAGACTTGGTGACATCCTGCATTGTCACCGCCGCGGCGGTGGGTCTCAATGCTGCGGCAGTGGACGTTCATTAAAAATTGGTGTACTCTGTATTTTGACCGCCTAGGCGGTGGTCTAGACACCTAGGCGGTGGGTTGCGGTTTTCAGAATCTTGCCTCCTTGCTTTTTTCCATCGTTCTCCGACCGTTTTTGGTCTGAATTAATCATTTGTGCTCCGATTTCATACTTTTTCACCCATACACCTTTTTTAATACAAAAAGAATAAAAACATATTAAACTTAACAAAAACGTATTAAATGTACTCGAAAGCTAACAATTTCGGTTTTGAAATATATAGGTAATTTACACCTATCAAATAGCCTTAAACTTGGAATTTTGCTAGTCCTTGAGCAAAACACCCACACAATACGAGAAAATATAACAACTAATTACAAAATTAAAAACTAAAAACGAAAAAATACTAAAAACAATAATGTGTAAGTTTTGATTATCATCTACCGTCCAAACAAATTTTCCCTTGTCGGCCCCCAATCCTATCGAGTTCAAGCATAAATCACACTATGTGGTGTTCTAGAATTTCAACGTTGAAAAATAGTAAGCTCCATTCTAGATCTTGTTTAAGTGTGTGTGTGATCAAACTCAAATATACAACTATCCATTGATTAGATGGGATTATCCCTCAATATAGTTCAAGACTAAAACCTTTAAGGTATAGGGAATCCATACGCATGACCCGTGATCTATTCTCCACTAATGTAGGCTTGGAGGTTCATGAAGATCAGTAGGGCTTGGTTTGGTTTTGGAATAATGGCCAAGGGTAGATTTGAATAGAAAATGGGTTAACGTCATTAACTTAACATTACCCAAGGCATATGATTGGCACTCTCACACTCGAAACCCCATAGAAAAATTGTAAACAATCCCAAACAATCATTTTAGACCAACGTATTCACTTGTCAAAAGAAATGTAAACTATTATTATTATTATTATTATTATTATTATTATTATTATTATTATTATTATTATTATTATTATTATTATTATTATTATTATTATTATTATTAATTTTTTTTTTTAAACACACCCCTAAACTCATTTGAATTTCTAGAATTTAAGGAGTGTGCAAAAAATGATTAAGAAAATGAAAAGTGAATACACTAACACCGAACTAATCACGTTCGTCCTCAACCCAACCGCTCACATCAAGTAGCATATATGACTGCTAACTTGATTCACTTAAATGTGTCGTTAATTTGGCGATATAGGTTTGGACAAAAATCAACTGGCCAGGGAATTTGTTCATATGTTCATAATTGAATTAGCATTTAGGCTTCGACAAAGTAATGAAGGATAATGATATTGTATGGTAGGCTTCAAAAGGCTCAAGCGATCAAATGAATGCCTAAATCATATATCCTAAACAACCTCGCCTAGGATTTCACCTCGAATTTTCCCCAAATCAAGTTCTAGAATCCCTATTGTCATGAAATTGAGTGAAGGATAATCGGTTTCAAATCAATTAGATAGTGCTATATTGAGTTTATGTGCTCGTGCATTTAGGATCTACAATAACTTTTATTAAGACGATACGTTAAGCACACAGAATACACATGAATGAGCTTTCCGCTCAACTTCAATAAACAATCAGGGGACAGACTCATCATCGGGTAAAGGCCCAGATAACATCAAAACTTAGTACAAAACAATAGCTAAACTAAACAAACTAATCCTAAACAATCATGCACACGATAAAAATAGTGAAACTTAACAAATAACATAAACACATACTAAAACATACTACACATCACCGCCAACTTAACATATGCATTGCCCAAAACAACCCATCAGCGATCCCAATGACAGTATATAGCATGATATTGAAGATGGGGGTTTAGAACACGTACCTGGAAGGTGAGAGGATCTTGCCTCCGTTTCAAGTTGGCAAAGATGGATTTAATTTATTTGTGACCTTGGGTTGCCTCCCAAGAAACGCGTGGTTTAATGTCCTCGGCTTGACATTTTTAGAATGCCCTCAAGCTTGGTGAGATTTTGCTTTGTTCGGCTCGATATTTCAACAAAATACCTCACTGTCTTTTGTATGTGACTACGCACCATAAAACGGCTTGGAATATCGTTGGAAGGAATGCATCAATATATGTCGATCTAACATCTCTAGGTACCCTACATAAGAAACAAAAACAAAACTACAAACAAAAATTATATACAAAAGAAATGCCTAAAGTAAAATCAGGTCATTTACTCACAATATCGACAATAACTCTATCCAATCCCCAACAACGGCGCCAAAAACTTGGTGGGCCGCAATTTAAGCATTGCCACTTTCATCGCAAGCATATGGATCAAGTTTTAGTATATGGACCTTTCGATCGGGTATCGTATCCACAGGGATTGGTTGAGATTATTATCGAGTACCGTGATTGTCATAACCCAACTTTATCTAAGCGATAAAAATGGTATTTAATTATTTAATACTAATACTAAAATACTAATTTAACTATAACAATACTATGTTGAGATAGTTTTAAGAGAATAGATTGTCTAGGGATTAGTTTTATTTATGAATATGTGTTCGATCTTGTTTTAGTTTATGTTAACAGTGTTTGACTTATCCGATAATCTCAGTTTGTAAACTCCTCAACCACCTCTCCTGAGTGTAAGATGGGGGAATACGCGACTTCGTGTCAATGAAGAAGTCTCCCTCAATGTCTTAACGACCCTAGGCCGCATGAGTCTCGGCCCAACGTCATTGATTGCACACAATCCAACTTTCTCCCAGGCTATTGGATTATCGCGTTGTGTTTAACCTATCGACAATCTCAGATCTAAAACTCCACCGCCACCTCTCCCGAGTATATAACTTTAAGTCAACGAAGAAGTCTCCCTCAACGTCTTAACGACCCTAGGTCACGTAAGTCTTGCCCCAATGTAATTGATTGTCCACAATCCAACTCCCTCATGGGTTATTGGATTGTGTCATTCATTTATTCTAGTCCGAATCTGGGATTTGTCAAACCCCGTATTCTCATAACATCATTCTAGGCATGATAAACAAACAATATGGTATACACAATCAAAATAACAAAGAACATCCGCTAACGAAACACAAACTCAACTAAACAACGTATTCATAAATTTATTAATAATCCCTAAACAACCTATGTTTAGCCAATGTCCATAACCATGTCTACAAAGTAAAATGGCGTAAACATGCTCAAAAACTACCAAAATGAAGAAAACAAAGAAAAAAATGAACGACTTAGCCGATATTCGAAGAATTGGCGCTAAAACTGTTGATCGATCGCTTCTTCCTTCATCTTCTACCTCAAGTTGAGAGCTTTCCCTCAAAAATCTCTCAAACTCACCCTAAAATATAGCCTAAGGGGTTAGGGGGAGGGGTGATTCCATCGGAAGAGAGGAGGAGATAAAGGTTTTAAATAGGCAAAATATCTAATAAAATATATTAAGACTGTGCAGAGTTGACCGCCCAGTAGTGGGATTCATAGCCGCTGTGGTGAAGTATGTCGATTTAAGGTTCACCTAGGCGGTGGAGAAGGCGGTGGACTTGTTGACATCCTGCATTGTCACCGCCGTGGTGGTGGATCTCAGCGTTGCGACAGTGGACGTTCTGCAAGAATTGGTGCACTCTGTATTTTCATCGCCTAGGCGGTGGTCTGCATGCCTAGGCAATGGACTACTGTTTTCAGAATCTTGCCTCCTTATTTTTTTCCACCGTTCTCCGACAGTTTTTTATCCGAATTGATTGTTTGCGCTCCGATTTCATACCTTTTCACCCATACACCTATTTTAATACATAAAGAATAAAAACATATTAAAACTTAACAAAAATGTATTAAACGTACTTGAAAACTGACAATTTTGGTTTGGAAATATATAGGTAATTTACACCTATCAAGCCCCCCCAGTTATACACTATTACTATACTTTAGAGTAGATATATACCTGGCTCTAAAGGTCTTGGTGGGAAAGATGGTCTAGTACAATCCCCCTTGGTTATATGCTATTACTATACCTTAGAGCGGCGTCGTACTGGGCTATAAAGGTCTTGGTGAGGACAACAGTCTAGTATAAGCCTCCCGGTTATATATGTACCTAAGGATGACACGTGGTCTATCATATATGGTGCGGAGAAGATAACACTCGATCAACTGACTCTTGGTTGCTAAGAAGATGACACTCAGTCAACCGACTCCTGGCTGTGACCATGCTCAAAGGGTTCTCCTATATATCTCAAATTAATAAGAATCAGGTTACATGTAGTTCTAGCACGTAAAGTAAATCTATTCTATATTATACCATAGAACAACGATGTACCTGGTTGTAATGGTCTTGGAGAGAATGACATTCTAGTATAAGCCCTCCCAGTTACATAGTAGTAATACTATGCTATACCTTAGAAAAGCGAAGTACTAGTATCTAAAGGTTTTAGTGGGGACAACGGTCTAGTACAAGCCCTCCCGGTTTTATACTATTATTATTTTACCTTAGAGCGGCGACATACCTAGCTCTAGAGGTTTTGGTGAGAACCACGGTCTAGTACAAGCCCCTCGGGTTACATACTATTGTTATACTTTAGAGCGGTGACGTACTTGGCTCTAAAGGTCTTAATGAGGATAATGGTCTAGTACAAGCCCTCCCGGTTATATACTATACTACATGTTCTTGAAAGATGACATGAGGTCTATATTATAGGATGTCGAGAAGATGACACTCCGTCAATTGACTCCTGGCAGTGGTAGCTTGGAGGATGACGCTCTGTCACTTGTCTCCAAGTAGCTTGGAGGATGACGCCTGGTCAATCATCTTTGGGTTGTGATAGTGAGGAGGATGATGCCTGGTCAATTGTCATCTGGTGGCATAAGAGGATAACTCTTGGTCAATCGGCTCCAGGTAGTAATAGTGAGAAGGATGACCCTCCGTTAATCAGCTTTGGGTAGTGATAGTAAAGAGGATAATCCCTGGTCAATCGTCTCTGGTTAAGTATAGTTTGAATTTATAAAGAATATCAGTATTTGGTAGAACATTTTCTTGGTTAAGGAAGTTGATTTCGGGGTCATCATATCAATACATGATTAAAAATGACTGAGGGAATTCACACAGGAGAAGACCCTCGGGAAAACTCGACACCTAGTAGAGTTTTCTTGGTTATATCCCACTTGAGTCTACCTGATGAGGACTAGAAAAAGCTTCTCAGGAGAAGTTTGACCTCGGGTAAAATGTGCCCCAGTCGTAGACCCCTGTGATGCTTGTTTATTTCTAAGGTTTATATGTTTTAGTTTTGAATTTTTGCATTGATTATGATTGGGATTGGTATGAGTCTTATATCAAGAAACTCTACAGGAAGAAGATCTGATATAATCTGCCTTAGCTCTAGCTGACGCGACTCATATCATAGAATCTCAGTGGAAAAACCATATATAATGTGCCCCAACTCTAGCTAGGGTGAGTCCCATCACAGATTCCAAATATAGAAATTGGATATAATGTGCCCCAGCTCTAGCTGGGGCGAGGGACTATTTTCTGGGTATTCCAAGGATGTGGTAGAGCCCATATGGGTTGTGTCTATATCCTGAACTGAACTTGCGATTTGTAGTGTAAGTTTTAGTCTAGAAACCCCCATTGGATTGTTTATGAATTATTGGTATTACTGGTTTTGGATGGTAATCATCGGATGACCGAAACCCACCTGTGTTGCCTATATACACTGAGTTCCTAGGTTAGGAATCTAGTCAAAATGTAGTTCGACCCTCGCTATGCTATGATAAATTGTCAACCATACCTGCAAGGGCTTCCTACGTACCTTGGTAATCTATCAAGGATTAAGCCGACGTGTAGTTCAAGCATAGGTATCATTTGCTGTCTGCTTAACAAAGGGATTGATAGTCGGCTTCTCAAGCAAGTTAAGCGACTTCTCAGGAGATGCGCCTTGATACAGGGCTGAGAGAATTTCCTGATGCAAACATCTCTCTAGTTTCGACCGAAACAACTTGGGTCTTCTATGTACCTTGGTGATCTACCACGAACAGGTCGTGGTGTAGCCTGTTGGGGATGGAAAGTTTTTGTTTAAGGTGACAACCCAACCTATAGAGGTTTCTTGTCTCCTGGTGCTTATCAGGACTCAGGTCGACACCTAATTCTTCCATGTCTGGTTAAAGTCTAGTATATGGTTAGATCCGGATTGGTGGGTTATTGTTATATTTGGTATGGTTCAATCCCAATTGATTGGGGAATTTATTATTGAGCGGCTCTATGGGGATTTCATTATTTGTCATGATTCATTCTCAATTGGCGTGGGATTTTAAATATTGATGTGACTCCATAGGGATTTTTAGTGTTGATGACGTGATTCAATCCCGATTGACGTGGGATTTTTGTTAATGGGGACTGGAGAAGGTTTCATACGTGTCCCGGGCTTGGCCAAGAGTTAGGTTGGACGTAGTTTCCTAGTTAATCATCATCATCTATTGTTTGGTAAACAAGGAGAATGTATATGGCTTTCTTAGGAGAGTCAAAGGATTATTCCTAGAGATGCACCTTGGTCTAGGGCTGAGAGAATGCCATAAAGATGATACTCATCTTTTCTTTTTATTTCGATTGTTCCCACTTAGGTTTCTTGCGTTCTTTGGTGATCTACCAAGGGTCTGGTCGAAATACTGTTGGGTATTCTTGTTTTGTACAAGGAATCTAGTATACACTTAGTTCAATGCACATGAATAGTTATTAGTTTAAAGGGTGTGACCGAACCTTGTAAACATTGCCTACGTGTCTAAGATAATTGAGAATCAGGTTGGCACACAGTTCATCGCACATCGTTGGGTTGAAGTTTATCAACCGTACCCGCGAGACTTTCCTATGTATCCCGGGCTTCGTCGGGAATCAGGCTGACATGTAGTTCCTACGTTTTTGATGAGTTTAAATTCTTTAACCGAATCCACAAGGGTTTCCTACGTATCCCAAGCGTTGCTGGGAATCACGCTGACATGTAGTTTCTAGGTCTTTGGTTTAATGAATTCAATTAAGTTCATTACGATTCGGGCATTTCATTTTGCATTTGTGAGATAAAACGGACGTTGTTTCCATAAGGAAAATGTGAATAGGATGAAATATGTCCTAGTCGTAGACTGGGATAACGTTTGGATAATTTCCGTTGGGGAATCTAATCTGGCACTTCCTATCATGCGATTCGTGATTATTAGTAGTGTAAATATATGCCTCAGCCAGCGGACTGGGAAGGATACTGATTAGCTACAGGATTGTGAAGCTAAATTGGTTTGTCTTGCTATTTATCGGGATGATAAATTCAGGATTTTACTAATTAAATCCCAAAATATACCTAGCTGACGGGTTTGTATATTATTTTGCTTGTGAAATTATTATTTTAGGCGTTTGTCAATTGGTGCAACCTCCTGGCTGTGCACTTTTGTGTATTGTATCTAATTATGACTTGATAAGAGTGATTACCTATATTGTCAAGCCTTACAAATTGTTTGTTAGAATTCGAAGGTGAACCTCCTCATTTTGGTTTAGTCCCCTTCACTTTTATCTTTGTATGTCTGGATATTATTGAACTATGTCTATTTCTTGCATTATTTTCAGCCAATGTATTGTTAGAGAAAAATGAAATCCTGTTTTTCTTCCTTGATTTTGTCACCTGAACGGTGTATACTGGATCATTTCTTTGGGAGTTGGCAAATCTTTGTCTGGCGATGGTCTTCTTCTTTTGTTAAATATCCTTGCTGGAGGTAACTTTAAAGTGTACCATACTTGTCTCATAGTTGAAAACCCGACATCCTATGGTGCACGATGGTTTTATGGTTCTGTTGCTTTTTAATGAATTTGGATCATAGGATAGTATCCATAAAGGTTGTATTGTTCCTAGCAGCTATTATGGGAATTTGATACGTTGTGTATAGTTGGTTCAGTGATGACGTCAGATATCCTTATGCAGAATTGGGTAATGGGTAATTAGTTAAGTTTGTCTTACTTACATCACTTTGCTCTTGTGTCATTTGTCTTTTCTACTTATCTGTACTGAAATATTAGTCATGAAAGAACATAGAATATAAACAATCCGAAGTTAGAGTTTTCTAAACAGAGTCTACATAGTCAAGTATATTATCTATTTTTAGAAGTACTTTCTTCCGTAGAAGCACAAACTTAAACTTGGTCACTTATCGGAGGCTTCAAGATTCCTAGAAGTTTCCAACACGTCTTCCATTGTTTCCCAAAGTTGGTTGAATTATAAGTCGAATTCTTCGAATTACTCAAACCTAGTTGTAGTACGTTAGTCTTTAGATGAATCCAAAATCCTCAGATAAACAAAGTTTTGGCCAAAATTCGATATCTCCTTTTGTTTTGTTTTTTATTATTTGTGTTTTCTATTTTTTCCCTTAGCGCCCTTTTTCAGGTTTTCACTAAGGCTGTCCACCACGTTTTTGCACCTCAGCGCCCTTTCAGGTTTTTAGTGGGTCGGTGGTATTGTATCTTACTACGATCCCTACCTTTTTGCTCGTAATGCCCTTTCAGGTTTTCACTATGTCCTGAGGTTGTACTAATTTTATACCATTTTTTACCCTCACTTCCTTCTAGTTGTGAGTCTGGGTTTATATTTTCTAGGGGTAGAACTTCTTTACCATATTAGCATTAATAGGCTCTAGGAACTCTTCTCCATCCATTTCTTGAAGTATTAAGGCCCTATGCCCTAACACTTTCTTGACGATGAATGGTTCTTCTCCGTTTGGTGGAATTTTCTCTTAGCTTCGTCTTGGAATGGGAAGATCTTATTTAGTACCAATTCACCCGTAGTAAAGATTCTCGGATGAACCTTCTTTTTTGTAAGCTATAACCATCCTCTTTTGATAACATTTCCCATGGTATATAGCAGTGAGTCTCTTTTCATCTATCAGCCATAGTTGGTCAAGTATCTTCTGTACCTATTCAACTTCATCTAACTTAGCTTCCACTACAATCCTAAGAGATGAGATTTCTACCTTTGTTGGGATCATAGTTTCCATTCCATATACTAATGAATATGGCATGGCTCCGATAGATGTTCTGAGCGATGTTCGATAGGCCATCAAGGAAAATGGGAACCTCTCATCCCATTCTTTGTGGTCTTAATGTTCTTGTTGGCAGTCTCTACTGCTCCATTCATTTTCAGCCGATAGGGCGTGAAATTCTTGTAATTTACCTTAAACTGAGTACAATTGGCTTTCATTATATGTCCTTTCAGGTTTTGGGTGTTTTCGGAGATCAAGACTTGAGGTAATCCATAACGCGAGAAGATATTATCCTTGAAGAACCTCGTGACGGTCCTCTAGGTGATGTGAGTAAGTGAAACTACCTCCATCCACTTAGTGAAGTAGTCTATAACTACTAGGATGATTTGGTGTCTGCTTGGTGCCATCGGCGTTATTGAACCTATGGCATCCATTCCCCTCATTGAGAAAGGCCACAAGGCCGCTAGGCAATACAAGTTTGTCGGGTATTAATGGATCTAGTCACTATGCACTTGACATCTCTGACATCTTCTCATGAAGTTTATGTAATTACTTTCCAAGGTTAACCAAAAGTGGTCAGTTTGTAGGATCTTCTTGGGCAACATCAATCCACTCATGTGTGGTATGCACACTCTACTATGAACCTCCTTCATGAGTTATATTGCTTCTTGGGTGTCCACACACCTTAAGGGACCTAAATTTGGAGATCTCTTGTATAAGGTGTTGCCGCCGAGAAAGAATTGGCCCTCTAGTTTTTGCAATTTTCTTCGACTCGGGCTATTAGTTCCTTTAGGATATTTTTGTTTTCTCAATAACCTTAGGATATCGATATACTAAGGTTCTTCATCCTCTTCAGCCTCTACCTGATTATAATGAGCTAGTTGTCGGTATGTCTAGATAGCTTCAGGAATCTCCTCATCTTCGTCATTGATTACTGATATCATGGATGCTAATGTTGTAAGAGCATCAGCGAAATTAGTCTTAGGCTGCGGTACGTGCTCAAACTTGATCTTTGAGAATGCTTCACAAAGGTCGAGTAACTAATTGTTGTACCGGATTAGTTTGGCATCTTTCGCCACGTACTTACTGGTGATCTGGTTTATAATCAGATCTGAGTCCCCTATACTCTCCGTTCTTTGATTTTCAAGTTCTTGGCCAACTCTAAAGCCATGACACAAGCTTTGTATTCGGCGGTGTTGTTGGTGTTAGTGAACTTTAGCTTAGCTGCGACTCGAAGGTGCTGACTTTGTAAGGAGATTAGGGCGGCACCGATGTTTGCCCCTTTCGAGTTGCTAGCTCCGTCGAAGTACATTTGTCATATCTGCTCGCTCTTTTTACTAGTTAGTAATGCAATAGGTTCGTCGATAAACTCAATCTCCATGGACTTTCCATTGGCTCTTGGGTTATCAACAAGTTGGTCTGCGATTACTAGGCCTTTAACTGCTTTCTAAGTCACATATACAACATCAAACCTAGTCAGCAGCATTGCTACTTGATTATTGTTCCAGTAAGCACAGGCTTTTCAAATACGTACTTGAGAGGATTCATTTTATCTATCAAATAAGTAGTGAAGTACAGTAGATAGTGATGTAACCTTTGAGCAGTCCTAGATAATGTGCAGTAGGTTTTCTCTAGATCCAAGTATCTTTCTTCGTATGAAAAATCGTTTACAGACATAGTAGATGTCTTGTTCCTTCTTACCTGAACTGTCATGTTGTTCTAACATTGCACCCATAGAAGTTTCTAGGACGGTGAGGTAAAGAAACAACAGTATTCCTTGTTGGGGGTGGTACTAGGACAAGAGGGTTCAATAGATAGGCTTTAATTGTCTCCACGGTGTCCTAGCATTCTTTGTTCCATTTTCCATTTGATTCATTTCTCAGTAGTTTGAAGATCGATTCACAAGTTGTTGTTAGTTGTGAAATGAAACAGGTGATGAAATTCACTATCCCAAGGAAACCTTGAATTTCCTTTTCCGTTCTAGGTGCAGGCATTTCAACTATAGATTTTATCTTGGTTGGATAAATTTCAATCTCCCGTCGATTAACTATGAATCCGAGTAGCTTACTAGACACTACTCTGAATGCACACTTAGCCAGGTTAAGTTTCATCTAGAACTTACAGAGGCGGTTGAACATTTTCTTCAATTATATCTTGAAACAAGGTTGTCAAAACTCTCAGATAAGTTGCTCCTACATTCTTAAGTCCAAATAGCATGGATCAATAACAGAATACCCCCCAAGGCGTTGTGAAGGCAGTCTTGTGCTTATCTTGCTCGTCGACTAGGATCTGGTTGTACCTACATAATCCATCCACAAAGGATGAAATCCTACACCTAGCAGTATTATCCAGAATGATGTGGATATTTAGCAGTGGGAAGTTATCCTTCGGGCTTGCTCCGTTGAGGCCTCTATAGTCAACACAGACCCAGATTCTTCCATCTTTCTTGGTTACTGGCACTATGTTACTTAACTACTTGCAGTAAGTACAGACTTTGATGAGGCGAGTCAATATGCACCACCACCTCAATTAAATATATTCTCTTAATGTAAGATGTATATGGTAAAATATAAATATAGACTTTATTTTTGTGTTAATTTTGTAGATTAATCTGGACCGCCCTTTATATAGGAGATAAAGAACGACTATAATTTATTTAAAGGGTTTATGTATGTCCTATTTTATCATACATATCTACATATTGATGCACCACAGATATCGATAGTAGAAGACGTAGAGTATCAGGAAGATGACGAAAACAAGTTTCACCCCTTCCTCTCTAAGTCGTCCAAATCTAGTCATTTTATAAAATGGATTTTTATGGGCTTTTCTAGGTGTTGGTTTTGAAACACTTCTTGAGATGAGGTTTTATGTTAAAAATGGAGTCGCCACCTAGCATGGAGATAAATGGCGTGCTAGGTCACCAAGATTTAGGATATTAAAAAATAGCTCATGTCTTGACTTCCATTGGTCTATGTACTAAAGGTATTCTTTAAACTTGGGAGTCGGTTATGCTCGGGGAAGGTGTTAGACACCCCAAGACATCTGTCCGAAGACGGTACCTTAGTCTAAATAGATATTCACTGTAAACAGTATCCAAGTAGTTTTCTTTGATTGCTTGAACAAAAATAATTCCCTTTTTTAAAGTTTTTTGTCTTTTTATATTGTTTTGCATGATATCATGAAAAGAAAGTAGATACTATAGCTATTACTAGTCAGGGATGTCCAATAATAGTTTATATATACAGATAGTAATGTAAATATGCAAGCTATACTAAATGAAATGCAAACTATTACCAAATTTTTTAGATATACGAACGAACTTGCACGTGGGTTGCCTATATATCTCGAATAAGAAACAGGTCCTCACGTAGTTCATTCTAGTTAGGTTAGCAACCTATTTTTTATTGTTTATGGTGACCGAACTCAGATCGTAGGCTTTCTACGTACTTTGTGAGGTTTGAAGATCAAGTCAAATTGTGTTCATTCTTGTCACATTTCAAGAATATGGTTTGTGTTGTTAAAGGTGTGACCGAACCCTTATGGGTTGCCTATGTACTTTGGATGGTTACCAAAGATCAGGTAGAACACAGTTCATTGTTGTCTCGTTAAAGAGAAAAGTTTGTTATTAAAGGTGTGACCGAACCCGCATGGGCTACCTACGTACTTTGGGTGTTTACCAAAGATCAAGTCAAACGTAGTTTGTTGTTGTTATGTTTGAAAACTTGGTTAGTTTTAGTTAAAAGCTGAGTTGGTTTGAGTTAAAAGTTGAGTTGATTTTAGTTAAAGGCTGGTTTGTTTTAGTCAATTTTAGTTGATTAGTAGTTAGTTTTGGTTGTGAACAACGTAAATCACAACTGTAATTAGCTACTATTAACAGTTCTTAAAGTTGTGAGCAACCTGAATCACAACCTTAAGTAGGTTTATTATTAGATATTTTTAAGTTGTGAACAACCTGAATCACAACATGATATGTAAATAACACTATTTGATTTTGTCATGAACACTTTAAACAACCCTTTTGTTTTGGCTAGTTTAGTGTTAGTGTGTGATTTGTTTAGCTGAAAAGAAAAGAAATACGATGTTCTTGAGAGAATCGTAGAAACTATGCACAACACAAGGTGTGATAGAAATTTTGTTTGAATCCTCACATGTTCTCGAATGATTTGTTGTTCTTAAATGTTTTTGAATGCTCTACATATGCTTGGATTGTTTTTGTATGATTTGAGCCTAGTTTGGCTGTTGTAGTTAAAATTAAAAGTTTGTTTGGTTGTTCTTTACAAAATCAAATGATTGTTTAGTTGTTTTAGTGTTTGTTTGGTTATTTATGTGTTTTATGTGTTATGTACATGAAAGTAAATTGTTATCTACATGATTATGCTATGAACAATTAATATACTCAAAATTAAACAAAATCATAGGCGGTTTGGAAGAAACGTACCTACTTAGGGGATGTGGTCTTCCTTAAGTCGACAAGATTTAGGGGTTGTAAATATTTCAAGGTCGGGGTGCGTAACTGAGTTAATTGTTTTAAATGTCCTATAATTTAAGGGTAATGACTAAGATTTATTTATACTAAACATGATTTGATGAAAATTAAACTTTGGTAAAGTCATTTTAGACCTCATTAAATCATGGGAAGTTTGAGGTTGACTCGAAAATTTTACGTAGCTGTATTTTGTCAAATTCAACAGTTTTGTGTCTTTGTCATGTTTTTTGTTGTTTTTGTATATTGTATAGTGTGATCTCAGGTAGAAATTCATTCCCTTTGAACCCAAGTTTAAAGTTTGTTTGGACATGTATTCAATCCGACACAGACTAAGCGGGACAAATTTGGGTGTCTCTCTCTCTCTCTCTCTCTCTATATATATATATATATATATATATATATATATATATTTGTTTATATTTGTTCAATACAATTTTAATAGTTAAAATCATAATACCAATTTTTTACAATAACTAGAAAGAATTTTATAATTGTTTAAATTAAAAAAATAATTACAATTCAAAATTACTTTCATCTGACTATGAGTGCAATTTAAAATTACATCAAGCTGGAAGGCATAGTCAAATTCACCTTAAAATTCTTATTCTTCCAACTAAAAGAGTGATGCAATAAGTAATTTTCAATGACCATGGCATTTAATATAATGATTTTACATTCAGTGTTGATTAGGGGTTTTATGATCAGGTTTATACTGTCACGTGTAAAAACAAAACTCACGTGGAAAACACGTGTCCCTGAACACAACTACATAGGCTCACGTGTAAAGCATATGAGACAAAACTCTATCTGAATTCCTTAGATAATATAGAGGACAACATTCATAACCGACGACAATCACGTACAACCCAGGCACAAATTTAAAGTTTAACTAAGATGGATTATGCTTGAAGTGACTTGAGGATGATCTGAAGCATCTCTAATCCACATGAACAGTTACTCGAAGCTCAGGATCAGTTAAAATATCCCACTATATGTGGAAAAGACAGTTAAATATCATAAATAATAGTATATCACAACAGATCCTGAAATTCCGGACATTAATGGAGATTGATTAAGATTTATTGAAGACTTACCAACCAAGTCTTCCATCTCCTATAAATACTACAAGGGGGGTTAACCAAGGTATGTCCACTTTCCTAACCTACATTCTGCCAAAATTTTACCAGAACATTACTTATTCTAACACCGAAAGTGCAATGCCAGCAGACCTACCTGTAGTGTATTGTTTTGAAGGAATCAAAACTTAAGGAGTGTCATATTTCTAATGGCAAGCCAATCATATCTGATGATACATTTTTCAGAAATTGGTCCCGTTTGTAGGAAATGATTAAACGTTTCTCATCATCTAAGAAATTTCGTGGTTACTCTGAGGTTTAGTGAACAAAATAATAAATGGAAGCCTACTCATACGAGGATTTGGAGTTCTTCCCAGTCAGTGAATCACCTTCATTGCTATTGGAGTTGATGAGAGAGGTGTGTGACCTCTCTAGAAATGTGCAGAATATGGTTGGCTAGAGCAAATTACAACCACCACCTCCAGTCTCACAAGGTCATGGTGAATCACCTTCATTGCTATTGGAGTTGATGAGAGAGGTGTGTGACCTCTCTAGAAATGTGCAGACTATGGTTGGCTAGAGCAAATTACAACCACCACCTCCAGTCTCACATGGTCATGTTCCTCCTAACATGAGGCACTTACAATTGCAAAAAAAAAAAAAAAAAGACAATAAACCTGACCAGAGCATGGTCGAAAGGAAGAACTATAAAGAGAATGAAAATATCTATAGCGCGAGATGGAACAACTCCATGGAGAAATGGAGAATCATTGAGTAGGACAGGTGGTCCTACTTCTTAATTGAGCAACAAGTGTCCATTCTAGGCTTGATCTTAGGGTACAACTTGCTTTATCCGTGGAGAAGAATAATTGATTTCTTTCTAAAAGGAATGCTTTAACCAATGCTTGAACAAGTTGAAGGATCAATCGAGGATCATCCATACTCGTTGGAGGCATCCTCGGAACCCGTTCAAAAACTTATCGATCGGGTCGAGACCACCAGGAAAACAATGAACTCCTAGATTAGTTTAATGAAATTAACAAGAAACATGGGTAGATCAAGAATACATAGCATAACATCCAAGACATTGTAAAAATGAGTGTCACACCATTTACTACTTTGGCTTTAAAAGAGAATTGCCCTTAAATTTCAATTCACCATCCCAAATCGGGATGTACTGATAAAATACCGACCCCGTCATGTATATTAATACCTGACATGCCCATATGGATCTACGAGGAGCACCAGATTTGATGGACAACCAAGAAATGGTACAAAATATTGAAAACGGGTGCTTTTAATTCTTTCAAGTCACTAACCATCCTTTTTGTTCATCAACTCATTAACAACAAATTAGGAACAAAAAATCTATGTCGTCTACTTTCTATTTACAAAATAAGAGACAAAGGCTTTGATGCATTTTTGGAAAGGTTTGGGCAAGTGTCCAACCAAGTAGAGTATCTCAACGACGATATAGCCACATGGAAACATTGATGTAAGGAGTAAGAAAGGGTCATTTCCACTACAAAATGGATCAAGCACTACTAAAGATGTTGGCTTCGAATTTTTCGCTTTCGACAAAGTTTATCTCCACTGAGGATGCCTACCCAACTTGAGCATAAGAATCAAAAGATCGTTACGGCAAGCAAAAATTAACAAGTCAAACTACAATACACCGGGTCTGGATAAGACCAGGTCTAATAACAAGAAGAGAGATCGAGAATGCGAATAGTCTGATAAACAATCCGAGAGGCCAAGATCCATTTTTTGTTACTCAAACTTCACTCTACTTAATGCGCCACTAGTCAATACGTTGGTGCAGATCATGAATAAAAAGTTGATAAGTGGCCTTAACCTTTGAAGGATAAAGGTAAGAAAAGTAATTCGGACAAGTGGTGTGATTTCCACAGAATTATGGGCACACCACTGATAATTGTTATGATCTAAAGAATAAGATTGAAGAGCTCATTTAGAGGGTGTAACTAAAATAGTTTACCACTGCTCGATATCAAGTCAATCAATAAAAAGAAGATGGCCATGACAGACCTGAGGTTGGTGGGGAGATAAGAACAGTCCACAACAACTTTGCTTAGGGAGGAGCTTTGAAGACAAACCAGAAGACCGACACCCAAAAGAAGAAGAAGAAACCAAAGGTCTATGTTTTCTAAGTTTCCAAAGTCCCATAGACAAGTATGATATAATCACGTTTACCAAAGAGGATCTTAGAGAGATCCATACCTAAATAACAATGTTTTAGTCATAACCTTGCAGATTGTAAACTGTAACTTAGGGCGTGTTTTAATCGATAGCGAGAACTCTGTAGAAATAATTTACCTTGTAGCTTTCAACAAGATAGGGATCAGTCAGGACAAATTGAAGCCCGTGATTACACACCTTAACCATTTTGGGGGAGAGACAGTAAAGGCAGTGAGATGGATCACGCTGCAACTCACAACGAGAACTGAGCTGAGGCACACTGAAATTCCTACAAGGACTTGGAGTTCGGCCAGTCCAGTGAAGCCCTTTAATTGTTATTGGAGTAGATGAGAGAGGTGTGTAACCTTTCTAAGAATGTACAAATGATGGTTAACTAGAGCTAAGTACTACTACCACCTCCAATCTCATAAGGTTACGTTCCTCCTAACGTAAGGCACGTGCTATTGCAAACAAATGACAAAGAACCCGACAAGAGTGTCGTTGGGAGGAAGAACAACAAAGAGAATGGAAAGATATTAGCGTGAGATGGAATAACTCTACAAACAAATAGAGGTTCTCTGCTTAGAAATATAGGTGGTCTTACCTCCTAAATAAACAACAAGTGTCTACTCTACGATTGTTCCTATAGTACAACTTGCTTAGTCAATGGAAAGGAATAATGGATTTCCTTCCCAAAAAAATGCTTTAACCAACACCCGAACAAATGCAAGGATTAGTCGAGTATCATCCATACTCATTGGAGGCATCCTCGTGACCCGTTCAAAAACATATTGATTGGGTCGAGACCACTAGGAAAACAATGACCTCCTAGATTAAGTCAATGAAATTAACGAGAAGCATGGGTAGATCGGGAATACACAACCCAACATCCAAGACTTTAGAAAAATTAGTGCCATACTATTTAGTATTATGGATTGCCATTAAATATCCAGTTTCAATCCCAAATTGGGATGTACTGAGAAAATACCAACCATGTCGAGCATCTCGGTACCTAACATACTTAAATGGATCTACGATGAGCTTCAGATTCGTTCAAATGTCAGTATTTTCAAGTATCTATTGCTGGGATAACTAAGAAATGGTACAAGATATTGAATTCAAGTGCTTTTAATTATTTCAAGTCATTAACCATCTTTTTTGTTCAACGGTTCATTAACAATAAATCACGAAAAAAATCCATCGCACCTACTTTCTATTTAGGAAATGAGAGACAAAGGGCTTGATGCATTTTCAGAAATCTTTAGTCAAGAATCAGACAAAGTAGAGTATCTTAATGATGGCATGGTCATGTGGTAGGAATGATTTGAGGAGTAAGAAAGGGTCCCTTCCACTACAAGATAGATTGGGTACCACTGAAGATGTTGGCTTCCAATTTTGCGCTATCAATAGAGTTCATCTCTGCTGAAGATGCCTACCCAGCTTGAGATGAAGAATAACAAGTTCATTAGGGCAAGGAAAAAATTGTCAAATTAAGCTACAACAAACCTATTCAGGATGAGACTAGGTCTAAGAACATAAATAACGACCGAGAATGCGAATGGTCCGATAGGCCAAGATCCCTTCTTCGTTACTTGAACTTCACTCTACTTAATGCGCGACTAGCAAATGTGTTGATGCAGATCATGAATAAAAAGTTGATAAGTGGCCTCAAACTTTGAAGAATATAGGTAAGGCATATAATTCATACAAGTGGTGTCATTTCTAGGGAATTAACAGGCACAACATTGATAATTTTTATGATCTAAAGAATTGGATTAAAGATCTTATTCAGAAGGGGTAATTGAAATAGTTTACGATTGATCAAGAGTAAGGTGACGAACAAAAAGAGATGACCAGGATAGACCCAAGGTTCGTGGAGAGATAAGAATAATCCACAATGTCTTTACCTAGAGAAGAGCTTCCAAGACTGACCATAAGACCCAAACTCCAAAGGATAAGAAAAAAAAAAGCGAAGGACTATGTTTTCTAAACTACCAAAGTCCTATAGCCAAGCCTTATATAATCATATTTACTGAAGAGGATCTTAGGGAGATCTATACCTCCACAATAATGCTCTGTTCATAGCCTTGCAGATTGCCAACTGTATCGTAGAGAAAGTTTTAATAAATAGCGAGAACTCAGAAGAAATAATACATCTTGCAACTTTCAACAAGATGGGGATCAGTCACGACAAATTGAAACCCGTGATTGCGCACCTAGATAGTTTTGGAAAATATACTGTAAAAGTAGTAAGATGGATCATGTTGCAACTCATAGCAGGAACCGAGCCGAGGCATACTATAGTTGATGCAAGGTTAATTGTAGTGGATTGTATTTTTGTTTAGAAGAGGATAATAAAAAGACCAACTAATGAAGAAACAATTGGGATGTTTGAGAAACAAAGCTCAAATACTTGGAAACCTTTTGTGGATGGATCATCTAATCACATTAGTTCGAGTCCAGGATGTTCATCAAAACACCCAAGGGGGACATCCAGGAGTATACCCTTAAGCTTGGGTTCAAAGAAACAAATAAAGAAAAATAGTACAGGGCCATAATCTCTTAACTCAGGATTTTAGGAGAACATGGAGCTATTACAAAACTTGAAGAACTATTGGATATATCAAGTCTAAATGGGTTGAAGACCTACCATCAATCCTTTGGTCTTACCATACCATCTCCTGGATCCCTACTACGAAAAATCCATTCTCTGTGGCCTTCGAAACTAAGGTCCTAATTCTTGTGAAACTTTGGATGCCAAAAATGAGGACTACATTCTACAACCTCGAGAAGAACAACATTGAGTTGGTTGTCAACTTGTACTTACTAGAAGAAAAATAAAAAGAAATATCCTAGATCTGACATCCAGCTTACAAGTAACAAATGGCTCGGTGTTATAAGTAAAGTGTAAAGACTCGACTATTTGAGGAATGGGACTTAGTCCTCTACGAGCTTACTATTACTACCAAGGACTGAGCATAAGGTAAGATCAGACCCAAATGGGATGGAATTTACAAGGTCACCAAGGTTGTATAACCAGCGACATATGAGCTTGAGAAAATAAAAGGCAAATATCTACGTAGTCCTTGGAATGTTGAAAATTTGAAGGAGGATTACCAGTGAGATTCATTAGTCAAATGTTTTCTAATTATTGTACTCAATTTCTACAATGAACAAAACTACTGTTTCCACAAACTCTACTACTTCGTTGGGTGCAAAATATACAAACATTACACTTGAGGATTGAGAATTGCCTATCTGTATCTCCTGGTCTCAATTGAGTAGGATGGAGTGATTGACCAAGATACTGGGACGAACCCCACTGACCGACCCCAAATCTAAAATGTGGATGATTCCAAGTCCGCAAGTGCTGATCTAAGCCGCTTTTCTCTTCTCCAATGGGGGCCTCCTCGGTTTGGTCTGAAAATAGGCTCTCTCCAATGTTCTAAACAAAAGTGCTCTCCTATTCTATTTATAGGCTTCCTCTCAAACTGTAAAAATGGTTGAAAACGCGTTGCCGGCGATGCAACGGCGTTGTATCGCATAAGGCACGCAGTGCAGCGCCTAAAGAGCAGAAAGGGAGAGAAAACAGAAGCACGTTGTATTGTATCAGAGCATGCTGCAGTACACTATGGACAAAACGTAATTAAAGGGCACGTTGCAGCGCACAAGGAACACACTGCAGGGCACTCAGGGCAAAAACCCTGGTTGGGTTAGATTACTCTTTTCTTTATCGAAATTCCACCAATGGGCCTGATTTGCTACTAGTTTCGCCCAAAACACCTTATCTGCAAAGAAACTATTAAAAAGGATTAAAAACACTAATGGAACACTCAAAAACTACCAAATTCGTAAGAAAATATATAGATAAATATCAATCTATCAAATATCCCAAAACTTGAAATTTTGTTAGTCCTCGAGCAAAAATACTCACAAAAGAAAATAAAACTACCACAGTGAATTCACACACACCAATACAAATGAAGAAAGACAACAACAAACTAAAAACAACGATGAGTGAGTTTTGAATTTCAACTAATGACCAAAAAATTTCCTCAACAGCCCCCAATCATTTCAAGGTCAAGAATAATACCGCACCTTGTGATGTTCTATAATTTCAACATTCAATAATGGTAAATGTCATTCTAGATCATTTTCGAGTGAATGTGCTAAGACTCTCATTACACAACCATCCAAAGACCGGATTGAATTATCCACCAACAAAGTTCATTACTAAAGCTAAAGAGGTATAGGATTTCTACTTGCCAGACTGAGTTCCACTCTCTACTAATGTAGGCTAAGCAATTCTCAGAGTCAATAAGACTTTTATCGGTTTTTAACAACTAGCCAAGGGTACAACGGAAATATAAAACAAGAAGGCATCATTAGATCAAAGATACCCAAGGCAAGACGGTTGCCCCTAAACCATACTCATACCCACAAAGATAAATCCGAAACAGCCCCGAACTTACTTTTAGAACTGTAGTACTCACATGTCGAAGCAAACAAAAACAACACAACAATTACACACGTTTTGTTTTTTCATTCACACCCCCAAACTTATTTAATTTGTACAAATTCTTGGGTGTGGAACAATGGCAAAAATAACAAGTGAGTACTAGAATACCGAACTAATCAAACGTTAGCCCAAAACCCAATCGCTCACTTTAATTAGCACAAACAATTACAAATAAGATAACAACTCGACTCATGCCTTTGGTATAACGACAATGGTTTGGAAAAAAATGTTGAATTGGCTAGGGTATTTGATACGTGTTCAGAATTGAAACGGCTAAAAGGCTTCAACGGGGTTACGAAGGGTAAAACAATTTGCATGGTAGGCTTCAACGGCACAAACGATCAAAACAAATGCCTAAATCATTTCTCCTGAACTATACCGCCTAGGATTTTACCTTGAATTTTCCCTAATTAGGTTCTGGAATCCCTTAAATTTGTCATGAACTTGGCTAACTGGATAATTGGCGTCAAATCATTTAGATAGTTAGTACATCAGGTCTAAGTGTTCTTGCAAATTAGGATCCACAACGACCTTTACCAAAATGATATGTCAAGCCCACAGAACACACATGAATGGGCATTACGCTTAACCTCGACAGAAAACTAGGGGATAATATCATAATAGGGTAATGGTCATGAACAACAACAAAACTCAACACACAATAACAACAAGTTACAGATACAGTTGCATGTTAAACTAAACAAACATGCATGAAAGTAAGTTATCAACAAATAAACTCAACTAACACAACCAAACAAATAGACGAAAAACAAGAAAACACATAAAACATACAGAACCCGCATCTCCTCCCCAAACTTAAAATGGGCATTGTCTACAATGACCTAACTTCGAACTCAACATTTTTCATGTAGTACGACGAATAGGGGTTTTGAACACATACCTAGGAGGCGAGACATTTAAGTCTCCACTCCTACTGAGAGTCATCTTTTATGTCGTCCCTATCGCCTCCGTGATAAGAATGATTTGGTTGTGGCTGCTGAAATAGATGCAAAGAAGGCGGCCTAATATGATCCGGGAGTGGGGGTATCTAGGGATATCTGCTCATGTCATAGTTGCCTACCATTCCGAAGTACTGGAATGCTTGATGTATCGATTAGTAATACTACTCTTGATACGCTTGGAACTCAGAGTTTTCATTTCGAAATTCGGCAGTTGCATTCTGTAGAGCTTGAGTTTGTTTGCCTTGGTAAACCACTTTTTGATGAAGATCTTCCAGAGAGATTTTTGCTTTGCCCGAGTCCCCGGAACTTTGGGCTCTAGATGGCCCTGCTTCATTTTCCTCTTTGCTTTCAGCTTCTTTTCTCCAAATCTTCTTCATGGATTTGACATCCATAGCTCGAATGGGCAGACACATGTTGTCATCCATAATGGAAATGCCAACCTCCTTGAATAGTTTAGTGAGTAGAAAGGAGAAAGGCAGGCTGAGATTGGTGTTCCGGATGGTATGGTAGATGGAGGAACTGATGAGAAGTCCGATGTTTAGCGGATACTTTTTCTCAATTGCAAAAAGAGCCAATGTGTTTTCTTTTGTCACGTCCGTCATGTGAGCTGTCAGAAATAATCTGGCGTAGACGAAGTGGAACCAGACTTTTGGGAACTTCTTCAAGTGCTTGGACTAAAAAAGAGCCTGATCATTCTTTGTAGGAGTCCAACGTGCACATCCCAAACATAATGCCTTAATGACTTCATCTAGATCCTATTTTGTCTTGTCCTTATCAAATTCCTCATCAGACGCACTAATAGGCAACCCCAGGTATTGGTTAATAGTTTCAAGATCGAATTTTACCCAATGATTCTAGACCTTAGTCTTCTGGTTTTGGCATCCCATGGTGTTTGCATAAAATTCACGAACCAAGGTGACGGCACTTGGGGTTGGTTGTCTATAGAAGCGTTGCCATTTCCTATCTCTTATCACATCTGCGATTTCAACTGAAAGATCTTCGATATCGGCGAAACCTCGTTCACGAATGCAATTTTTGTTTTTCTCCTGCTTATCGAAATACTGCTTAGTCTACTTGGAAACAAAGCAGCTTGAATCAAAATCCAAGACGGGATTCGTGCCTCTCGAACAGGACCCTTCTCAATTTTGTCGCTTTGAAACGGATTTCGGCGGCATGATCATTATGAGCCAAAACACAACCCACCCTTACCAACACAATGTGGACTACACAAATAATAACCCATGACCACATTAGTCCAGAAAATCCAAAATGCAACACAAGATTCACGGCTTTCAAACAAACCAAGGAAATCCCAACCCAAATTAAACAAACAAATTGATTTACAAGATTCACGGGTTTTACAAACACAATCAAACCCCAATCCAATCGAGGCAATGAAAGCACACAAATGGAAATTTCTTCTTAAAACAACTTACTTGATGATTTTTGGGTGCATAAATTATTGGAGATGAAGTCCTCTTCACCACTTGAACCTCAATCCAATGACCTACCAATGATTGGGTTTTGGGAATGACGAAAGATTGGTGGATTTGTGGCCGAGAGGTAGATCTGTGAGGAGGAGAGATAAAATTGGAGGTAGGTATCAGCTTTGGGAGAGAATAGAGGAGAGACAATTGAGATTAGGGCTCAGATTTCAGAAAAAAATTATGATCGACACATTATATATCAATATGGGTAAGCGTGCTGCAGCGCGATGGTGAGCACGCTAAGGGCAGTAGGCCTTCTATCTGTTGGGCACTGCAGCGTGTAAACGGGCGCACTATAGTACGCTAAGGCCAGTAGGCCTTAGTTCTTATTTTTTTGGATTTTTTAATGGTAGGTTGCCGTTTTGTTGCCATTCCGCTATTTCTTCTCGTTCCAGATTTACTCAACATCCTTAAACATCTATGCTCCTCTATTTACTCAACAAACTCGCACCGCGATTACTAAAATCCCCCCAAAAAATTTATTAATATTTTTTTGCAAAAATAGGTGAGAACCATTCCCGTGGGTTGTATTTCAAAAACAAAAGCTCTAAATTTAACGTCCCTAGCTGGACTCAATACCCCCAAACTTGGAATTTTGCTACTCCTTGAGCAAAACACCCTAACACTAAAATAAACTAACTAGACTAACTAACTAACTAACTACTAAAAATGAATAAACTTTGATGATTAAGAAGTAAACGCACGCGAGTTGCAAGTTCAATTGAAGAAACCAAGTTGTTCCTCCCTCAACAGCCCTCAATTAGATCAATTTCGGGAAATAACACACACCAAGTGGTGTTCTAAAATTTCAACAGTCAATATCAATGAAAACCATTCTCGATTTAAAGTGTGTGTGTGAGAACTCAAATTTATAACTATCCGAACACCGGATTGGATTATTTAGTAACTAAGCTCATGACTTGAACCGTTTAAGGATTAGGAAAACCATATGCTCGACTGGGTTCGACTATCCACTAATGTAGGTTCGAAAGTTCAAAGAGATCAATAGGGCATGGATAGACATTGGAGATTGGCCAAGGGTATCTCAGGAATAGAAAACAGGTGGTTGTTATAACTACAATAATTCAACGATACCCGAGGCACAAACGTTTGTCGCTATATCTCTATCGTAACCCCAATTATTTAAAACATAACCCTGAACAAGACTTTAAGAACTTTTGTATTTACTTGTCGAAAGAACATAAATAAAAACTATATTCACATAGTTTTTTTTTTTTAGTTTTTTTTTAAAAATATTTTTTAGACAAACACACCCCCAAACTTATTCGATTTTTTTTTTTTTTTTTTTTACAATTATAGGGCCGTACAAATAGAATTCAAAGATTAACAAGTTAATACACGAATATCGAACCAATAAAAATTCGTCCGAAACTCGCCTGCTCTCTTCAAGTAGCATAAAATAATGCTAACTTGATTTCACTCAGTTCAAGCGTTTAGCTTAGTGACAATGGTTTGGAAATTTTTTAATTGGCTGTGGTTTTGATACATGTTCAGAATTGAATGGGTTATCGGCTTTGAAAAGGTAACGAGGGATAAAATTTTCAAGGTTAGCTTCAAATGTTCAAGCAAAAAAAATGAAGGCCTAAATATTGCCTCCTGAACTACCTCACCTAGGATTTTGCCTCAAATTTCCCCCAGTCAAGTTCTAGATTCCTCAAATTTGTCATAAACTTATTACTGAATAAGCAGCGTCAAATCGTTCGAATAATTATAGAGTGAGTCTATGCTATTGTGCGATTTAGGATCAAAATGATTTTTACCTAATCGACATACCAAGCACACAAAACACATATGAATGGCATCACCCCTGACCTTGATATACACTTAGGGGATAATTTTCATCATTGGGAAATGGCCTAGACGAACTCAACAACTCAACACGCAAATACTACCTCATACATAAACATCTCTACATTAAATCTAAATACTAACATACATACACTAATCTAAGCATTTCACATGCAAAAACATGAAAATTAAATAAAACTTAACTATATGTTAAAGTCTACAATGTACATCTAAACTTTTACAAAGCGTAACTATACATACATAAAACATCCAAATATAATACATCACAAATTTTGTTCAAAAATTTTGTGCATAATTTTCTTAAAAAAAAAAAAAAAAAAAAAAAAAAAAAAAAAAAAAACACAATAATGGATGAACATCCCCCCAAACTTAAACGAGGTAGTGTCCACACTGACTGAGCAGCAAACCCAATTGCAATATATAGCATTCATGTAAAAATATTGGGTTTGAACACATATCTAGGAGATGAGACATAGAAGTCTCACCTCCTACTGTCTACTTGGGGGAACATCATCACCACCACTGTCGTATCTGAAAGGAAATTGTGGTGGTTGCAAAAGGTGAGGCTACAATTGTGGCATAGATAGATAAGCGCTTCTATCAATACCGAGGCGCTCGCAAATAAGCTAGTGGACTTGATCTTGGTGACTCGTATACTGATCTAGGAAAGTCCCGAGCTCGGTAACTCGGAGATTTGTATTATATTGCCCTTGGCAAAGAACACGATTATTGACCCGGACGTCCTGGAGCTCCTTATAGACCCTCTCCAAAGTGACCTCATCACTGGCTTCAGATGGCCCCGCCTCTTCCCCTGCAGACCCTTCCTCTTCTTTAGCTTCTTTCTCCCTCGCCCCTTGCGCTCCGGCTTTCCACATCCGATTTATCATAGCAAGATCGAGCAGAACGATTGGGGGGAAAGAGCTATCCCCGATTATCGATACACTGGCTCGTCGGAATAGGTCTATCAAAAGCAAAGGCAATAGAAGACTGGCCTTGGTTGTATTGACGACATGAAGAATAGATGAGTAGATCAAGTAGTCAATATTTATCGGCTTTTCCATCTGGATCGAATATAGTGTCATGGCCCTTTCTTTGGAGATATCCAACAAGTGAGATATCGGGAGAAGACTTCCGCAAACGAAATGGTTCCATATCTCGGGAATTGGATTGAAAAATTTAGTCCGGAAAGTGGCTAGACCCAACCTTGTGTGCGTCTACTGGACGTTACCTGAAGTGATGGCTCAGATCACAATATCCATGCTCGGATCTTTATCCCATATGGTTCTTCAGTGGGTATCGAGGCGGCCAATCCCAAAGCTTCATTAAGGAACTCGGGACTGAATGAGATGGGAGGAGTTCGGACCTTTGTCTGGTTGTCATTTGCTTTGGTGATATTAGCATAGAACTCCCGCACTAGAGCCACCTCGCCTAGGGGTAGTGATTTACAAAAACGTTCCTAACCGCGGCTTCGGATCACATCTTGAAATTTTGGCAGGAGGTTGTCTAATTTCCCAAATCCCCATTGTCAAATACAAGTTCGTTTATGCTCAAAATAGTTGAAATATTCCTCATCTTGTTTGGAAACAAAGTAGGCGGAATCATAGTCCGCGGCGGCACTCCCAGTGTGAGAACTTGAACCTTCTCTCCTTGTTCTCTTTGAAACGGCTTGCCTAGTCATGTCTCCTATCAATCACAATCACAAAACACGGCTACCTAATCCTATATAAACAATGAAAAATAATTCCCCGAATCAACACCATCAAGAACAAGTCACAATTTCAATACGCACACACCAATCACAATGGTTTCAACAAAATATCAATAATGTAGCATGTAATTTTGTATCACATAATGTAACAATCCATAGAAACCTTGTTCATCACCAAAAATCAAACCAAAATCGCGTAAATAAAGAAAATCATGAAAATAGGGTTTAAGAGTTTAGGGCACAATCCAAATTCAATGATTCTTGATATAAATATGCAAATCAACCAAAGATTTCAACAAATAGATTAAATGCAGGATAAAAAATACTTGTTGAAAAATTTTGGTCCAAACAATTGAAAATGGAAGAAATCGCACCGTTCGTTCCTTAAACCCTAGGATTCGAAAATAGGGTGGAAATCGATTTTTGGAGGATGATTCGTGGTGGAAATCACAAATTTTGTAAATGGAATGATGAATTTATGGGTTGGAAATGGTTTAGGTGGATGAAAATGGAGAGATTTTAGGGGTTTTGAGAAGTGGTTTGGCGATTTTTTATGAGCGGGTGTGTTTTAATCGGATAGAGGCTTCACCGCTATGGCGGTGGATTTCCTTTTTAAAACCTTAAACATTTTTCCGTTTTACCACCTCGACGATGAAGCACCATTTTTTAAAACATTGCAACCTGTTGTTTCACCACTGTGGCGATGAAGCGTTATGCTCAAAACTTGACATCCTGTATTTTCACCGCCTCGGCGGTGCGTCCGCATCCACCGCCTCGGCGATGAGGCTCCTGCTGGTTTTTCAAGATTTTTTCAATTTTTCACAAAAAGGCTCCACACCATGTGCTTCCACTTCGCTAGTTCAACGATTTTAAGTACGAAACACATCCTCGAGTACCCACACTCCTCAGTTCACCTCCAAACATGCTCCAAAACCATTTTGGCCTCCAAAAAGTAAATACCAGCAAAAGTCGGGTAAGATCATGCCCTCAATTTCGTAAAAAAAAATATATGCTTGATTTACCATCCCCAGCTGGACTTAGCAAATTGCAAAATCAATCGTTAACGAGGGAAATACTTTGCACAACTCGTTTTTCATTTCCGATATAGCACTTGATCATCTTCTCATCACCTTTCAATTCGATTGAGCCGAAGGGAAATTTTCTTGATCCGGAATGGTCTGGACCATCCGCAAAGGTGTGTCGACTTGAGGTATGACTTTAGGTACGAATTTTGGTACATCCTTCGGTACAACTTCCATAGATAGGACGTAGTCCTCAATAGCTTTCTACGTGGTTAAGCATTTTTTTCCAAAATTCCCTATAGACAGGGAATTTGGGATAGTATGCTCCATTGGATCTCAATTCATGGCTTGAAGTTAGTTTAATCTCTCTCTCCTTATCCTTTTCAAGGCATGCTCGATCTCGAGATCAAGAATCAAGAATTCCAAACTTCTTCTTCATCGCATGCACAGCTCGATCATCGCTAATGAAACAAATAAAAATAATAATTTAAAAGAAAATAAAATAAAATAATTGTCAGGATTAATATTCAACCACTTAGTTGTAATATCAACTAAATCAAAACATCGTTCCCCAGCAATGGCGCCAAAAACTTGGACGCGACTAATTTTTCATGTCTTAATATACTCGCAAGTGCATGAGGTCAGTTTTAATATAGTGGACCTTTTGATCAGATATCATCCTCTAGGAAATGTGTTTGACTAATTGAATACCGCAATTTGTATAATCTTATATTATTCCGACAGTTCGAGAAATGTTTGAAGTTAAATATTTAAACTAAGTTAAACTAAAAATTATTTGGTTAGTTCTAATTAAGTTGATTACCTAGGGATTGATTTCATTCACTTAATACATGATTGACTTCGTTTAGTTAACGATAACGGTGTTTATCCTATCCGACAATCTCGGTATCTTTAAACTCACTCACCACCTCTCCCGAGTGTAAGATGAGTGAATATGCGACCTCGTGTCCACGAAGAGGTCCCCATCAATGTCTTAAAGACACTAGGTCACATGAGCCTTGTCCCAACTTCATGGATTGCACACTTTCTAACTTTCTCCCGAGTTATTAGATTGTCGCATTGTGTTTACCCTAGTTCGAATATGGGGTTACCTCTCTCGAGTATCAAACTCCATATTCTCAAAACCAACCCTAATAAATTAACAAGCATATTAAAATTGTAATAAAATGGTAAACACAATCGAATTTAGACAAACAATCGTTAAAGAAACATATATTCAATCAAACGTGTATTTACATGAACTACATTGATCCCTAGATAATATTTATCTATTCTACCATGATCTTAGCCATTGAAACATTAAAACAAGATGGATTCATCATTATTCAAAATAAAATGTTAAGTTACAAAGATAGAAACAAACAAACAAAGAAATATCAAATCTAGAGTAATCCACTGTCGCCAACGATCAATCCGAAAGTGTTTCCTCTTCTCTGATATGTGAATCTTCTCTTTGAGCTCTTCAAAATAGGCCAAAATCAAGTGTCTAATGTTAGGGACATCCTTTAAAAAATGAGGGAGAAAGGGGATTAAATAGAAGGCTTCAAAATATTTGAAAAACAGACCGCCTCAGTGGTGGTTTACCGCTGCGGAGGTGACTAGGTTAGTTAACCTCACTGTTGCGGCAGTGACTGACCATTGAGGAGATAAAAATAGTATTGAGCTCTCGGGACTTCTATCGCCTCGGCGGTGAGACTGGCATTAAGGACACTGAACTTTCACTGCCTCGGCAGTGAATGACCATTGTGGCGGTGCCTTTTTCACAATTCTCCCTGCATCTCCACCGCCTCAGCTGTGCCCTGATAGTCGCGGCGGTGGGACTGCTATCTTGAAACCTTGCTTCTTTGATCGTTTTTTCACCAGTTTTCTACCGCTTCACTTGTTTATCACTTTATTACATCCCTACACCTGATTTACTTAAAAATAAATAAAAACACCATAAAATATTACTAAAACACTCGAAAACTACCAAATTTGGCCTAAAAGTAGATAGGTATTTTCAACTTATCACTCAACAACAACCGACATCAGTTATTAACGAGGGAGATACTCTCCACAACTTGTTCTTCATTTTCATAATAATGCTTGATTCTTTCTCCGTTAACTCGAAAAATCCGTCCATCATCACCTTCCAATTCAACAATACCAAATGGAAATACTTTCTTAATCCAAAATGGTCCAGACCACCGGGACTTCAGTTTTCCAAGAAAAAGTCTCAGTCGAGATTTGAAAAGTAACACTTGCTGTCTCAGACTGAATTCTCTCCTAACGATGTGCCTCGTTTCGGAATTCCACTAGCTCATTAAGCTGTAAGAGATATTGTTTCCCTGAAGCATTGAGATCAAAATTTAGCTTCTTAATGGCCCAATAGGCACTGTGTTCCACCTCAACCGGAAAGTGGCATGCTTTCTCAAACACCAACTGATATGGAGACATTCTGATCGGTGTTTTAAATGTCATGCGGTAGGCCCACAATGCATCGTCGAGTTTCACCGCCCAATCTTTTCGGTTGGAATGAACCATCTTCTCTAGAATCTGTTTGATCTCCCGATTGAAAATGCCAACTTGACCATTTATTTGTGGATGGTAAGAAAATGCCACTTTGTGCCGAACTCTATACTTGGTCAGTAGAGTATTGAAATTTTTGTTGCAAAAGTGGGTTCCTTCATTTCTAATGATGGCTCGAGATGTCCCAAACCTTGTCACTATGTTCTTTTGAAGAAATTTCAGAACCACTTTCGCATCATTGGTTGGTGTGGCAACAACTTCTACCCATTTTGATACGTAGTCCACCGCCAACAAAATGTACTCCTGACCAAAGGACGGAGGAAACGATCTCATGAAATCTATTCCCCATACATCCAAGAGTTCCATCTCGAGAATATTTGTTAAGGAAAACTCAGGTCGCCTCGATATGTTGCCGACCCTCTGGCACTGATCACAGGTTTTCACAATATTATACAAATCACGGAAAAGAGTCGACCTGTAAAAACTTGATTAAAGAACCTTTAAGGTTGTCCGTGTTGCACCAAAGTACACCCACACGGCGATGAGTGACAATGATGGAGAATGCTCGCAATTTCTTCTTCTGGAACACATCACCGAATGACTTGATCAGCGCACTTCTTAAACAATATAGGATCATTCCACATGTAACTCTTCATATCAAATAGGAATTTCTTCTTTTGAGCACTAGATAGGTCCAGAGGCAACACCTTGCATGCGAGATAATTAACTATATCCGCGAACCACGGAAGTTTAACTTTGATATTGAATAATTGCTCATCTGGGAAAACTTCTGTAATACATAAATCATCACCAATATCTTCTAACACAAATCGTAAAAGATGATCAGCGACCACATTTTCACTACCCTTCTTATCGCAAATTTCAACATTGAATTCTTGAAGCAAGAGAATCCACCAAATTAAACGAAGCTTTGCATATTTCTTTGCAAATAAGTATCGGATGGCGGCGTGGTCCATATAAATGATCACCCTAGACCTAATAATGTATGATCGAAACTTATCATAATCAAAGACAACCGCCAACATCTCCTTTTCCATGGTGGTATAATTCTCCTATGCATCATTGAGAGTTTTTCTTGCATAGTAAATCAACAGGAAAATTTTCTCCCTTCGTTGGCCCAAAACAGCCCCAACCGCATAGTCACTAGCATCACACAAAATCTCAAATGGCTCATTCCAATCAGGTGTGACTATAGTTGGAGCCGATATCAATTTTTCCTTCATTGCATTAAACGCTTCCACACAAGAATCATAAAAAACGAATGGGGAGTCGTTTTCAAGCATATTGCACAACGACTTTACAGTTTTCAAAAAATCCTTAATAAATCTCCAGTAGAAGCCAGCATGGCCTAGAAAACTCTTTACTCCCTTTACATTGATCGGTGGGGAAAGTTTCTTAATTATCCCAATCTTTGCCCGATCCACCTCAAGTCCCTTGGAAGAGACCCAATGGCCTACGACGATACCCTCCTTAACCATAAAATGACCCTTCTCGCAATTGAGAACAAGATTTTTCTCTTCACATCGCTTTAACACAAGTGATAGATTGTGGAGGCAATGGTTAAGAGATGAAGCAAAGATTGAGAAATCATCCATAAACACTTCCATAATATCTTCCACCATATCTGAAAAGATCGCCATCATACACCGTTGAAAAGTTGCTAGAGCGTTGCATAGTCCAAAGGGCATACGGTGGTACGCAAAAGTGTCATATGGGGAAGTGAACATTGTCTTTTCTTGATCCTTCAGTGCAATGGCTATTTGATTATAGTCTAAATATCCATCTAGAAAGTAGTAGTGGTCATAACCGGCTAGTCGATTCAACATTTGGTTGATGAACGGGATGAGAAAATGATTTTTCCTTGTGGCCTTGTTCAACTTCTAATAATCAATGCACACTCTCCATCCCGTGATGGTTCGTATGGGAATTAAATCATTCCTCTTGTTTTTCTCCACGGTTATGCCACTTTTCTTTGGAACTACTTACACGGGGCTTACTCACTCACTATCCAATATTGCATAAATGATTCTAGCGTTCAATAGCTTTAAAACTTCAGCATGGACCACCTCTTTCATCGCAGGGTATAGCCTTCGTTGATGCTCAATTGAGGGCTTAAATGAGTCCTCTATTAGAATTTTGTGCATGCAAATAGTCAGGCTTATTCCCTTGATGTTAGAAATAGGCCAAGCGAACGTGGACATGTATCTTTTTAGGATAATGAGTAGTTTTTCTCATTTTTCTTGACTAAAGGATGATGAAATAATAACTAGGTCTATGGATTTCTCTCCCAAAAATACATACCGAAGGTGCTCCGGTAATTGCTTGAGAACCAACCCACCATGAGTGGATTTGAGGGATTTGGCGAACTCTCATCTCCATCAAGAGTCTAATTTTGAACCGAATTTACTATGTCGCTAGACAAAGATTCGAGAGATAAGACGTAGACCACAATACTTTCATTTGTGGTAGATCATTTCTTACCAAAATCCCCCTTAAATAGGGAATTTGTGAGAGTGTGCTTTAAAGGATCTTAGTGCACAATTTCATGAAAGAACTCCTTGACACACGAGTCTACCACTTTCACCCGATTGCAAGCCGAGCACTCTTCTGGAAACCTCATGGTATTGAAGATGTTGAACTTCACTTCATCGCCATTAACCCTTAAGCTCATGTTTCTATTATGCACAACAATCAACGCCTTCCCGGTTGCGAGAAAATACCTCCCAAGAATAATAGGAATTTCCCGGTCTTCCTCCATCTCCAACACAACAAAATCCACCGGAAAGATGAATTTTTCCACCTTTACCAGCACATATTCAAGAAATGCCTTTCGAATAGGTTTAAGAACGGTCCACCATTTGTAGAGAAATAGTAGTGGGCTTTACTTCTCCAAGCCCCAATTTTTGAAAAACAGATGATGGCATGAGATTAATACTCGCTCCAAGATCGCAAAGTGCCTTCTCAAAATAAGATTTCCCAATAGTGCATTGAATGGTGAAACTTTATGAATCTTTTAGCTTTTGCTGCAATTTCCATTGAAGGATTGCACTACACTTCTCTGTGAGTTTGACGGTCTCGTATTCTTCCAACTTTTTCTTCTTAGTCATTATGTCCTTCAAAAATTTCCCATAATTAGGCATTTGCTCTAATGCATCGGTGAACAGGATATTGATTTGGATTTTCTTGAAAATTTCAAGAAACTTTGCAAATTAACTATCCAATTTCTTCTTCTGAAACTTTTGTTGATATGGAAAATGTGGGGTGATCATCGATGGATTCTTCGGAAATGAGATGAAACCCCAATTTGCCTTTAGAACTTCCTTCTTCTTCTCATCCAAAATGGGTTCTTTTTCACCATCAATTTTCTCCTTGGACTCATTCTCCTTTGGCTTTGTTGCTTCGATTTCCTTTCCATTTCTCAAGGTGATAGCTTTGCAATCCCTTGGGTTAGTTTCCGTAGTACTTGGGAACTCGCCCGAGGTTTGGCTCTTTATGGCATAAGCGAGCTGACCAAATTGTGTTTCCAAGGACTTTACAGTCGAATTGGTGTTAGTGCACGTTGTCTCAATGTTGTCAAGACGCGTATTATGTTTGTTGAGGCGATTATGCGTTTGTCGCATGATATTTTGCATCTCCTTCATAAATGAGCCGAGAAAATATTCTAATGGTGGCTTATTTCTATCCACCGGTTGTTGTTACAAGGGACGACTTGGCTACTGTAGAGAAAAACCCTTGTGTTTGCAAAGAATACCAGGGAGAAGGTCGCAAGGTATTATGGGTATTCGCATAAGAGAAATTTTTGTGATTTCAAATCCCAGGATGATAGTGAGTTAGGATGTTGGTGGCGGGCCTAAAGGTGTAGGCACAATTTTTAACAAAGTGACAATCCTCGAACTTATTATCAACCCGTAGTTGGGAAACACTCGTAACATTTTCTATCTCTCGACTTGATGAGACGTCTTTGGTGGTAAAAATGACAAGTTGTTCCATGAGTTTCGAAACTTGGGCCAACAAGGTAGCTAGAGGATCAACCTCCAGAATAATGCCTACCTTGAGTCCCATACTACACTTATTAGTCCATTGATAATTATTGGTCGCCATCACCTCCAATAGCGCTTGAGCGTCGTCAAGAGTTTTAGATAACAGAACCTCCAGATGCAGCATCCATGATTGTTCTTGTCTATCTATCCAACCCATTATAGAAGAGTTGGGTTTGAAACCAATCTTAATATCCACATTGGGGGCATTTTCGCAACAAGCACTTGAATCACTCCTATGCCTCAAAGAGTGGTTCATAATCTCTTTGGCGAAATTAAGCAATCTTGCCTCTCAATTGTGACGTTTTCGATGGGGAAATAACTTAGTGAGGAATCATTGATCTAGTTCCTCCCAAGTCGAGATACTCTCTGGTTGAACAGATTGAAACCAACATCTAGCTCGGTCTCGAAGGGAGAATTGGAATAGCCTTAGCCGAATGACATCCTTCGAGACTCCATTGATCTTTACAATGTCTCATATCTCCAAGAATGTTGCATGATGTATGTTGGGATCCTCATGTAGATTCCCACCATATTAGTTCTGTTAAACCATGTTGATTAGGGCGAGTTTCAACTCAAAATTGTTGGAGTGGATTGGTTGCCTCCAGATCCCTGAATAGTTGTCGAACATAACAGGTTTGTAGTAATCCTGAAGGACCCACTATTGTTGTATTTCAGGTTCCGGTGGTTGTTGTGGTAGTGCTTGAGGCACCAGTGGTAACATAATCATTACCACCGTCAGCCATTTCCTGAGCTTGGTTTCTCCTTTCTCTTCTTAGTCTCCTTAATGTGCGTTTAATTTCTCGATCAAGAGTAAAGAATTCCAAGCTACGGCTACGTCGCATACACTGTCAATCTCCATAACCAACGAAAAAAATTAAACAGAAATAAATAAAATAAAAGAGTATCTAAATTAATAATGAGTTACTTGGTAGTAATATCAAATTGATTTCTAATTTTAAATCCCCAGCAACGGTGCCAAAAACATATTGAGATAAATTAGGCGCTAGGAACACTCACAAGTGCATGAGGTCAAACAAGTAATAAAGTGATCCAAATATTAAGTATCATCCATTGGGATTTACTGTTAAAACAATTTAAGTACTATAATTAGAATAACTCAATTTTATCTAGACGATTAATGATTTGAAAGGTGTTCTAAATATTAAAACAAATTAAACTACAAGACTTGGAATGAATTCAATAGGAATGAATTATTTAGGGATTAACTTCGTTCACTCGTAAGTGCTTGATTTATTCTAGCTTACACTAATGGTTATCAACCTATTTAACAATCAAGATTTTTAAAACTCACTCACTACCTCTCCCAAGTGTAAAGTGAGTGAATATGTAACCATTTCAAAATCGATATCCCTATCAAAAGTTTAGATGATTACATGTGTCTTGCCCCCAACCTTATGGATTGCACAAGTTCTAATAATCTCCCGAAACATTAAAACTTGTGTTGTGTTTAATCTTAGTTTGAATACAGGGTTACCCCTCTAGAGCGTGAAACCCCATATTCTCAAATCAACTACAATACTATATACACGCATACAATGGAAATGATAAAATGATAAACACAATTGAATAGAGATGAACATCCATTAGCAAAACATAGATTCAATCAAACATAATACATGTGAATTACATTAATCCCTAGACAATAGAGGTTTAGTTACACATTGTCATTTCCAAATATCCAACAACAAATGAGAAACACATAATCAAAATAACAAACCAAACTTTTTAAGGTGAAAGAAAGATTGAAAGACTAGAGATCCAAATATGGATTGTGGATGATTCCACATCTACAAGTGTCGCTCTAAGCCATTTTTCTCTTCTCCAATGGTGGCCTTCTTGGTTTGGAAAGAAAATAGGCTCTCTCCAATATTTTAAACAAAAGAGCTCTCCTTTTCTATTTATAGGCTTCCTCTTAAACCCTAAAAATTGCTAAAAACGCATTGCCAGCAATGCAATGGCGCTGCAGCACGTAAGGAGCTCGCTCAGCGCGTTAAGAGCAGAAAGAGAGAAAAAACAGGAGCGCGCTATGGATAGAACGTAATTAGGGCGTACTGCAGCTCGCTCAGAGCAGAAACCCTGGTTGGGCTGGATCACTCATTTCTTCACCGAAATTCCACCGATGGGCCTGATTTGCAATTGGTTTCGACCAAAATACCTTGGCATCTTAGAGCCAATAGCTTACAAACTCTCTTTATAGATGTTTTTACAAGTCTTTGTAATCCTATAAAGCCTTCCACTCCTCTACTCCCAGGGCTTGATCTCGGGGACATGCGCTTGTTAGGCCTCGAGGTCGTCCAAGGCCTTGTCTAACAAAGACTTGGACTATTGAAGATGTCGGAGGGATTTTTTTGCCTCCTAAGCCACTTTTCTCACCTCCCTAGAGGTCTTCCTCGCTTGTTTTGATGTCTTCTTAGCCTTATTGACCTATTTCAAGGACATATCCCTAGCTAGAGCAATATTCTTGAGGGGGCTTCACTTTGTCCCCGAGCGCTAACTTTTGGGATTCTTTTTGTTCTTGGACTTTATTAGTGGGTCACCCTCTTGATCCTATTCGTTAGCCCAGAATGAGAGCCGAGCAAAAACCTTAAAGAAAAAACACTAAGCCATGAGAAAAAAGGATGGAAATTTGCAAGGCATAGCTTGGGCATACCAGAACACAATTTTAAAATATATTTTCCATCTTTTTCGATTTCTACTCGGCATGGACTTGGATTTAGTCCCGAGAAATAATATAGGCTTTAGAACATGACCTCGCAATAGTTTGGGTAGACAGGGTGGAGGCTTCCACATTAAAGCCTATTAGCCCTGGGACCCATAAAGTTAGGGCCTGTGCAACTACAGTGGCCGAGCAATGAGGTGCCCTCATCAAATAAGTCTCAGGATCTACTTTCAGCTCAGTCATATATAATATGGGACTTGGTGAGATTTATCAACTTTCTTCTTACCTATCCCTCTAGCTTGAGGGGCACTTTACTTCGTCCTTTTTATAAAGGCATCCCAAATACCAACTCTAAACAAGGATCTCTTGCTTAGAGTCTTATCCTTGCTTGTTCACATAATCCTTAGTCCGAGAATAGAGGTTGGCCTTTTTATGGAGGATGGAACTAACCACAGTGCAGGAGTGAGGGTTGGCCTTACTGCTGGGATGGGAATTGTCCCTAAACCGGGAGATTGGGTAGCAATACTCTTAGGTTACGTTTGGTACATGGGATTCATCTTAGAATTGGAATGAAGTTAGAGATGGCCATTCCATTCCTACATTTGGTTGGTGGGATTGGTTTTCATTCTCATTCCCAAATAATGACTAATCCCACAACTCATGGGATTAGTCAATCCCAAATGAAATAAGATTTTAGGTAATCCTAAGATTGCATAATCCCAAATGAAATAAAATATTATGTAAGAAAAGAAGCCTATATTTCTGTTTCCGTATTTTTCACAACAGAAAATAAAATTCTTGGAACAGAAACAAAAATATGGTAGTGTTGTTTTCATGTTTCTGTTCCCAGAAAACATGGAACAAAAACAAAAATATGGGAACAAAAATAGAAATCTAGGAACGAAAACAGAAATTTGGGATCAAAATAAAAATAGAAATATAAGAACAAAAATAGAAACAGAAATCTGGGAACATATTTCTATTTTTGTTCCCATATTTCTATTTTTGTTCCCAGATTTCTGTTTTTGTTTTTGTTCCCAGATTTCTATTTTTGTTCTCATATTTCTATTTTTGTTCCCAGATTTCTATTTTTGTTCCCATATTTTTGTTTTTGTTCCCAAATTTCTGTTTTTGTTCCAAGAAAACCTGAAACATAGATATAAAACTCAGAATAAACAACTTTTTTCCTGTATGTTTATTTGTATTCCTAATTTTATGAGAACAGAAACACTAAACAAAATGATTAGAACAAAATCTGTAAAATAGAGAAAAAATTGTTATGTTTTGTTATCAGATTTTTACAACAAAATCCTGGAATCAGAACATAAGCAAATCATTTTTTTTATTCTTTTTTTGTTTCAGTTATAAATTTTTTTGGGAACAGGAAAAAAAAAAACAGAAATACGAAAGTACTTTCAAGCCTTTTGGTTTATCGGGTTAAAGGATAACCTAGGTGGCAGTTGTTTAGTGTCTCTGAATAATTCTGTCATGTTCCCAAAATTTTGTTCTAAAATTTCTGAATATTCAAGAATATTATTTTATTTTTATTTATCGGTAATTCCAATACCATGTTTAATGTATTTTATAACCAAACGCATGAATGGTAATGATCATTCTAATATCATGTTTAATCCCGTTTGTCACCAAACATAGGAATGGTAATAGTTATTCCATTCCAATACCATATTCATTCCAATACCACACTCATTCCATTCCATTATATTTCATTCCAGTGTACTGAACGTAGCATTAGTCCCATCATCAATAACCTCATTCTTCCTCATGGCTTCCATAGCCCTAGCCAGAATGAGCCATATTTGCAAAACACACAAGTTAAGAAACATTAGAAGGAGAAACTTGGAAAACTAAGAAGAAAGAAAGAGATTTCTCAAGATACTTTATTTTTTGGTAGCTTCCACCGATAGAATGATAGAACCAGACACTTCCTCAGGAATGGTATCTTTTACTCGCTCTCCCACTCTTTGTATAGGCATAGGATTAATCAGATACTTGTAGTAGAGATGAAAGAAAAAATCACAGAAAAATAAAAACTTGTGCTCTTCATCAAGATAAACGACCAACATTTTACCGAGTCGACTTCTTTTACCATACTAAGTTCGGGTGGTGGGGTGTGGATCTACACAGAAAATTAATATGTTAAGTCGGTAAGGCAAAAGTATAAAGAAGAAAATTATGATAAAAGAGGCTCAGGATGTAATGGGAGTCGGCCACCAATGTAGAACTGGGGATTCATTCTCCTTACGGATTGGGCACTCCTATCGCTTATGGTTGTGGAACCACTTTTATTCCCACCTTTTGTTCTTCTCGAGGTACTTGAGAACTAACTCGATCATACGGACTTAGGTACAGATGTACCATCAACTCCTATTTACCTTTGGGTTCCTCGCCAATTAGTAAAATTTGTAGAATATATGGTGGGTTAGACCGTCATCATTCCGGTGACATAACATACAAATGCGACCATGATCCTCTATATATTGTGGGTCAACTACGATGGGAAGAAATTGAAAGGATTCAGGATTTCCTTTAGGAATATAGACAAGGGAAAATGTTCTCCCCTAACCATTGTATCCTTGTAAAAAGAATCTTGCTTGGGCATAAATTGTGGGCTCTAGGCCATTACTTTGTAGGAAGCATCATCTCCGTGGAGTTCGGGATATGGCACCTTATCTGAAGCACGATCAATTAAGCCTCTGCCATGATGTTCTCCATATCCTACATTGCTCCTATATATGCCCCTGGCGAACAAGCGTGGCCACAGGATGGGGGGATTGTCTTCTTCATCCCAAAAAAGATGTACGGGTAAGGAAGTGGATTATTCAACCCAAGAAGGGGGAACGGGTTAGGAACCTTCTTCCCAAGCATAAGGTTGCTCAACACTGTCCATGGGGTAATGCTCGACCGAAAGCGCGACCCCTTTAGCTTGGGAGTTCGAGCTAGTGGTGCCAGAAGGCTCAACAACGTCATCAAGGACATCACCAAACTAAGTGGCCATGCTAAAACAACAATGTTTCGTTAGCATTGCCAAATAAAATTACTAGAGTAATAAAGAAGGGGTATTGAGGTCAATGCAACTGCAAATAAGACGAAGAGACAGAAAAAGGAGAAACGTGACACCAAGCAACAAATTACACATATAGAAATGAAGGAAATGAAATATTGAGAAGATTTTATAGACCAAAAAGTGAAAAGGCTAACTAGAATCCAGAAAAACGTAACTCGAACAAAGAGCGAGATTGTTATAGAGTTTGAAGGTTTGAAGAGTAGAGTAAAAGAAAGATCAAAGATGCAGAAAGTCCTAATGATGGGGACCATATGCTTAAATAGGGAGATCCATGCGGTAGGAGAATGTCAGTCTCCACTTTGGAGGTGGAAAGATACCTCCTATCACATCTGCCATGCATTTAATGCATGCCTAAATTTGGGTGCGAAGCTCAAAGCGCCATAGCTTTATTAAAATTTCAATTGGGCGGCAAAATCAAGGCAATCTGTCCATCTAAATTCTACCCAAGCATGATCCTTGGAACTTTACCATGTTGAATTATTCCTGACCCCCTTATCCTCAAAACCCAAGAATAAGGAGCATCTAATAAGGGATTTTTTATTTCGTTTACTGTACTGCCACATGTAAGAATAGAAGTTAGGTAAAAAAATATGTGTCCCGAAACCCAACTAGATATGACTTATATGTCAAGCATATGAGAACAAAGTCAACTCTAGAACCCGAGAATCTTGCTTGGGTTCCTTGAATAAAATCGAGGACAACATTTATGACCGACCACGATCACCTACAAGCCAAGCATAAGGTTAGAGTATAAAAAAAATGATCATCCTCGGAGCAAACTAAGAACTATCAGAGATATCCCCTATGCTCGGGAATAATTACTGCATACTCGGGATCCGTTACGATACCCCACCATATATGGATTAGCAATTAAATTTATTAAATAATAGTTCATTACTTCCATATCCCATTAACTCCAGAATATTAATGAAGATTGACCAGAATTTATAATAGAGTGTCCAAACAAGTCTTCCCTCTCTTATAAATACTACAAGGAGATCTATTTAAGGTATGTTCATTTTCCTAGGCTTACATTGTGCCAAATTTTCACCAGAACATTTATTATTCTCACACCGGAGATGCAATGCCGATAAACCCATCCACAATGAATTATTTTGTGAGAACTAAAATTTAAGGAGGATCGCATTTCGAATCCTAATTCAACCATATCCGACAATTCATTTTTCGACATCATCAACTATATTATTTTGTACTTAAACTAATTAGCTCAATTTAGTGTTTTATTTTTTATACAAATAAAATAATGTACTCTAAAATAAAATAAAAACTAATTGATTTCATGTCATCACTTCGAAAACAAATACGTGGATTTGATAGCGATTGCAAAAGTCAAAATCCATATAAAACCCAACAATCTTAATTAAAGTCCGCAAGTGTTTTCAGGTTGACTTGGCAATATAATATTTAATTAAACATATTTCCTAGAAGGTTTGAACAATGACTAGAATCAATCGATAATAAGGAGCCTAATCGGTAAGAATACACAGCACACCTCAGTTTGCCAAGTCATTCGTGTTTTTTACACGACCTTTTCAATGTTTTCATGCTGATTAAGCATTATCGTCCCCCCCAAATCCAATTATATGTAATAACATCTTTTATTTGATATGTCCAGTCAATGGTGGTTATCCAAATAATTACTATTTGTATTTCTAGATCACAATTCAAAGTCTACTCTCGGACGCAGTTGACAATTACAAATTATTTAATGGAATTTCAATTATATTAATAATAAAAATATTTTTTATTCTTTAATAATTTATTAATTTAAATTAATTATACATAAATATCTATATAATAAACACGACGGAGTATATTTTTCCTAACACATTTTATTGGTATATTTTAAGGACTATCTAAAACAAATTAATTAATTTTTTATTAATAGAAAACATTTTTACTCTTTAATTTTAGTTAGATTTATTAATAAAAAATATTTAGTTTTCATTTATTTATTGAGTATTAATGGTAAAAAAATATAGAAATTAAAAGTAATGGTCAATATATATTTAAGGAGAAATTGCACTTTTTGTTCAAAGAGTCTGGGGTGTGTTTATGAGTGTCCTGAAATTTATAACGTTGCACATGGTCCCTCAAATTTTATTTTTGTTTTAATTTGGTCTAATTTCAAATTTCGTTAAAGAAATCGACTAAAAATGTCATTAGTATAGAGGTATTTTTGTCAATTTTTCTATTTTATGTTTGGGTGAATTTTTAAATGGACTATGAGATTTTCAAATGACACATTTGGTCCCTTATATTGTAATTCATCTTCAATTGGACCAATCAAAATTTTTATGATGAAAATTGGACGAATTTTATCAATTTGGGGGTATTTTCATAATTTTCGCGTCACTCTCTATTTTTGCAACTTTAGAAAGTTCAAGTTTGTATTTGTACTAACATATCTCACAATTATGGAAAACCTATGTTACTGAAAATTCAATAAAAATTCTTAAAAATATAACACTAGATTTATTAAAAGGAAAAAATATATTTTAAACCCTGTAGTTATTAATACATTTCTAAATAATCCGTCTCCATTCAATCGTTTTATTTTAAATCCTCTACGTATCATCACGTTTTTATTCGTTCATTCTGTCAAAAAAAATTAGTTAAAACTAACAGAATAGAGGGGTAAAACAGTCTTTTTACATATTTTTAATGATTTTTTCTTTTCTTTTCTTTTTTTCTTTCCACATTTCTCTCTCTCTTCCTCCTCTCTCCCTTCTTCCCTCTCTTTATTCCTCTTTCCCTCCTCCTCTCTCTCCATCTCTCTGCCCACCGGCCAAAACAAGGGGTGGAACCACCCCTGGTTATAGGGGTGTAACACCCCCTTCAACAGGGGTGAAAACACCCCCTGTTAAGGGGGTGGCACCCCCAGTTACGGGGGTGGAATCATACCCGTAACAAAGGGGGGTGATTCCATCCCCTGTAATAGGGGTCGGCGGGGAAAGGAGAGAGAGAGGGTAGAGAGAAATATAAAATGACAAATTTACCCTTAACATTCTGTTAGTTTTGACAGAATTTCTAATGGAATGATCGAATAAAAACATATTGATACCTAAAGCGTTTAAAATAAAATGCTCAAACGGAGAGGGATCATTTATAAATGTATCAATACTTAGAGGGTTTAAAATGCACTTTTCCCTTATTAAAATAAAGACAGGTTCATAAAAACATTTAAGATTTTAATTTATTAAAATGTGTGGGTAAAAAATTTATTTTTCATAACTTAATACAAGATTAATAAAAATTAAAAGGTATTTTAATAATTTTAATTGAATTTAATTAAATATACCGATAAAAGTTTTCATTCTCCATTATTTAATACAAGATTAATAAAAAGTAAAAGGGGTTTATATATATATATATATATATATATATATATATATAATTGATCTTTTGTTGAAATTTAAGGTAAAAAATTTCGTTCTTAATAATTAAGATGTGTATGAGTACATAAAAAAAGAAATAAAATAAATAAAAAGGTTTGGGGAAAATAATTTTTTATAAGTGTAAAAAGAGAGAAGGAAGCTATAATTGACAAAAATGACATTTACTTCGTGCATGAATTATGTTTTTTTTTTTTTTTTGTACATAACCATAACAAGAAGCCACATTTTTTTTAAAAATGGATTGATTTATATTAAAAATATATTTTTAAATAGTGCCTTCAGGTACGAGTTACACGTTAGTGAAGCTATATTTTTTACTACATATTTTGCGTCCATATTTCAGAAATTATTTTAGAAAATGATGTGTACTCTCTCCCTCATTTCCATTGCTCACCGCTTTCCATAATCTCTATCTCTCTCTCTTTTATTTATTTTTGAAATCCTTTTTTCATACTATTTTTTGAAAAGAAAATGTGATTTGATTTCACCCTTAATTTTTTAAAAATTACTAAACAATAAATTGATCTAAATAAGGGAAAAGATAAAATATTAGACAAAAGACTTCATAATAGCATCACAACAAATTTTGTTTTGTGCACAAAATATAATGTTTGCATTTTTAAAAAGTTATTGGCATGTGTTGGTGCATAATTATTATTTTTCTTCCGACAAATTATAAAATAGTTTATGTAAAGTGATTAGTTTTCTTTTTAACAAGTGGTAAACTAGTTTACTACCTATTCATTAAAGTAGAATATGAAAGTATATGGATTCAAAGTATAATCTCAAAAGATAATTTGTATACAATACTCTCTTGAATATTAAAGTTGCTATTTTTGTTTCATTGTATCAATATTAAAGCTATTTTTTTTTTTTAAATTAAGGTTATGTTTTTTAGTCTGTGACTTTAGGCATGGGTTACACACTAGTATTATACATAACAGGACGAACATAAAAGCTCTAAATATTTCTCAACCGTTTGATGTCTCAAGATGCAAAGAACGGTCTAGGTCAATGTAAATATAGCATAAATATAAAATATGCATTTATATTTAACCTTACATATCTTATACCTAATTAAGGAATTTTTATGTTTATTTTTTTTAATTGATAAGAGAGGATATTATTTTCTATATATATATAAATTTATTTTTAAGACTATTTATGAAAACATTAAATTAGAGACATTAAATTTATAACAACTATATAAATAATATATCGACATTAAATTTAACAATAATAATAAAATATTAAATTTACAAAAATTACATTAAAGAAATGATATGCAAGAGTAAATATACTTAAACACTAATTAACATTAAATTGGAATCCCTCTCTCACACATTTTTAAAAAAAGTCGGGTATAAATAGTAAGTGGGAGATAGGCGGGATTTTAATTATAGGAACTGCTTAAATTTCCCTTAATTAATGTTAAATTTAAATCCTTCTTTCTATCACTTTCTACAAGCATCAAGTTTAAATGTCAGTTAATCTGTCAGTCGTGTTGGGTATGCCGCTTAGTTGAAAGCTATGAAACAAGTCTGTAGTAGTTCAAATAAACTAGAATTGGCACAATATCATGCAGTGGCCGCCCTTGCTCAATTTAGGTCAAACCTTGATGCTGCGACTCAAGCATTACTTAACAGAGGTGCAAGGGAACACCACCTAAATGAGATGACTTAAGGAACTTGACTTATCTGAACAATCAATGGCACCGACAAGCTAAGCCTATCACGAGCAGCTTCATTGCTTCATTGGCGAGGAAGAGCATCTCCAAGTATGGATTCCTACGGGGTGGAGATGATGGGGTCGGTCCATGGATTTTCCTTCATTTTGCCGCATTTCGCTCATAGGGTTGAAGGGAGATAGTGCATCGCAAGGGCCAACTTGATCCTCTCCCCAGGGTTCTCTCATCTGGGAACCGTAAAAAGTAAGAAAGAAGGGAGAAAGAAATTACTCTATTCCACCCGGAAGGAAGAGCGGACTTGAACTCATATATAAGTGGTCTCCTCTTACCCCCTTCCTTCCTAAAGACTCTAAGAAAAATTGCAAATATATTATATAAGCCTCGTCTTTTTTATGAAAAAAACAAAAACGCTTATGTTGGCAATGCCACTCATTGTTTTGAATGATGCAACTGACATGAGCAGCCCAAGGCTGCCAAGAGTCATAAATAAGTATTATTTTCTCATTCATATAAAGTATTCGACAACATCTTGCCCATCTTACCAAGGAGCATCACGTTGTCTTTGAAGCAGCTACATGGTACAGGCATTTTTGTGGATGTGGTTCGATTATTCCCTCATGTCTCTATCTTTTGGTGGGGAGGTATATGAAGTAACGAATCGTTTCTTGGTTTCCTGCTTTCTCACTCCAATTGTACATTTCTACTTTTTCTGAAGTGTGGGGCAAATAGTGTTGTTAACCAAGATTTTGGCAGCAATTGTCCTGTAAAAGAGGCTCAAGTATGGGTCAAATCACAGTCGAATGTCGTGGGCGCTTGTGTGTGCTGAATATACTATAAGACTAGTGTATATGCCTTTCCTAACACCAATTGGTGTTAGGATAAGTGGTTGTGTCTAAGGTCCTACAAGTGGTATTAGAGCCAAGGTGTAACGGTTTAGTCTCCCAGGGCCGTCACTCGATTTTTTCCCTTCGACAATTAACACTAAACCAAATAACTACTATTTTATTCTATAAGGTCCAATAAATTTTACAACGCTATGACGACTAACTATATTTATCAACGATGATAATTTTCCTAAATCATCAATATTTTAATTAATAAGAATCTGATAAATTTCACAGACAATGAAGATAATTAGAATTATCAAATTTTCAAGCCGATTTTACAACATTGAATAATAAATACAATTTTTTTACAAATTTAATAGAAATCCGAATAAAATTCTTCACACCGCACTATTTTCAAATACATTCAAAAATAAAAAAAAAATCTGCTATTTCATTTGGAAATTAAAATTGGTAATTAATATCGATTTATCGTGTCAATTTTACAACAGGAAATATTAGCTACAATTATTACAAATATTTCACCGCCGCTAAAATATCAGAATAAGCAATAACTTAATAAGCGATTATGTTTAACGGCAATTATCAAAAAGCAACCAATGCTTATCATAATATCACAATGCCTTACTAAAAAAAAAAAAACAGGTGTAGAACAAGCAAAAAAACTTATCATACTAATTCCTTTTATAAAATATTTTATAATTTTGTTTTTCAATTTTGACGATACTTATAATTATCGATTTATGGATTCAATTATTACAAGTAGAAATTCAAATAAAATTCTCGTCGTTGTCTCGTTCTCATCGGTCCTACAATCCAAACTGTGGGGTTGTGAGTCAACGCTCAGTAGAACTCAAACCCCTCCAATACGTGCATTTAATTAACGTGATAGATAAAACACATTGACTTGATTTTCACATAATTTTCACCTAGTCATAATTATTTCATGAAATTTTAACCGGTAAAATTCAACAACGATAATAACATAAGTCACATAATAGGAAAATTAAATACATATATTAAAAGAGTTATAAATTCTACCAGAATTTGAAGTCGGAATCCGAATCGAAATCTATATTGTATAATTTATTTTTCTTTTCAGAATCTTTTCTCGTAAAAAAAAAAAAACTCAAAGCATAACCCATAGACATGAACAATGAGGTATATGGCAATTTGTTCATTTTCTTTCTTTTTTTTTCCTTCTTATTGATTATTATCATTATCCTTATATACTAACACATACACATGTAATGTATATGTTTAAAGTGTATATAGGTAACCGAGGCAAATTCACGGCCACATCTCCCTTTTTTTTTCTTTGTTAATTTCATGTCCACAAATTGCATTACTTAATTCTTAATAATTAAAAATTATATTTAACACCCCATACTTATAAAATAATTCATATTAAATCTAATAATTATACTTATCTCCCGAAAATTATTAAATATTTATTCTCAATTTCCGAAATAACCTAAAAATATTAAACACATATAAAATAGTATTTTAAAAAAATATAAATTTAACATTTACTCCAAAAATTATCAAGTATATATATTTATACCACCAATTCATAAAACCATGCCAAATATATTAAACTTATGTAAAATGATATTTTTAAAAAAAATATAAATTTTTGGGGTATTACACAAGGTCAGAAGTTCGATTCTCTGTGGGAACAATTGATGGGGGCGAGATTGTTGGCCAGGGTTTTGGCAATAATCGTCTCGTGGAGGACGCCGGGTTGTGGATCAAGTTATAGTCGATGGTCGTGGGCACTTGTGTAAGCTGAATACACTATAAGGTTAGGGTATATGTCTTTCTTAACACCAATTGGTTTTAGGATAAGTGGTTGCACTTGAGGTCGTACAAGTGCCCTCTACAAGAACATGGTCCTTGGGTTCCTTTTATTGGAACTAAACTAATTAAATTTTGCTTAGTTAAAGTTAAATTTAAATTCTTCTCTCTATCACTTTCTACAATTGTCGAGTTACATAAATTATCAAAATATTTTAATAAAATTATAGATACTACAAAAATTATCAAAGTAATATAGGGATATTAAATTTAGTAATAGTATTGAAAATTTAATTTTACGAAAATTAAATTAAAATTTCTCTCTCTCTCTCTCTCACTTTATATAAGGGTTGAGCTTATTCATAAATTAGAATAATTTTTTTCTCTCACTTTATAAAACACATGGGTCATAGTCATTCTCTATCACACTCCATGACATACAATTTCCTCACTGAAAGTAACCCTATATTAGTCGCGACTATACTCATGGTCAACCGATGAAGTGCCATGCTTTTTTTGAAAGGAATTAAAGTAATTTGAGATAAAGATAAGGGATTTTTTTAAGCGTCAGTTTATCATAAAAGAACTTTAGCCAAATTTAAAAATAAATAAATAAATAAATAATTGCCACCTAATATTGAGTTTAAATAATGTGTTAGGTCACCAGATTATTAAAAAACTAATTAAAATGGCTTAAAAAAATTGACTCTAAAAGACATGATTAAACCAAAGATTCACTTAAAAAAATCGGGGGTCAATTATGATCGGGAATGTGTTAGGCACCTCAAGACTCCGTTCCGAAAATAGTACATTATTTCTAACTAAGTCCAATTAACTTAAGTGCGAATATTTTATTTTATTTTAAAAATCTTTTCCTCCTACTATCAACAATTTTTTTTTCTGACCAATTTTGTTTTCGTATTTTGAAATGTTTTCCCCGCATAACCTCTTATCAAATATAAAGAGATTTCACAAGGATGATTCATAGGGGGTTTATTACGGTGAATCTTAGTATTAGGATAAATTTTTCATTTAATTTAGTTTGATCTAAAGAAAAAAGAATGCTTGAAATGCAAAATGATTTTTTAGAGCCCTCTTGAAAAAAAATAAAATAAAAAATAACTATATTTTTTCGGAAAGATTTTTCTATTTTTATTTTTTAGACAAAATAAAATATTTGAATACTCTCTTTTTTTTAGAAATATTTTTTTTTTCAAAAAAAAATATTTTTATTTAATTTTGTTTTTGAAAATTAAAAGATTTGAAAACTCTCTTTCTATTTTTATTTTTTGAAAAACAAAAAGACTTGAAGATTTTTTTTCAAAAATAACAATGTAGACACAGCATTTTGAACGCCCACAAAAATAGATAAAGAAACAAAAAAGAATAAAAAAGGAAGGAAAAATCGAAATGAAAGAAAGGGGCCAAAATTTGGAAACAAAATAAAATAAAAGGGGGAGGTAAGTGGAAAATGAGAGAGATGGTGTTTTTTGGTAAGAGAGTAGGGGGAGAGAGAATAAGAGAGTGAGAGAAAGTAAACCGAGAGAGAGAGAGAGAGAGAGAAATCGAGAGAAAAAGAGAGAGAGAGAGAGGGGGGGAAACCGAGAGATGGAAAAGGTATGGGGATGGGGCCCATTACCTATTGGCTGGGAGAGAGAAAAGAGAGAAGGTGAGAGAGAGACAGAGAGACAGAGAGAAATAAATAGAAAAGAAAAAGGTGGGACCCTCCTTGGTTAACCGAAAATAGAGAGAGATGAAGGGATGAGAGGGAGAGAGAGAGAGAGACGGGAAATGGGCCCCACCTCTACTAGCTTAGAGAGAGAAGTAGGCTTGGTAGGCTATGCCTTTGTCAACTGAAAGAAAGAAAAAGAGAGAGAGATATAGAAATTAGCGTAGGACCCCTACCACGCATCAGGAGAGAAAAAGGAATAAGTAGGTGCGTGTTTCTCACACATCCTGCCTGTGTCCAGAACATTTGTTTTCTTCTCTTTTTTCAATTCCACCATTTTCTTGTCCAACTTGAACTGGGTTTAGGCCACCATACCTAATTTTTAGGGTTTCCGAAGTGATTTCCACTCCCTATCTTTTCCTATAAATAGGACTCTCCTCCTCTTAGTTTATTTATTTAATTTTCTATATTTTTTATTTATTTTTATTTTCGTTATAAAAAGATCCTAAGAGATAATATATATATAAAATCCAAAAAAAATAATAATAAAATCTTAGTTTGTGGGAATTAATACTTACGAACCTTAAAATGAATCCGACAATTTGAGAAATCATGAGAGAGTTTTATGTGGCCTAGTTTCCATTCCCCAACTAGAGTAGAATTTAGAAATGATGGGTTTTAGGAAATCTCTTCCCTCGGTAAATCTTTTCGTGGGATTCGACTTAAATTTTGAAAATATTAATGCCGACAAAATAGTTTCTGCAATCTTCCCTTGATTCTCATATCCATAAAAAATTAAGGGAATTTCAAATTGAGATTTCGGTAAATTAATTAGGCAAATTTAAAGTAGATATTATTTGCATCCATATGGCTTATTTATTTCTTATACCATTTAGACAACATGTTTAGAACACTTTCACTACCTAGACTTTTTTATATTTCATACATATAGTTTTTTTTTTTTTCTTTAAATTCATAATCCATGCACTTTCTTCACATTTAATCAAGACACGTACACTACTTGCATTTTTTTATATAATTAAATCCTTGACACACATAACCACATTATTTCATGTAGTGTTCCCTGTTTAATTCCTGAATTCATATCATTTTGCATTGGCATATTTAAATTAAACCCTTTAATTTTTTAGGTAACTTTTGCATAAAAAAAAAATAGAATTCATATAATGTTAGTTTTTGTATTCATATTTTCATATTGATTCTCTTATTTTAGTATACCCATTTAAATTAAATAAATCTCTTAGAAACATACATAAAACCACCCCTTGGGGACCATCCTTGTCGAATTCTTAATATTTGATAAGAGGTAAACCGGGGGAACATTCTCAAAAATATAAAAATTTGTCCTACCTTATTTTTGAAAATACCAAAAATATTTCATAAGAAGGAAATGATTTCAAAATAAAATAAAACATTCAGATTAAACTAATTAGACTTAATTGGATATAAGGTACCATCTTTGGACGGGTGTCTTGGGGTACCTAACACCTTCCCTGAGCGTAATCGACCCCTGATCCTTTAAATGAATATTTAATTTAACCATATATATTTTTTTAGTCAATTTTTACTTAGGCCTTTTAAATTTATTTTCTGAAATTCGATGACCTAGTACACTATTTCAATCCAATGCTAGGTGGTAACTTTTTATTTTTAAAATTGACCTAAGTACATTTTTTAGAAAGTCAACGCCTTAAAAACCTCATTTTTTTTTTCTTTTAATCTATCTTATTATTTAATATTAATTTCTTTTTGGAAAATCGGGGTTCATCAGTTGGTAACTCCACTGGGGAATAATTAGAGGGTCAAGCCTAATATGTCCAATTAAGTCCAACTAATCTAAGTCTGAATAAATTTTATTTTGTTACATTTCCCTTCCATTTTGTAAATAAGTTGTGATGTTTTTTCTTTCCTCTCGGGCTCTTATATTGTTGTAAACCCTTCGACATGAGTATAGTCGTCTTGTATCCATACTATCCCCTTAGGGTTCTATGATACAAGACGTGGAAGGGTTTTTTATATTTGATGGACTGATGATGTCTTGTGAAGTCTTAAAAACCAAACTAGTTCAAAGTTTCATAAACCGATTCAGTAACGAAAGAATTTTTATGAATTATTATCTATTTTGATTGGTCATTATCAGAATTGAGAACTTCGAACTCGAATGAATTTTAAGACAACCAGGACCCACATGGACTAATAATCGGGTATGCTGTAAAAACAAGACGACACAAGAAAATTGGTCCCAGAAAAGCAATTTTGATTTCCCCCATCCAAAGTCTAGTCATTACTAGCAGTTAGGCCCAGAATTATTCCAGGATGACATCTGAAGGGATCTCGAATCTCCCGGCATGACCCAGATAGCTCAGATGCAAGAGACCATCGACATAATGATGGAAAAGATCAACGAACTAAGCCAACAACCTTAGGGGTGCCTATTCCCCCGTCCAGTGGAACTCTTGTGACTGAATCACTGAATGGAAACCCTTCGAGTTCTAGGATGGAAAACTCATTACCAAATTCAAACCATGCAGGCCCACACTTCACAATGTCGGTCTATTATGGACCTCAAATAGGCCTTCATCCCTTCGTCTATGGAGCACCAACATATCCCAGCCAGGGGCATGTTTGTCAGGCCCCATCCTAAGGCCCGTCTTCCTATGTACTACAAATATTAATTCACCTAGAGAGAGTCGTTGCTCCATCTAACAATAAGAATGCCAATCAACTGGCCCCGGCCTTTTGAAAACGAAAACAGAGAAGAAGATGGACGCCATCCGTCTTGGGTTCTAAAAATTGAGGAATTAGATAGAACCATAGAGGAATTGAAAAGGGAGAATCCATCTAGAAAAACGACGTACAAAAAGCTGTAAGCACCGCCCTAGGTGGTGTATCCAGAAAACTTCATTGTTCTGGATTTCACGAAATATGATAGCACTAGCCCCCTAGAATGGCATATCAGCATCTATAAGGAGAATTTGGGAGTTCATGCTCAGAATGAATATGTTTGCCTGAAGATGTTCCTGCAATCGCTGAATAGATCGACTTCCAGCTGGTACATGACACTCGACCTATCACAGATCAAGACCTTGGAGGATCTGGTAGAAGCATTTTGTGAGTAGAATGTATACAATAAGAATGTCACATGGGATGGTAATACCCTCTACCCGATACTGAAGAAAAAATATGAAAGCTTTTGGAGGTACACTGCCCACTTGAAGGAGAAGGCTACCAAAGTTGTTTCTAGGCTAATCGAGGTGGCTCAGTTAAAGATATTCAAGTTAATTCATATGTCACCATTCTATCGAGATCTCTCAAGCATAACAATGGATTTATTTGGCAATGCAATCAAGCAAGTCGAGGTAACGGAAGAAAGAATAAGGAGCGAAAAAATTGAAGGGGCCTCGCACAATCTAACAAAGAGGTCAGCTCCACCCAAAAAAAAAAACAAAAAAAAACATAACGTAGCTGTCGTTGCTTCCCTACAGAAAACCCTTCACAAAAACTCCAGAGCTTCCAATTCCCAAAACTACCCAAACCAAAATGACCAACACCGCAACCCCCTCCTTCAAAATCACCAAAACTAAAATTACCCTCGAAACCAACCATATTCCCAAAGCCATTCCCACCACTACCATAATATACCTCTTCCTTACCAAAATCACACTCCCCAATACTATGCTCTAGCCTACCAAACACCCTCTTACCATACACCTTCATCTCAGCCTAACCAAAACCATCTACCTCAAATTCCTAACTATACCCTAAATCTAGGAACCCAATACCACTCGGGCTATCCACCTCGTGCTACTGGGGATAACTTTTAGAACGACAAAAGGGAAACACTAGATCTTTCGGTCTCAATCACCAAGCTGTATAGCAAATGTTTGAAGTAGGGGATGCTTACGCGTCTTTCATCCTACAAGCCTAAGCCTGGAAGTTAAATCACTTCTTCGAATACTTTTTGTAATTACTACTCAAGAGCCAGAGGACATATGATCTAACAGTGCTTTCAACTAAAAGACAAGATATGGGAGTTGATATGGACAAGAGCCATTACATTCCCTAAAAATCCTAAGACTACTACACCAAATTGCTAACTGAATCCACTGCCTGAGCATGCACCTTCAGGGAGTGGTGAAATCGATCTTTACCAAAATGTTGGCGGAGATGGGATCGAGTCATGTGCTCAAGCTCGGGTTGAAAAATCTGAAGGCCGCAAAACTAGGGTTTTGTTTACTTTTAATTTGCTTGGTGTTGTGACAAAATTGGGACATTATCGTATACTCACCTTTCTATCCCGTTGGTCTTTTGGATGGAAAATGATTTGCTTTGTAATAACTTTTTAAATTTCAATAAAAGCAATATTGTTTTATCAAAAATATGATCTAATGTTTGAATCTTACTCTTTCAAGTACCCAAAATTGTCTGCATATGTTGTATGTGTGTGACTAAGCGAGGACGCGAAGATATAATTTCAATACAGAGTTAGACCACGATCTAATGGGAATAGAAACAATGAAAGGTTATGTTCAACCAAATGATGGTGAGATCAAATAGGCCTTTTGACTAAATCTGATAGCAATTCAAGAGTACCGGATGATTCGAAAGTAAATATTGACAACCATTTCCACAAAGATGTTTTGATATATTACTGCAAGTTGATCAAACTATCTCCATTGGTCCTTCAATGACCAGATAAAGTCAGGTGTAGACATCCTGACTCACCTTGTAAGATCCCGATTTAGCACGTACGTCATTTTAATTTCAATTGAGAGCATTTAGAAAATTTCGGAGAAAAATTGAGTTAGAAAAAAAAAATGATAATTAGGTCAAATTGCAAATTTGAAAACTTATTCTAAATTTGAGATGCAAAATTTGTAGTCGAATTCTAGAATAAAACTTTTAGGGATCAAAATGCAATTTAAGAAAATCCTAAAAGATGAATTGGATTAAAATAAAGACTTAATGGAAGATAGGGGGAGAAAAGTGCAATTTAACCAAAAAAATTTTTTTTATAAAAATATATATATATGTGTGCGTTTGAGAGCTCAGCCGGCTGGCAGGGAGATCGAGAAGAGTGGAGATCAACGTGGCGAGCAATTGATCAACTCCATACCACCATTTCCATGCATATATATACACATGCATACCATTTCAATCGCACCACTGAAGAACAATCCATAAATTCAGAAATCTAGAAAGAGAGAGAGAGAATCGGAGGAGCAGAGCGTCGGTGCTGTCTTGTGATCGCCTGCGGTGTGGGAGTGTTTGTTCGACAAATTGCATGTGCGTGTTGTCGTCGCCGGTATGCATCGTTGTTCGACTGGTGAGTGGGAGTAATTGGGTCGGCCGATCAGTTTATGACATGTGTGTGTTCTGTTTTTCGTTCCTCGTCATTGAAGATGTAGGAGTCGTCCGGCAGTGAGAGTTCCGTGTAGGTGTGTTGTCCATCCGTCGTAGGTGTGTGGGCGTGATCGAAGTAGTGATCGGCGGGAGAACTCGCTAGTGGCAGTGTTACGATTCACCAGCAATCGTGTGGAGGTGAGTTGTTCAGTTCGACGATGTGCATGGGTGGGGACGTTGAAGTATGTGTCTTTCGGTGCATGTGTGTAAGCCATCGAGTTCGTCGTGTGGGTATGTGTGGGATTGTCGCCGTCATGCGGCCGGCGTAAGGGTGTGTGAGTGTGTATTCTGTTGTCATGTATGTATGTGGGTATGTGTGATCTATTTTACCGATCGTGGGTGTATGTGTATGTGTCGTCGTTCATCCGTGACGAAGTGGATATGAGTGTTCCGGTGGGGGATGGTGTAGGGTCGGCGATGAGGGTGACGAGGCGTGGGAGGCCTCTGGTGGACGGTAATAGTAGAGAGAGAGAAGGTGGTCGGCGGTGGTTAAACCGAAACAGAAACAGTAAGCGCAAACAGGAAGAAAAGAAGAAAAAAAAAGAAGAACAAAAAAAAAAAAAAAAAAAAAAAAAAAAAAAAAGAAAAAAAAAAGGGGGGAATTTGCAGAAACCACCCCAGGAAAATCCAAAACCCATCTCGTGGTCGCCAAACGATTCGGAAACAGGTGAAATTTCAATCGATTACTAATTTTCGTTAAATTAAATTTTATTTAGTGTTACAAATCCTAAAATCGTAATAATTTCGTGACAATTAATTAATTTTAATTATGTGGTACATAAAATAGTAACGATTCGGAATATAGGGTCTGCATTGCATGATTAGGATGTTTTAGATAAGATATTAATTTAGACTCTGCCACAATTAGGTTCGCAGGCACCGACGTCCAGATAGAGTGTGGTCAGTGTTAGTTTTGCAAAACGGATATCGAGGTGAGTGTACTGTCTTCTTGCCAAACTATTTTCTATATATATATGATGACATATGTGTTTACTTACACTGTACAATTTCAAAAATGATATGGATCAAGTAGGTTTTTGGGGTGAGTCCGTAAAATGAATTTCCAGGGAAATGTGTTAGTTTCGAAAAAGAAGGATTAAAAATAATTTTCACTGGATATGGGTGGTTTATATTCTCCCCATAAAAGGTGTGGATTTTTGACGATGTGGTGTGAAAATGTATTTCTTCCCGTAAGGGATGTGGATTTTTAACTATACTAATGATTTTGAAGATACCATAGTTGTTGTCCCCAAAAAGGGTGTGGATTATATTTCTCCCCATAAGGGGTGTGGATTCTTCCCATGGAATGTGGATGTTTCTCCCCGTAAGGGGTGTGGATTATATTTCTCCCCAAAAAGGGGTGTGGATATTTCGTAGGAAGGCATTCCTACGGATGTTATGGTACCGTTGCAACTCCCGATCGTGAGGTTAAAACAATCACTATGGCTAGCCAGTGTGTGTTGTGGTGGAGTGGTGGTTTGAGATGTGTGTTTGAGATGTGGTGTTTTACTTATATTGGGTGATTTATTATTTATTATGGTGATTGGTATGATTTTATACTAGATAGATTTGGATGAAACTTATCTATATCGCTTTATTTTTACTGCTTATATATTGGAGATTTGACGAGCTATGTGGTGTTTATATACTTACGCTTGATCCATTTAGATGTTATAGATATAAATTCTTATTATAAAATATTTTTACTAAGAAGACAGTACACTCGCAGGTGGAGCAGATAGGAGTCGGTCAGTCCCCTACTGGCACTAGTTAGAGTTATGCGGGTCAGGTACGAGAGTAATTTGAGATGAGCTATCAAAGGATGAACGTAAGGGAGGTTCATGAGATTTGTTTTGTTGTTCTTATTTTGGAGCAGATGTATCCCTATAGTATGAACTTATTTTATATATATATATATATATATGACGCATAGATGAAAGTTTGTATATTTTTGTATTAAGTTGGTTAGTCAAGTGTTGTCATGTCGACGTCACGCCGGCCCCACGGTGACGGGTGTCTGGGGTGGGGTGTGACACACCTACTATCGGACCCAATAGTGAAAAGGAAACACAATTATCTTAGATAAATAATCCCAATGAATAAACTATAAAATGTAATACAAGTATCCAATCATTCGATGAAGATCAAAGATGGAAAAATGAGAATTTGTCACCATCAACCAACATTGTTGGATACCAGATTTACTTATTCATTTATGGATTCTCGGGTCGCAAAAAGGTCTCAATTCGTAAAGAAACCCAGGTTGATTTCTATGCTCGGGTGTCCCCAAACCATTGTAAGTTCGATCATCTATTTCTCAAAAAAAAAAAAGGAAAAAAAGAAAAAAAAAATGGCAGAAACAAGGGGGGTAAAGTAGTCACTGACCGAGCAAAAAAAATTGGTGCAAATATGAAAGAGATTTAAAGAGAAAAGAATGATGATAGATTGGATCTATCAAGGTTTTCGTTTTAGGCTAAAGTGGTGGCCAAACAATGTTTCTCCAGATCAAAACTTGATGGATTTAAATATAATCAGAATTTGGGAAAAGAAATATTAGTCGTGGTCTGGAAGTGTATCAGAACCATATTCATCTACAATCCAACTCAAAATCTCACAAAAAATCATATCGGGCATTGAAGGTACTTGTTTTAGTATTTTCTGACATTTTACCATTTTTGGACTAAATCAGTTTTGCAGGACTTGAGAAAACACAGAGCATGCAGGATTATTTTAACCCCAAGTATCGAAGCATTTGGAAATTTTGAAAGACAGGAATCCAAATAGGTAAGTGATGAGTGGTTTATTTACCAACAAATCAAATATTTTTAAATTTAAATATTTGTGTGTTTTGAATCATTTTTATTAGTTTAATATGTTTTTGTATTATTTTGTAGGTTTTTGAATAAATGAGAAACAAGATGTAAAATCGATTCAGGTGTAGTAACTTAAAGGCCATTGTTTATAATGATTTAATCCGATTTTGGCAACTCTCAAAACATAGAATTTGTATATCTATGTCGTTGCTTTCCATAAGTTTTTGAATCCTCTTAATCGGAGTTCGGACGAGAAAGTTACGGCCAAAATAAGAACCTGATGTCGGTACTGCCTTGACCATCACTGCAACGACCATTTCCATCACTATAGCAATGGTTCCCATCGCTGCTACGATGATCTAGAAGTAAGTTTCTACCTTCCCATCACTGCAGCGACCCAGCACCAGCTGACATTGATATTTTGAGATATTTTAGAGATATTTTGCATTCCTACTTGTTTTCAATCATGCCCACTCCAAGCTATGCACATTTTGGAGAACATTTTTGGAGATATTTGGGAGCTCAAGATCAAGAACCAAGAGGAAATATCATCAAGAGGAGAAGAAGAAACATTCTTAAAGCCGATTTCGCGGAAGTGGAACCATTCACTTTACAAGTTTGCTTTTCATTCTTTGTTTCTCTCTTTGTTCTTCAACTTTGTAGATTGTATGATGATATTATTCTCATGTAATGTTGAATATGTAGTTATTATCATGAGTATCTAAGTATCTATTGTGTAGGGATTGAATTAGTTCATGAAAAATATGTTTGTTTGAATCGTTGTTTCGTTAACGGTTGTTCATTTGCATTCAATTGTGTTTTCCATTTTATTACATCCATTATATGATAGTTATGATATTGTGGTTGGTTTGAGAATATAGGGTTTGATACTCGGGAGAGGTAACCCCAGATTCGGACTAGGGTTTGAACACAACACGACGATCTAATAAATCACAAGATTATTAGAAAGTGTGCAATCCGTGAGGTTGGTGCGAGACTCATGTGAGCATTTAGATGCTATATAGGGATATCAGTGTTGACACGAGTCGCATATTCATTCACTTTACACTTTGGAGAGGTAGTGAGTGAGTTTTCGATATCTAGATTGTCGGATAGTTTGAATATTGTTCACGCAAACTAGACTAATTCAAACACGTTTAAGTGAACGAAGTTAATCCCTAAATAATCTATTCCCATAAACATTATTATTAGTATTGTAGTTTAATTAGTTATAATTTTATTTTAGTTTATCTTAACAAAAACCCTAAAAAATCTATCGCCTAGATAAAGTTCAGTTACGATAATCGCGGTACTTAATGAAAATTTAATCCAATCCCTGTGGATACGATAATCCTACTCATCACTATTCTATTAAAACTTGACCCGTACACTTGCGGTAAAAGTAGCGACAAAATATTCCGCTACCAACAAGCCAAGGTGACCTTGATGAGGTATGTTGGGTCCTCCCCTGAGTTAAAAAATAGTCTCTTTGACTCACCCCAAGGCATGTTGGGCCCTTCCCCTGCGTTGGAAAGAAAATTCTTAAATTCAAATAAAAGAATCTCATCGAATAACCCTGATACAAAGCGTCGTAAGCTGAGTGACTACGATAGAAAATGAGGGATTGGAATTGTTAGTCATTAAAGGTGACAATCTTTCATACTAAGATTTTGTTTTGAAATTGTTTTCTTGTTCACTTACAGGGATCACAAAATTCCAAGAGCGTGGATTTTCTTATCACTAAGTCCCTTTACGTTCCTACTAACTCAAATAAAAAACTCTTGTTGGTAAAAATTCAGAAGCTCTAAATGAGCATCCGGGTATGTGTTTTGCTCTAAAAGGGGCATCAAGTGAATTATGCTAAACCTGATCCTCGACGTAATACTAAGATACGTAGGAAACTAGTTAAGATTCGGCCATCTAAGAGTCAGCCCTAGCCGTAGGCTAGGGCATATTTTATATCTTTTATCTCTTACTTTTGCCTAGCCACAGGCTATGGCATATTTTATACCTCTAAACTTTCTTTTGTCCCCATAGCAGCGAGGGTTAGGGCATGACTATCATTTTTATTACTCTAAATAATTCTCTAAATGGACACTTGTTCGTCATGAGTATCATCATGAGTCATTTTGCTATTACTCTAAACAATCATCTAAACGGACACTTATTCGTCATGAGTATTGATAGGTGTAAATTACCCCTATATTTCCAAACCAAATTTGTTAGTTTTCGAGTACATTTATTGCGTTTTAATACATTTTAATGTGTTTTTATTCTTTTTGTTTTAAAATAGGTGCGTGGGGTGAAAAGGTATGAAATCAGAGCATAAACGATCAATTCGTATCGAGAACGGTCGGAGAACAGTGGAAAAATGAGCACGGCGGCAAGATTCTGAAAAGAGGCCCACCGCCTAGGCGGTGAAGATGCATAAAAAACACAAATGGCTACTGACAGCCCATCGCCTAGGCAGTGAAATGACAGAAAGTTTTCCAAAGCCACCACTGACTCCATCGCCTCGGCGAAGCCTTAACCGACATACCCACCGCCTAGGCGGTGGCCTCTGCACAGTGTTAGATATTTGTTAGATATTTTTTTGGCCTATTTAAACGTTTCTCTCCTCCGCTCTTCAGAAAACTTCATCCCCTAAGGCCTTAGGCCATATTTTAGGGTTAGGATAAGGGATTTTTAAGGGAGAGCTCTTAACCCAAGGTGGAGGATGAAGATGGAAGCAATCGTTCGACGGTTCTAGCAGCTATTCTTCAGATATTGACTAAGTCACTTGTTTCTTTTCTTTGTTTTCTACATTTTGGTTGTTGTTGAGCATGTTTACGCCATTTTACATTGTATACATGGTTATGGGCATTGGCTAAACATAACTTGTATAGGGATTATTAATATAATTTATGAAAACGTTGTTTAGTTGAGTTTGTGTTTTATTTGTGATTGTTCATCGTTATATTGATTGTGTGTGTCATATTGTTTGTTTAGCATATTTAGATTTACATATCAAGAATACGGGATTTGACAAATCCCGGATTCGAACTAGAATAAACAAACGCCACAATCGTATAGCCCGGTCAGGGTTTGGATTGTGGACAATCGATGACGTTGGGGCAAGACTCACGTGACCTTGAGTCGTTAAGATGTTGAGAGGGACTTTAGGGTTGACGCGAAGTCACGTATTCCCTCATCTTACACTCAGGAGAGGTGACGAGGGAATTTTAGAACCGAGATTTTCGATCGGGTAAACACAACGCAACGATCCAATAACCCGGGAGGGAGTTGGATTGTGTGCAATCAATGACGTTAGGGCGAGACTCATGCGGCCTAGGATCGTTAAGACGTTGAGGGGGACTTATTCGTTGACAAGAAGTTGTGTATTCCCCTATCTTACACTCGAGAGAAGTGGCGGAGGAGTTTACGAACGGAGATTGTCATATAAGTTGAACGCTGTTAATATAAACTAAAACGAGATTGAACACGTATTCGTAAACGAAACTAATCCCTAGACAACCTATTCTCTCAAAACTATATCATATTAGTATTAGTAATTAGTATAGTTAAAGTAGTATTTTAGTATTAGTATTAGTATTAGTATTAAATTATATTCCATTTTTGTCGCCTAGATAAAGTCGGGTTATGACAATCGCGACACTCGATAATAATCTCAATCAATCCCTGTGGATACGATAGCCGACCGAAAGGTCCATTATACTAAAACTTGATCCGTACACTTGTGGTAAAATTGGCAGCGCATTAATTGCAGCTACCAAGTATCGTCATGAGTATTTTTGTCATTACTCTAAACGAAAATATGTTTGTCACAAGTATCGTCATTAATCATTTTTTCATTACTCTAAACGATCCTCTAAATAGACATGTGTTCATCATGAGTATTGTTATGAGTCATTTTATCATTTTACTCTAAACGATTCTCTAAACGGGAACTTGTTCGTCATGAGCTTCATCATAAGTCATTTTTTGTTACTCTAAACAATCCTCTAAATAGACATGCGTTCATCATGAGTTATTTTTCATTACTCTCAGCGATCCTCTAAACGGACATGTGTTCTTCATGAGTATCGTCATGGGTTATTTTTCATTATCCTCAGCAATCCTCTGAATGGACACTGGTTCGTCATGGGTATCATCATGAGTCCTTTTTCATTACTCTAAATGATCCTCTAAATAGACACTTGTTCGCCATGAGTATTATCACAAATCATTTTTTTTATTACTCTAAACGATCCTCTAAACGGACACTTGTTCGTCATGAGCTTCATCATGAGTAATTTTTTATTTCTCTAATCAATCTTGTAAACGGACACGCGTTTGTCATGAGTCAATTTTCATTACTCTCATGATCCTCTAAACGCAGATGTGTTCTTCATGAGTATCGTCATGGGTCATTTGTCATTATCCTCAATGATCCTCTAAATGGGCGCTAGTTCATCTTGAGTCATTTTTATGCTTTATTTGTTATGTTGTTGAAAAACGTGTTCTAAAAAAATCAAGAACATAAGACGATCAAAATGACGTGATTTCCTATATTTGTCAAGCAAGTGAAACTCGCATGACAAAGAGGGTTAGTTGTAGACACGACATTTGGATCGCCCCACGAAAATGTTATATTTTATTTTATAGTTTAATTCATTTTTCATTTTTATTTTATTTCATAAAATACAAAAATAGATAAAGAAAAAGAAAAAAAAAATGAAATGAAAGAAAATTTCCAAAATTAGGGGAAAAAAAAAAAGGGGGTAAGTGGAAAATGAGAGAGGGAATTTTTTTTGTGAGAGAGTAGGGGAGAGAGAATAATAGACTGAGAGAGAGAGGAAAACAAAAAGGACATTGAGAGAAAGGAGAAAGAAAGAGAGGAAGAAAGAAAGAAAGAAAAAAAGGGAGAGGGGTCCCACTGCCTATCGACTGAGAGAGAGAGAGAGAGGAGAGAACATGTGAGAGAGAGCGGGGGAGAGAAAGAAAAGAAAGAGATAATAAAGAGGGTGGGCACCTCCTTGGTCAACCAAAAATAAAAGAGAGAGAGAGGGAAAAAGGAGAGAAAGAAAGAGAGACAGTAGTGGGCCCCGTCTTTACCAGCTAAGAGAGGGAAAGAGAAGTAGGCCTGGTGGGCCCTGCCTCTACCAACTAAAAGAGAGAGAGAGATTTGCGTGGGACCCCTGCCGCACGTCCACCGAGAGAAATGGATGAGTAGGCATGTGTTTCTCAAGCACCCTACGTCCAGAGCATTCATTTTTTTCCCTTTTTCCAATTCTACCCTTTCCCTGTCCAAGTTGTATTGGGTTTAGGAAACCATACCTAAATTTTAGGGTTTCTTAAATGATTTTCACACCCCATATTTTCCTATAAATAGGACCTTCCTCTTTCTAGTTTATTCATTTAAAAAATTGAGAGGAGACATCCCTAATAGAGTAATGCTCAAGCCCTTTCGAGAAGCTGTCAGTGAGAGAGAAAGAAACTCAAATATCGAGATTCTTGGCCTAGAACAGGTATATTTTTCTTTTTTCTTTAATTTTTTCAGCTTATTTCTTTTCTTGTAATTTAAATACCTACAAGTTCTATTTCTTTTAATTGTACGATGACACGATGAAAACGCCAAGATGAGGTTCCTTATTCTCAATCTAAAGCTTTTAGTGTTTAGACGATGACACCCATATCTCACTACTTTTTCTTTTTCTTTTTTTTTTCTTTTTTTTTTCCATTAATTTTTATATATTGCAATTCATAAAGGAAAAACTAAAAAAATATGTAAGTCGTCCAACGATCCGATGAAAACGCCTTACTGGATTTCTCGTGTTTGAACTTAATCCCCCGAGAACTAGGCGAAGGATGTTTTCATTATTTATTTTTCTATATTTTTTATTTCATTTTTATTTTAATTATCAAAAAACCCTAAAAAATAAATATATATAAAAATCCAAAAAAAATAATAATAAAATCTTAGTTTGTGGGAATTAATCCTTACGAACCTTAAGATAAATCTAACGATTCGATAAATCAAGGGAGAGTTTTCCGTGGCCTTTTTTCCATTCCCCAACTAGAGTGGAATTTAGAAACGATTGGTTTTAGAAAATCTCTTCCCTCGGTAAATCTTTCCGTGGGATTCCGCTTAAGTTTTTAAAATATTAATTTCGACAAAATTGCTTCTGCAATCCTCCCTCGATTCTCATATCCATAGAATTTGAAAGAATTTCAAATCGGGATATCTTTAAATTAAGTGGGCAAACTTAAAGTAGACATTATTTGCATCCATCTCGAATATTTATTTCTCGTATCAATTAGATGGCATTTTTCGGATACTTTTACCACTTACACTCTTTTATATTTCATACATGTAGTTTTTTGTTTTTTTTTTTTTAAATTCATAATCCGTTCTATTTCTGCATATTTATTCATGACACGTATACTACTTGCATTTTTTATATAATTAAATTATTGCCACGCATAACCATGTTAATTCACGGAGTGTTCCTTATTTAATTCTCATATTCATATCATTTTGCATTGGCATGTTTAAATTGAACCCTTTGGTTTTTAGGTCACTTTTGCATAAAAAACAAATCATATAATGTCAATTTTTACATTCATATTTTCATATTTATTCAGCTATTTTAGTTTGCCCATTTGAATTTAAAAAAAAAAAAAAAAATCTCAGAAACATACATAAAACCACCATCCGGGAACCATCCTTGTCGAATCTTTAATATTTGATAAGACATCATAGCGGGGAAATATTCCCAAAAATACAAAAATTTGTCCTACCATATTTTGAAAATACCAAAAATATTTCATAAGAAGGAAATGATTTCAAAATAAAATAAAACGTTTAGATTAAACTAATTGGACTTAATTGGATATAAGGTACCATCTTTGGATAGACGTCTTTGGGTGCCTAACACATTTTCGGAGCGTAACTTCCCCCCGAGCCTTTAAATGAATCTTTGGTTTGACCGTATTTTTTTTAGTCAATTTTTACTTAGGCTTTTAAATTTATTTTCTAAAATTTAGTGACCTAGCACACCATTTAAATCTAATGCTAGGTGATGGCGCCTTCTTTTTTAAAAACGGCTTAAGTACTTTTTTGAGAAAACAGGTGCCTTAAAAAAAACCTCCCTTTTAAGCATTTAATATTTCATATTCTTTTCCTTTCAAAAAATCAAGGCGTGTCAAACTATTTTCTAAAAAAGGAAAAAAAAAAAAAAGATTTATGAAGATTTTTTGGAATGAGTTTTTTTAGGGAAAGAACAAAAGAATTTTTGTTTTCGAAAATTGTATTTTTCTTAAAAAAAAAAATGTCCATTTCTCACGAACATGATTTTGAAAGATTTATATTTTTTTATTACTAAAATTAAGAAAGTATTAACTTGAAAAAATGTGACTTGAATATGAAAAAAACAAAAAAAAAGCACTAACTTTTTATTTTTATATATTTTTGTCAACTAAACCTAACTTAAGACTCAACTATGGGAAGTGTCTTCCTAAACTCGTTGCCTTAAAATTTCACAAATGTTGGAAAATGAAGAACAATAGTATGGAAAATACTCCCTTAGTTTACAGTTTTAATATATTTTTCCTCTTACTAACTTTTTTTCTTAAAAACTAGGAATTTCCCACTAACTACTACATTTTTTGTGTCGAGTATATTTTTTGATATATTTTTCTTTAACATGGACAAAACTTTTATAAAAAGAAAAATATAACATAAGAAAAGAAAATGGACAAGAAATATAAACACTTGCAAAGTAAAAAAACGAAGAAAAAAATTAATGATTTGTTTGTTTGTTTTTTTTTCCATCCTTGCGGTATTTTCTATCCAGATTTTTCTCCTAAAATTTCTCTAAAAGAATTTCCCCCCCCCCCCCCCCTCCCCCCAACTGGGTGTTTTCTCTTACAAGTTTTTTTTAAGAGAGTTCACTTCCTAAATGTTTTTCTACTCTCAAAGTTTTTTCTTCTTATCTCAAAGATTTTTCCTTTCCCTCTCAAAGATTTGTTTTTTTTCCTCTCAATTTTTTTCCTTCTCTCTCAAAAAATTTGTCTTCGCCACTCAGATTTTTCTTCTTTTCTTAAAGATTTTTTCTTCACCCCTCAAAATGTCCGAATGGATGTTGGAAGCAATTAGTCCACTGAGAGAATCGTGCTAGTCATTATGAGGATATTCATGGGAATCCATGCTCCTACCCCACATGACGTTTCAACAATAGAAGACAAACCTTAATAGGAGAAGTTGGAAGTTAGCCTTATATTTCTATGGTAATATCAACTAGGCCTTAAAAATTAAGCAAAAATTACTTTAAAAAAAAAATAAATTGATCTAAATTAGGGAAAAGATAAAAAAAAATTAGATAGAAACCTTCATAATGGCATCACCACCATTTTGTTTTGTAGACAAAATACTATATCTGCATTTTGAAAAGTTATTGGCATGTGTTTGTGTATAATTAATGTTTTTCTACCGACAAATTACAAAATACTTTATACAAAGTGATTCATTTTCTTTTTAACAAGTAGTAAAGTTGTTCATTACCTATTTATAAAATAGAATACAAAAGAATATGGATTCAAAGTATATTCTCAAAAGATATTTTGAACACAATACTCTGTTGAATATTAAAGTAGATCTTTTTGTTTCAATGCATAAATATTAAAGTTATTTTCTTTAATTAATGTTATATTTTTTAGTCCATCACTTTAGGTACGGCTTATATGCTAGTATTATACAAAACAAGACAGATATAATAGCTTTACACATTTCCCAGCTGTCTGATGTCTTAAGATAGAAAAAATGATCCTGATCAAAGTAAATATGACATAAATATAAAATGTGTATTTACAGTTAACCTTACATATCTTATACCTAATTGAGGATTTTTTATTTTTTATTTTTATAATTCATGAGAGAGGATTTTTTTTTTCTCTATATACATAAATTTATTTTTGAGGATTATTTACAGGAATATTAAATTAGAAATAATATTAAAAAAATTATGGGCATTCATTTAAAAAAAAAATTATAAATAATACATGGACATTAAATTTAGTAATAAAGTAGAAATATTAAATTTACCGAAATTAAATTAAATAAATAATATACAAGAGTAAATATATCTAAACACTTATTAACATTAAATTAAAATTCATCTCTCACATACTTTTCAAAAGATTCAGGTATAAATAGAAAGTCAGAAATAGGGGGGATTTTAAGTATACGAACTACTTAAATTCCCCTTAATTAAAGTTCAATTGAAATCAATCTCTCTATCACTTCCTATAAGTGTCAATTTTAAGCATAAATGATAAAAATAATATACGAAAATTAAGGATACTAAATTTACAAAAATTATCAAAATAATATAGGGACATTAAATTTAGTAATAATATTAATATATTAAAATTACGAAAATTAAATTAGAATCGCTTTTTCTTTGTCTCTAAAGGATTGAGCTTAATCATAAATTAGAATATTTTTTTCTCTCTCACTTTCTATAACACATGGGTCATAGTCAGTCTCTATCACTCTCCATGACACACAATTCTCTCACCGAAAGTAACCCCACATCAATTGCAGCCACAATCACAGTCAACTGGTGATGTGCCATGCTTTTTTCAAAAGGGATTAAAGTCATTTGAGAAAGTAAAGCATAAAGATAAGGGATTTTTTAAAGTGTCTGTTGGCCCAAAGAGCTACTCAAGAGGTGGATGAATTGGGTAGTTACAAAATTTAAACAATTAATTCATTTAAACACTTAATATCGAATAATTAATTTTTCTAAATTAATTATTGTCCTAGTCATGCAGCGGATATGTGTTTAATACTAAGTGCACACCTAAACACAGTATAATGAAATAAACAATGTAGCACACAATGATATATCCTGGTTAGTCAAGCTAATCTTGCCTACGTCTAGTCCCCCGAGCTCTACGGAGATTTGTAATCCACTAAACCCCTTTAATCTATTTACCAGGTAAGAACAAAAACCTTACAACAATTCTTTTACAGGCACATAATCAACATTTAAAAATTACCCTTTTTCAAAACCAATGATGAACCCTGTCTTTTTATCAGGCCAAAGATTAACCTAACACTCTCTCACTTATCCTTTTCACATGGAAGGATGAACCTTTACAATTCACTCAAAAAATAATTTAATTACTAGAAAAAGCAAAACCTAATTCTTTTCAAGGGAAAAGAATAACCTAACCTTTTTGAAAGACAAAGATAAAATCCTAACATTTTTCACACATAAAAGATGGAAACCTAACTACCCTGACTAGCCACCATTCCAAACGTGTCTAATCCGCTCTAACTCACAAATATAAAAAAATAACGTAATTTTTTTCCCACAAGGCGCTTTTACCACCTAAATACAAATATACTCGATTGATGTGTCAAACAATTATTATGTGATAGATACAATGTATGGAAAATAAAATCTGATTAATAAACAATATGGGCAGCGCAATTAAAGCACGTAATCTGATAATCAAATAAAATCATTTAAAAATATTTTTAGATTTTTCCCTTTAAAATGATTTTCTAAACAATCTTATACCAAGCAATTAATAAATAACACAACTTTAAATTAAATAGCAAAGTTTGGAAAGATCTCACCGGGAAACACCGAAGATAATGATAGAACAGCAATAGAACACAAGTCGGTGATGCCAAACCACATGTGCTTTAGATCAAGAACATAGAACAAATCTTTCACAGAAATCTCGGAGTAAATATCACTCTTAGAATAGCATAAACTGATTATTCTTGATGTATTGATCACCAATCCCACAGTCTATATTAATAGATAATTATGAATCCCTCCAACGACTAGTTTATCAAAGATATGCCTCTGAAAGATACTCTTAAATCCCATGATAGGTGTAATTTATCAATTTATTCCCAAGCTGATTTTAGTAATTTTCGAGTATTTTTATAGCGTTTTAATATATGTTAATACGTTTTTATTTGTTTTATTATAAACCAGGTGTTTGGGCGAAAAGGGATAAAAACGGTCCATAAACGAGCAAGTCAGTAGAAGAACAGTAGAGAAAACGAGCAAAAAGATAAATATTCAGAATCTGCATCCACCGCTGCAGCGGTCAAAGTACAGAGAGTAGATGATTCTCCACCATTGCAGCAATAAAACCACCGCTATAGCGGTCAAATGCAAAGAGCTCCCCCACTGTAGTGGTCATCCGGCAGAAGATTGTTGACTTTCCTACTGCTGCAGTGGTCCGACAGCAGATCTTTTAGGATATTTTGAGATATTTTGAATCCTATTTATATATTTCCTCTTCTCCCCAAACACAAAAAATGTTTTTGGGAGTATCTTGAGCACTCCAAGGCCTATCAACCAAGAGAAGATCACAACACCAAGAAGAGAAAATGTTCTCGGAGCGGTTTTAGCGTCGATTCTTCGGATAACGGCTAGTCTTCTCATTTCTCTCATTTATTCTTAGTTTGGTTGATAGTTTTGTATATGTTTAGTTTGTTTCTAGTTATATATTTTGTTATGGCCATGTATAGCTAAACATATATTGTCTAGGGAGTGATTCGTGTATGAAAACGTTGTTTGAATAAATCTATGTTTCACTAATGGTTATTCATGTTTATCCAATTGTATTTACTGTTCTTTTACAATATTAATATGCTTGTCATGGTATTTAGGTTTATTTTGAGAATACAGGGTTTGACACTTGGGAAAGGTAACCCCGGATTCAAACTAGGGTTTAAACACAACACGACGATCTAATGACCTGGGATGACATTAGAAAGTATGTAATCCGTGATGTTGGGGTGAGACTCATGTGACCAAATGTCGTATAGACGCCCGAGGGGGACTTCGGCGTTAATAGAAAGTCACATATTCATTCACTTTATACTCGGGAGAGGTAGTAAATGAGATTTCGATACCGAAATTATCGGATAGGATGAATGTCGTTAATGTAAACTACATTGAAACAAACACATTTAAGTGGATGAAGTTAATCCCTAGGTAATTTACTCTCATTCACGTTAATATTAGTATATTAGATTAATTAGTTTAATTAGTTAATTAGTTTAGTATATTATTATATAAAAAAAAAATATAGATTGAGTCGCCTAGATAAAGTTAGGTTATGACAATCGCGGTACTCAACGACTATCTAATTCAATCCCTATGGATACAACAACCCTTACTCTTCCCACTCTACTAAAACTTGACCCGTACACTTGCGGTGAAAGTAGCGACATAATTTGCGTGCTACCAAGTTTTTGGTGCCATTGTTGGGGATTGGTTTTTAGATTGTTGTTGACATTGTGAGTAAATAACTTGATTTTAATTTAGACATTTATTATGTTTATAATTTTTTTTGTAGTTTTTTTTTTCATGCAGGGTACTTGAAGATGTTAGATCAACAAGTACTGTTGCATTCCTTTCAATAGAATTCCAAGCCATTTTATTATGTTTGGGATCGATACAAGGATTTACTACTTCAATTCCCCAATCATCGTTTCCTGAGGGAGTGTCAACTGTTGAACTTCCTCGACAGGTTATTAGCTAAAACCAGAACATTGGTGGAAAGAGGAAATAGTACCACCTCTTTCAACCAACTAACAGCGAATGAAGCGTATTAGTTATTGGAAGACATAACCGAGTTCGATTTTCGGAGTTGGAATTATTCAACAAGTTACCAACGCTTGAGGGATAGTTTCACTATTTCGAAGCCATGGATTGACACCCCGAACCAACATATGGAGTCTTCCCCTGCATTGGAAACCATGTTTGCTGAATTTATGGGTGAGACTCAGGCGTTTTGGAGGGAAATGAATGACCGACTTAATAAGTATGAGGTTCGTCTTAACACTATTGATACAACCTACGCTAAAATTGATGAGACCATCAAGTCTCTTAAGACTCAAATCGGTTATCTTCTTTGCTTTATTGAGGCCGAGTCTGAAGTGGTGTCACTGAGAAACGAGCAAGCCACATTTATTTGTGAAAGCCACCGGGAGGAATCGGAAATAAGTGGGAGAAACTTGGGTGCATTTTATGATGATGATTCTACTGAGGAGAAAACCCAAGCATGGATCGAAGATTCTGATTCTTCACCATTAGAAATCCACATGGTGATGCCACTACCGATCCAAGACGATCACATCTATAAGGATCCGATGTGGCTCACTTGTTCTCCATCGCCTTTAGCACTATTCTTTCATGCTTACCAAGCACATTAGCAGACAATGAATCGAGTTGAAAGTGCAGGTCATACAATGCCAAATCTTGCCAGTCTTGAGGGTGTTCTAAATCAAGACCCGTATATTATGTTGTACGACACATACAACGGGCGAAAGCTACTCTGTGACAAGCCCTTTTCTATATCAGGCCGAGAATAATAAACCAAGTGCTTCTTGGAAGGCAACCCAAATCAAAATTAAATTAGATACATCATTGCTGACTTGATTTGAAGGCGAGCTTGTCTCGCCTCCCAGGTACATATTCTAAACCCTCGTCTTCGTTATCCTGTTTTATTAGGATCGCTTACGGGTCATTGTGGACACAACCCGTTTTAAGTTTGGAGGTGATGTGTAGTATGCTATTATGTTTTATTGGTTTTAGTTATGTAGTTTAAGTTAATTTGTTTGTATGCATGTTTGTTTAGTGTAGTATGTGTGTATGTTTGTAGATGTGTTGTTTTGTGCTGAGTTTTGCGTTCATCTGAGTCATTACCCGATGATGATATTATCGCTTGGTTGTTTGTCGAGGTCAAGGGTAATGCCCATTCATGTATGTTCTGTGTGTTTGGCATGTAGTTTTGGTAAAATTTATTGTGGATCCTAATTTACACGAGCACGTAGACTCAATGTATAGTTATTCAATTGATTTGAGGCCGATTATCCATTATCCAAACTCAAGACAATTTAAGGGATTCTAGAATTTGATTGCTGGAAACTTAAGGCGAAATCCTAGGCGCGATAGTTCATGAGACATGATTTAGTCATTCATTTGATTCGCTTGAGCCTTTGAAGCGTACTTGGCTATATGTTTATCCCTCGTTACCCTGTCGAAACCAATTAGCCGTTTCAATTCTGAACACATTACAAATACTCTGGCCAATTGAATTCTTTCCAAACCTATATTGTTGAACCGAAGGCACAATTTGAGTGAATCAAGTTAGCATTCGTGTATGCTACATGAAGTGAGCAATTGGGTTTAGGGCGAACTTTTGACTGGTTCGGTATTCAAGTACTCACTTGTCATTTTTCTTTCGTTTTAACCACACCCATGAAATTGTAATAATCGAATAAGTTTGGGGTGTGGTACGTTAAAAAATAAATAAATAAATAAATAAAAGAAAAATAAAAATAAAAGAAAAAAGAAAAAAACTTATATGTAAATATAGTTAAATTTTCATTTCTTGTGACAAGTGAGTACAATTTTCTTAAATGTTTGTTTAGAGTTGTTTTAAATTTATCTATGGGGGTTTGAGTGTGATTGTGTGCCAAGTGTTGTGCCTTGGGTATCGTTGAGTTAACGACATTAACCCGTTTTATATTCCTGATATACCCTTGGGCAAATGTTCCAAATCGAACCAAGTCCTACTGATTTTTTTGAACTTCCAAGCCTACATTAGTGGAGAGTAGAACTTAATCAGGCATATGGATATCCTAATCCTTTATGGTTTAAGTCGTGAGCTTCGTCGGTGGATAATCCAATTTGGTCGTTGAATAGTTATATTATTGAGTTTTCGCACATACACGTTGAAAGGATCTACAATGGCGTTTACCATTATTGAATGTTGAAATTCTAGAACATCACATGGTGCGTTTTAATCCTAAACTCGATATGATGGGGGGATGTTGAGGAAAATATTTTGGTCGATAGTTGAATTCAAAACTCGCACATCGTTATGTTTAGGTAGTTTGTGTTTTTATTCATGTTTAATTGTTGTGTTATTTAATTTAGTTGTGTTTTTCTTTTTTAGTGTGAGTGTTTTGCACGACGACTAACAAAATTCTAAGTTCAGAGGTATTTGATAGGTGTAATTTATCTATTTATTCCCAAGACGGTTTTGGTAGTTTTTTAGTATTTTTATAGTGTTTTAATATGTGTTAATACATTTTTATTTGTTTTGTTATAAACTAGATGTTTGGGGCGAAAAGGGACAAAAATGGTCCATAGACAAGCAAGTCGGTAGAAGAACGATGGAGAAAACGAAGAAAAAGATAAATATTCAGAACCTGCATCCACCACTGCAGCGGTTAAAGTACAGAGAGTTGTTGATTCTCCACCACTGCAATGATCAAAATACAGAGAGCTCTACCGCTGAAGTGGTCATCCGGCAGAAGGTTGTTGACTTTCCCACCGCTGCAGCGGTTTGACAGCAGATCTTTTAAGATATTTTGGGATATTTTGAGATATTCTGAATCATATATATATATATATATCAACCGAGAGAAGATCACAACGCCAAGAAGAGAAAACGTTCTCGGAGCGATTTTAGCGTCGATTCTTCGGATAACAGCGAGTCTCCTCGTTTCTCTTTTTTATTCTTAGTTTGGTTGATAGTTTTGTTTATGTTTAGCTTGTTTCTAGTTGTATATTTGGTTATGACCATGTATAGCTAAACATATATTGTCTAGAGAGCGATTCGGGTATGAAAACGTTGTTTGAATAAATCTATGTTTTGTTAATGGTTGTTTATGTTTATCCGATTGTGTTTACCATTTTATTACAATCTTAATATGTTTGTTATGGTATTAGGGTTGATTTTGAGAATACGGGGTTTGACACTCGGGAGAGGTTACCCTGGATTCAGACTATAGTTTAAACACAACGCAACGATCTAATAACCCAGGAGCGCGTTAGAAAGTGTGCAATCCGTGACATTGGGGAGAGACTCATATAACCAAGTATTATATAGATGCTAGAGGGGGACTTGGGCGTTGACGTGAGGTCATATATTCATTCACTTTACACTTGGAAGAGGTAGTGAATGAGATTTCGATACCGAGATTATTGGATAGGATGAATGTCGTTAATGTAAACTAGATTTGAACGAACACGTTTAAGTAGATGAAGTTAATCCCTAGGCAATTTACTCCTATTAACGTAAATATTAGTATATTAGATTAATTAGTTTAATTAGTTAATTAGTTTAGTATATTATTATGTAAACAAAAATATAAACTGAGTTGCCTAGATAAAGTTAGGCTATGACAATCGCGGTACTCAACGACCATTTAATCTAATCTCTGTGGATACGACAACCCTTATTCTTCCCACTTTACTAAAACTTGACCCGTACACTTGTGGTGAAAGTAGTGACGTAATTTGCGCGCTACCACCCCACATATGATAACCTTTCAATTCAGGAGTATTTCACTTAAAAATAACTTTTGATACTCTCAAAGAATCCCATAAAACTATTCTCAATTTAAAACCATATAGATAAGAAGTATTAATCCATTTAAATTAAGAGAATATTTAAGTATGTGCACCAAATCTATAGGGATGATAGAATAGGTTGTCAATATCTTAATTAAGTTCAAATCCCCCAAATCTCTCACTTGGAATCCTAAAAAATGGATAGTTTTTCACCAAGAAACCAAATCTCCCAAAATCTCAACTGACTCCGTCAGTTGACCGAGTCCCCCAGATCGGTTGACCAACCTGTCCTGAACTAAAACCCAGTCATTGTCTTCAAGCCAGTCGGTTGGCAGAATGCCTTTAATCGGTTAACCAATTGGATCAAAATGATCCAATTTTCTTTCAATGTACCTACTGACTCAAACGGTTGACCGACCACTTCTATTCGGTTAATCAATTAGATTATTGTACTCACTTCCTTTGCTAATTAAGCTACTACTTCAAATGGTTGACCAACCAATTCAATTTAGTTAACCGGCTAGATCAATAACACCTTATTTCGACTCTAAAAACACATTGTTTGATTCAACTGACCAATAGTTTTTCTCGGTTAACCAAATTGACCCAAAAATACAACTTTTTATACTTTAAAACATGTTTTCCAATTAGGTCAATTATCAATTTCATTTCACATAAGGAGCACATCTAATATCTCATTTTAGGATCTTGAACTTATCACTTCCTACCATAATGCATATATAATTAAATCATTTAAAGTGTTGTGTGTGATCCTAATTCGGGTTGCATTAAAAGTATATTAGTAGAGAGTTATTTTCAACTATTTTTCTTCAAGGTCTTCAAGACTCTTCACATCTTTGTTGCATCCATCTTGCACCCTTTATGTTTTCTTCATGAGGTCTTCTTCTTAATCATATACATGGAACTTATAAATTTGAAGCAATTGGTAAAATCACTAGTTCTACCAAAAATATCAATACTTAATTGTTCATCAAAATCTTAGATTCAATAATCTTACCCTTTTTTTATGATGACAATTAACTTTGGTGTTTTCTTTAATAAAAAATGTAACCACGCTCCCCTTAAATCCGAGAACGAGTATTTACACTTATTGAAGCATAAATTTGAAAACAAAAGTAAACAATGATACAGATATGCGATATAAGCCCAATTTAATCAATAATGATATTCAACATTAAGCCCAATAATTAACATCTATCTTTAATCAATGCAATGCGTAGGCGAACAAATTCCTAGGCATCAACTAACTTATTTAAACATCAACTTCTCTCCATTTGTCATCTCAAAAACATCACTCTAGGCATACATCGTTATGCCTAGCCACAACTAAACCTCGAACAATTTTTATGAATTGATCTTCCGCTAGAGGTTTGGTAAAGATATTGACAAGCTAATCGGAGGTATTAACACACTCAATAGTTACATCCCTTTTCTGAATGTGATCGTTAATAAAATGGTATCTAATCTCTATATGCTTAGTTCATGAGTGCTATATCGGATTCTTACTTAAGCATATAGTAATTTTATTATCACAGTAAATAGGGACTTCTTCCACACATATTCCAAAATCATATAATTGTTGGTTAATATATAGAATTTGAGCGCAACAATTACCAGCTGCCATATACTCAGCCCTAGTAGTAGATAAGATAATTGAGTTTTGTTTCTTGCTAAACGAAACCAAGGCATGTCCTAAAAAGTGACATGACCTGCTTATACTTTTACGCTCAAATTTACATCCCAAAAAATCAGCGTCAGAGTAACTATTTAACTTAAAGTCACTCCCTCTAGGATACCATAATTGGGGATCCTTAGGTTTTAATGGACAATTAAGTATTAATGTTTTTTGTGGAACTAATGTATTTGTTGAGTGTTTCAAAAAAAAAAAAAAAAGTTCCATTATTTGATTATGATGAATACATCATTAAGAATAAGTAAAGGGTGAAAATATGAATGCAATGAAGAAATAAAAAGTGTTGAAGATCTTGAAGAAATTAGGTGAAAACAACTCAATACTCTTATACTTTTAATGTAACCCGAATTAGGATCACACACGACACTATTAAATGAGTTATGTTTTTGTGTGTCGATATGATAGAGTTTAGGATCATAATTACTGATTTAATATGTGCTCTTTGTGTGAAATTGAAAATAAAAATTAACCTAATTGAAAATCATGATTAAAGTACAGAAAGTTGAAGTTTAAGGAAATTTAGTCAACCAAGAAAAGCAATTGGTTAACTAAATCAAAATAGTGGATTTTAGAAAAAAAAATTGGTGAAGTAAATGATCAACCAACATCAATCGGTTAACTGATCAGAAAGGATAGATCAACCATTTGAAATAGTGAGGTTTTCAAAGCAAAATGTGATGTTCCTGAAGCAACTGATCAACTGACCAAAGGCGATCGGTCAACCGATGGGCTTAAGGGTAAAAAAATAGAAGTCTCTAAACTAATTAGTTAACCGATTGGGAGACAATTGGTATACCGACTGTGCTGGAACTTGGGAAGGAAAACTTCCTAAACTAATCGGTCAACCGACCGAAGGAAGATCGGTCCACCGACTGGGGTCTTAGGTTTGGCTTGGTTTCTATACTGAATCAATCGGACAACCAACGGCTAGGAATTGGTCAACCGATTGTTTCGGTTGAGATTTCGAGTAACTTGGTATTTCGATAAAAAAAACTAGTCATTTTTTATGATTCTAAGGGAGAATTTCGAGGGATTTGAACCTACTAAAGATATGGTTTATGTATTTGTATATCCCTATTTATTTGGTCCACATAATTAAATATTCTCTATATTTAAGTTATTAATTACTTCATATCTTTGGGATTGATAATTGAGAAATAGTTTATGGCCTTATTTGAGAATTTTGAAAGCTATTTTTAAGTGAATTACACCAAAATTAAATGATTATGTTATATGGGGTCTAAGAGTGCCTTTTAGAGGCATATCTTTTGAAAAGTAGCCATTGGAGAGCTTGATATCAATCTATATATATAGACCTGCGAAAATTGGATGAAATATATGGAGAACTATCAATTCCTACGATTTTCTAAGAGAAATCATTCTGTTGATATTTTTCGAGAGAGATTTTGTGTTAAAGTTCTTGAGTTAAAGTGCTGATTGATTTAGTGTCACCAACTTGTGCTATCTTGCAATTCAGTTTTCATTCTTCGGTATTTTCCTGGTGAGATCTTTCCAAGCTATTATTCTTAATTTTGACTTCATATTATTATTGATTTTTTGGATTTAAGATTGTTAGAAAATTGTTTTCAAATTTAAGAGCATAAAAATCATTTTAAAATGATTTTGTTTGTTTATCTGATTACGTGCTTTAATTTGTGTTATCCACAGTTGTCATTAATCAAATATTAATTTGCTTTACATTGAATCTATCACGTAGTAAATTTCGGGATATTAATCGAATATAAATGTATTTAAGTAGTAGAAGCTCATTGTGGGACTCATTATTTTTCGTACTTATAAGTTTAAGCTGATTAGACATGGTTGGGTTAGTGTCTAATCTGGGTAACTAGGTTTCAATCTTTTCTAGTGAAAAAGATTGAGGTTTAATCTTTATCCTAAGTATAAAAAGGTTAGGTTATTTTTTTTTCTTGAAAAGAACTAGGTTTTGATTCTTCCTGAAATTGAATTAAATATGAGTAAATTGTAAATGTTCAATCCTTACTTGTGAAAATAATACTTGTTAGAATTGTGAGGTTGTGATTCTTCCTATAATAGAATTAGGTTAGTCTTTAGTGTGGTAAAAAGATAAGGTTCTTCCTCAACTTAGAAAAAGAAAAATAGTAAAGGTTGATTCTGAGCTTGGGAAAAGAATCGTTGTAATGGTTTTGTTTCCTACCATTAAAGGAATCTAGGGTTTAGAGGTTGCAAATCTCCATGGAGCTCGGGGGACTGGATTAAGCAAGGCTAGCTTACTGAACCAGGATAATCTTGGTGTACTGCATTATTGACTTTCTTTATATTTTATTTGGGTGTGTACCTAGAATTAAACACTTATCCACTGCGTAATAAATATAATAATTTATTTAAGAAAAATTAATTATTTGATAATTAAGTGCTGAAAGATTTATTTATTTAAATTTTTTAAAACAACCCAATTCACCCCCTCTAAGGTAGCTCACCGGGCCAACATTTTTGTACCAGAACTAGTTTTACTCAATTAGCTTAAAACACTAACTAATAAAGATCGTGGCATATTGTATGGGCTCTATCAGTGACGGGCACTCCATGCACCATCCACCGTTGTTTACAGGAGGTAATTATGCGTTTTGGAAGAACATGATGATTACTTTTCTGCAAGCCACTAAGTATGAGGCATGGTTGATTGTTGAAGATGGTCCTTATATTCCTACAGAGAATTGAGTACTTAAGGGGAATGAACAACTGAGTTCCTTTGATAAACAAAAATTTTCTGTTAACTCTTACGCTATTAACATTTTACTTTATTCTTTAGATGCAAATGAATACAATAAAGTTCCAAGTTGTGTTTCTGCGAAAAAAAAAAATATGGGATACATTGAAAACCAAATATAAGGAAACTAATCAAGTGAAGCAATCCATAATCAATGCCTACACTCACCAATTTGAAGTGTTCAAAATCGTTGATATAGAAACCATCTCGAAAATGTTTGTGAGATTCTCCAATATATTCCACAATCTTGATTAGTTTGGAAAGTCGTATTCCATGGAATAGAAAGTACAACATTTCTTGAAATCATTACCCAAGATCTGGGAATCAAAAGTGATTGCAATCAAGAAATCCAAAGATCTAACCAAACTCACTACCGACGAACTCATAAGTGATTTAATGATTCATGAGACGGCTATGCGACAACATGAGGTTGGATTAGAAAGAAGAAAGAGAGACCTATGAAAGAGACATGGGATGACACAAATTCCAGTAGTTCCGAAGCATTAAGTAATGATGAGGGAATTCCGACGTTCACCCTTATTGCTAAAGAGGTTGAGATAACTAAATACTTTAGTTCTTGTCCTTCGGATTTTGATGATTTATTTTATATCTTTCAAAAATTATTACATGATTATAAGGATCAATGTTCTCCACTTGATGCTCAACAAAGTACAATGATTACCTTAAACGAACGCATTGAACATTTCAAGGCTGAAAACAACGATCTTGAAAATCAAATTTCAAAAATTGTTTCATGTTATTTTAAAAAGGAAAACAATGAGTTGAGGTCCAAAGTTATGGATTTAGATTTTATTGTTTTCAAGTTTACAAATGGTGAAAATATTTTCAAAATGCTCTTGGGGAATGTCTAAAGGTGTTTTTGACAAAGATTGTCTTGGTTTTTCAAAAAAATTGTTAAGCAAAAGAGATTTAAAAAATTATTTTCTGAAACTAAGGAAGTTTTGAAATGTTTTAACTGTAATGTTGTGGGGTATATCTCTAGCAAATGTTTTTTAAAGAGGTCTAAACGTAAGTAGGCATGGGTTCCTAAAGGAACAAAAGAGAATCCAACTAACAAAATTGGACCCATGTAGAATGAATACCATCTAGGAACGCTTTTGTTGTGCTCCTTGCAGGTTATCATATAAACATCTATGTGCAATAAAAAAAGGCTATTCTCAGCATGTGATGAGATATAAACGCTGAAATTATGTCTTTCACACCTGAAGACGACGGTCATGTGAGTAATGAAGAATATGAAAAAGAATGCCACAACAAAATGGTATTGTCAAAAAAAAAAAAAAAAAAGTGGTTCAGGAAGATAATTGAACAATGCTAAATGATATTCATGTTAGTAGAGCAAAGATATATATATCATTTTTATTTTAAAGTTTTTTGTTGCAAATGTTTTATTTTGAATGATAAGGATAATTTGGGTAAATTTGATGATAAATCTGATTATGAAATTTTTCTTGAGTATGCTACTAATTGTAAAGCTTATAGAATTTATAATAAACGTACGTTAGTAGTAGAAGAATTTATGCATGTTGTATTTGAGGAATCTGATCCATTTGTGTAGAGAAAGGTTTTGGATGATGATGGCGTAGGTACACAAAATAATCAAAACCAAGGAGGTGATACGACAAATGAGACACGGAATGAAGAGCCGAAAGGAGAGGAAATGACTTTACCATAACCTATAAAGACATGTCGGGGCACTCGGTAAAAGAAAATATCAATAATTTTAAAAGAGGTGTAAGTACACATTCATCTCATAAAGATATAATAAATCTTGTTTTTCTATCTCAAATTGAGCTTAAGAATGTGAATGAGACATTAACTGATAAATCTTGGATCTCCACGATACATGAAGAATTAGTTCAATTTGAGCATAATAAAGTATGGTCTCTAGTTCCTAGATCATATTTTCATCTTGTGATTGGCACTAAATGGGTTTTTCGTAATAAAAAATATGAAACTGGTATGGTAATTAAAAATAGAGAGCATAATTAATGATTTTATTTTCGGTTCTACTAATGAGAAGTTTTGCCAAGAGTTTTCCAAGATAATGCGAGTCGAATTTAAAATGCCAAGAGTTAACCTTCTTTTTTGGGTTGCAAATCGAGCAAACCAAAGAATGTATTTTTATTAATCAAGCAAAGTATGCCAAAGAGTAGTTGAAAAAGTATGGATTGAATGGCGTTAAAGAGTATAAAACTCCCATGACAACAACTACGAAAATAGATAAAGACGATACGAGAAAAAATGTAAATGAGAAAATCTATCGAGATATGATTGGTAGCTTATTGTATCTTACTGATAGTAGACCTGATATAATGTTTAGTCTTTACTTGTGTGCTAGATTTCGGCCTTGTCTTAAAGAATCGCATTTAACTACGGTTAAGCGAATCTTTCAGTATTTGAAAGGGACAAGTGACCTAGGATGATAGTATTCTATGGGGAGTTACTTCAAGTTAACTAGTGACTTTGTCGGATGCAAAGTTGAGCATAAAAGCACAAGCAGGTCATGTCACTTTTAGGACATGCCTAGGTTTCTTGGTCTAGCAAGAAGCAGAACTCAATTTTCTTATTCACTACTGAGGCTGAGTATATAGCAACTGGTATTTGTTGTGCTTAAATTCTATATATTAAGCAACAATTAAATGATTTTGTAATATGTATGGAGGAAGTCCCTATTTATTGTGATAATAAAAGTACTATATGTGTTGGCCCAGTGAGTTACCCAAGAAGGGGGTGAATTTGATAGTAATAAAATTTAATCACAACAAAGAATTAAAGTTTGGAAAAATCTCACCAGAATATCACCGAAAGAATGAATATTGAATCATGACAAAGCTTAGATAGGTTAAACCAAAATTCACAATACCTTTTCTCAAGAAAAAATCTCACAATTAATTGCTCAATATAATCTCAGAAGGATGACTCTCAGAAAGCTCATGAACTCAAGATTCTTTATATAATGATAAATCTCATAATGGCTCAGGAACACTTAGTTCTTGATATCTTATCTCACTATTATGTGAAATATGCAGGTCTATATAAAGCCACTTGAAAAAAGCCCTATAATGGCTAGTTTTCACAAGATATGTCATTTAAAATCACATATAAACCCTATATGTTAATTCCTTTCAATCCTAGTATATTTGAATTAATTATAGCTTTCAAAACATTCAATTTAGTCCTTCAAAGAATTTTCAAACACAAATCAATAAGGTATGAAGTATTAAAAGGACCGATTTGAGAAACACTATAATTTCATGTACCAAATCTATATGGATATTCAAATAGGAGTATCATATCTTAAATATATCCATATCCCTAACTTCTCTCAATCAAGTAAATAAATAACAGCTAGTTTTTGGATCAAGACCATAAAAATCTCAAATCCTGAAACTGGTCATCGGTCGACCGACCAACACCCATCGATCGACCGCCCAATTCAGGATATAGTCCAAACCAAAATTCATACGCCATACATTGACCGCTCATTTTTTATCTGTCGACCGAACTATTTAGATAGTTTAATAAGTTGACTTACCTGTCGACCTAACGATTCAGAGAGTTTACCTTTTAACTATAAGTCGACTTACCTGTCGACCAGAATATTTAGAGAGTTTGTCTCATTTCCATAAGTCGACCTAGCTATCAACTGACCAATTCAAGGACTGAATCTTCTTCACTGCTCCACTCCATCAACGGATCGATCAATTTGTGTAGGTCGACCGATTGAGCTGAAACACCTGTCCTTAATTAATTTTCTACTAAATTTCTGCGACGTTTTTGCCCATTTAGCCAGTTTCTTTTCTCGATTAACTCAACTATCACTTAAATTCAATTTTAATTATTTATCTTTCTTAAATCAATGTTTATTCTTTAATTATACATAGGAGCAAATATGTTAACTAATTAGGATCTTGTAAAAAACACACATAATCGTAAAAATATTTTGTGTCGTGTGTGATCCTCATCAGGATATATTAAGTGTAAAAATATATTAGAGTTGTTTTCACCTAGATTCTTCAGAAATTTCAATCTCTTAGTATCCATCTCTACATCCTTCACAATTTCTTCATGATGTTATTGTCTCTGCATTGTCTCTACATCCTTTACAATTACTTCATGATAATGTCTGGAACTCTTTAAACTGAAACACTCAATAAGCACGTTAGTTCCACCAAAAACATCAGCGTTTAACTGTTCATCAAAATCTTAGAATCAACAATCTCCCCATTTTTTATGATGACAATTAATTTTGATGTTTTCATCAAAATAATATGTAATCACGCTCCCTCTAAATCTGAAGACGGGTTTTTAACACATTAAAGCACAATCATGAAGAATTCTCAAATAAGCATAATCATAAAGATAATCAACAAAGCACAAAAGATGATCAATAAAAAATTCTAACTCCCCCTGCATAAATACAAACCATCTATGATCTCCCCTTAAGATTTTCAACCAAACAATTCAAGCTCCCCCTTTAAAATATTCAATAAAATATCAATAAATTCTCCCATTTTGTGATCTCAAAAGTGAGGAAAGGGAACCACAAATAAACACTACTCTAGGCAATCATTTAATATACTTGAAAGAGTAAACCTGAAGTAATTAAATCAGGACATATATAACTCTTTTAAAAGCACATTGAATCAACTCATAAATTCAACTTTAAGAATCAAAACTCATTTTAAAAAATCAACTTTTAAGCACAAAACATCAACACTATGTGGATCATCATTATAGCTAAATGTTTATATAATCAAGTCTACTCAATCCATCAAAATCCACAAATTAGTAAATTAAGTCAGTATGTCTTTCTCATGATACCAAACAATACCAAGCCATGTAATCTTTAACGCACTAGAACAAGAAGAATATCTCAATAATAGCATGTGTATTAAAGGTATTATTTACCCCTCCTCAATAATAATCGTTTAAAAACCAAAAGATATGAAACTTATGAGAAGAGCATATTATCATGTATATAGCAAGATACTTAATATCCATAAATATATCCATATGCACAAAATATCAACCTAAAACATTAATCACAGATAAATATGTCATAAATATTCAATTGATCGCATATATGGTATCAAAAATATACTTAATAAAATTTCATAAAAGGATACCATCCATGATGTTCTTATCTCATTCAATATTCCAGACAAATAAGATCACGCTAAAAACTGATTTTATCAAATATACAAGACATAACTCAGGCTTAATCAACGAATCAGTATTAGCTAACAATAGAATTTCTCGAAGGCATATAATCAAAGCATGATTAATCCAAATAAAATAAATCATTCTTTAATCATTTGAAAAACTCCTTAATATAAGATATCATGCATTTTAATAAATCAAGATGCATAAAAAATCACCTCAATTCAACTTATTTATATAAAACTATATAACATGAATGACAGCACATTATACAAATAATCTTACTAAAATTCATATGCAGCAAGTTATTAACTTACTTAGTGAGAACTTAAACACTTAATTCATTTTTCAATTCATGTAACATGTTTTTCAAACATATAATCACTATTTGATATAAGCACATAAAAATATGTTAATATTCCTTAACTAAATGTGATTCCCATAATCACCCTGCAACGTTTCTAAGATAACATGTGAACGTATCATTTAAAATAAGTCTTAGAAATAATTACCAACTTACCTATTTGGAAACTCGGGACTCTCACTCGTTAATAAATTTAATGAATTTAAAAGGTGAGGGATTAGGAGTACCTTTTATATCTTTCGGAGTGACTTTATTTTTTACCACATTTGTACTCATGATTAATTTGGGTGCATCATTCATCTTGACCTATCCGTATTCTCTCAACCTTTGATTTTTGCCTTTTGATTCATTGATACTTTCATTTGTCCGTATCACTTGTGGCTTCCTCATGATACCCCATCTTGGTTTTGGCAAATCCTATCTAATTGCACGTTTTGCTTATGGCCTCCTTGTAACTTCACATTTTGTCTTTGATGCATCTTTTCGCTTTGCACACATTGCTTGTGGATCCTTTGTGACTTCTTATCTCGGCTTTGATATAACTTCTTTATTTGTTCCTTCGGGTCCACTTCCAACATTATGGAATTCTGCACAAGACATTTCAACAGTTCTTTTCGGTATCCATTTTATTTTGGATCCATCCTTATTAGATACAAATTTAGGGCTCCTGAATGGACATGATACTTTAAAATGCCCAACCCTATTGTAATAATAACATCTCAAATACGATTTATCATAGAAAGCACGAGATGTAAAACATGAATCATTAACAATAGCAACATAACTACCATTGGCTTGTGATGAAGGATAAGACGACAAAACATATCCACTTTTCCTAGAAAACTCATTTTCAGAATCTCTCGAAATAGACTTAAGGTCGAATTTTGATTTTTCAAATTTTTTCTTAAGTAAATTGATTTTAGAAACAAAATCTAACCTTTTCTTAGAAATCAATTCAAGATTATTTTTTAAAACTCTGTTTTCCTTTTCAAGATAATCCACTTTAGAGAGCAAATTATTAATTTCAAAAATAATGTCTGAAACCTCTTTTGTACCACAATAATCATCCAAGTGCACTTTAGATTTTTTAATACTTTTTCCTCTATTTTCAAAAGAATCAAATTTTCTTTTCAAACTCAAGCTCTCTTTAGAAAAAAAGTAGTGTGAAGGAAAGTATTTTTTCCATGACAATATGGATATTTTCATTATCATCATCTCAATCACTATCACTAATACCACAAGAATCATACATCACATTATCATATAGAGATCTATCACCATCAAGAGAGGATACACAAAAAAACATCATCCATGGTGTGTGCACGTGACCGGTTTAGCTAGGATGTTAAGCCTAATAGAGCTAAAACTGGCTCTGATACCAATTATTGGCCTAGTAACTACGCAAGAGAGAGGTAAATTGAGTAGTAATAAAATTTAATCACCACAAAGAATTAAATCTTGGAACAATCTCACCAAAATATCACCGAAAGAATGAAGATTGAATCGTGACAAAGCTTCAATTGATGATGCCAAAATTCACAACACTTTTTCCCAAGAAAAAAATCTCACAATTAATTGCTCAATATAATCTTAGAAGGATGACTCTCAGAAAGCTCATGAACTCAAGGTTCTTGATAGAATGATAACTCTCAGAATGGCTCACAAATACTTAGTTCTTGATATCTTATCTCACTATTATGTGAAATCCGCAGGTCTACATAAAGTCACTTGAAACAAGCCATATAACGGCTAATTTCCACAAGATATGTCATTTAAAATCACCTATAGACCCCATGTATTGATTCCTTTCAATCCTAGTATATTTGAGTTAATTATAACTTTCAAAGCATTCAATTTAGTCTCTCAAAGAATTTTTAAACACAAATCAATACGATAGGAAGTATTAAAAGGACCGATTTGAAAAACACTTAAATTTCACGTACCAAATCTATATGAATATTAAAATAGGAGTATCATATATTAAATATAAGCATATCCCTAATATCTCTCAATCAAGTAAACAAATAACGGCTAGTTAACAACTAGTTTTTGGATAAAAATCATAAAAATCTCAAATCCTAAAATTGGCCATCGGTTAACTGACCAATACCAATCGGTCAATCGCCCAATTCAAGACGTAGTGTAAGACCCCAATTTCGCACGTATGTCATTTTAGTTGAATTTTAGAACGTTTAGAAAATAAAGGGGTAGAATATGTTTTTTTTAATTTGAAATAAAAAATTTAATGGGTGAATTTGAAATTTTAAGAATATTGAATTTTGAGGAGGGTTTAAATAATAACCTAAAGGGAAATTGGGGGGAGGTTAGTGTAATTGAAGAAAAATAAAACAATACCAACAAATGGGTAGTGATGTGAGCATTTTCCCCCCATTGTGGATAAACATACACATCCATTCATACACACACGAAGCAGAGGAGAAGAGTCCAGAAGAAACGAAGAGAAAGGAAGAGATTGACGTGGCTCACGAAAGATAAATTTTATACCACTAAAACCATGCATATATAAACATCCATCCAGAGTTGAGATCAGAAAAATCCTAAAAATAAGAAATGAGGAAACAGAGAAGAGAGAGATAGAGAGAAGGTTTGCTGGCGGTGGGGTGCGGTTCGGCATGGGTGGTGGCCATTCGTTCAGTCTGATTTGTGTGGGTGTGCATTTTTTTCGTCGTTTAGTCCATCGTTCAACTTGAGTTGTGGGTGGGTTAGCGTTTTCGTCTTAGCGTCGCCATTGTCAAGTATGTATGTGTAGGCCAGCAGTGTGCGATCGGCGCTGTTCTTTTCAGTTATGTGTGGGTGTGTGGTTCAGCTGTTGCTGTGAGCGTGTGGAGTGGATCGGACGTGTGTGTGTGTGTATGTGTACTGTTCAGACATGGTGTGTGTGTGTGCTCTGTTTTTGCCGACTATGTGTATGTGCATGTGGTTCGATCGATTGTGTGGGAATGTGGTTCGGTCTGATGATGTGATTTTGTGTGTGTGCCATTTGTTCGGTAGGTGTGTGTGATCGTCGACGGTGTGGATAGGTTTGTACGGTGTGTAGGCTGTGCATGTGTTCGTCATGTGTGTATGTGGTGTTGCTCTCCGGCGATATGTATGTGTGAGGGTGTCGTCGACCATGTGTGTGTGCGTGATCGATCGTTTGGTCGTTGGGTGTTGGTATATGGTGGATGTATGTATGTTGTTTGGTCATCAGTTAGGTGTGTGTGAGTTTGGTTGGTTGGTGGGCGGCGGTGTGAGAGTGTTGATCGATGGTGATGCTTAGCGAACAAAAATCAGGAACGAGCAGTAGAAGAAAAGACGAAAAAAAAAAAAAGAAAAAAAATGAGAAGAAAAAAAAATGGGGGGAAAATTACACAAATAACCCCAACAAAATTCAAAATCCATCTCGCGACCCGTGAACGATTCGGAATGGGTTCGCAGGCACTAGAGTAGCGGTAGAGTATAGTCGGTAAAAGCTTTTCAAAGCGGATCACCAGGTGAGTGTACTGTCTTCTTGTTAAATCTATTTTCATATATATGATGGAAAAATGTATTTATTTAAAATTGGACAAATTTATAACTTATATGGATTAATCGGTTTTGGGTGATTTTGGAAACGTGGATTTTGTTAGTTTTTAAAGAAAGTGGAAAAATTATTTGTCGAATCTATTTGGTTTCTAAAGAAGGTGGAAAAATGATATTTGGACTAAAATGGTTTTGGATATAGAGGTTGATCTTATTGATTTGTAGTTGACGATGTTATTGATTTGTTCTGCTTCGACAGAGCATTGATTATTTATTGAGTTGTAGTTGGTGATGATATTGTTGATTTGATGATGTTATTGATTTTATGTCCTGCCGATGGGCGGTCCGGCAGGCGGGTGTTGATGTTATGTCTTGCCGATGAGTGGTCCGGCAGACGATTATTGATATTATGTCCTGTCCGGAGGGGTAGTCCGACAGGTGGTTATTTATATTATGCCATATTCGGAAACGTCCAGTAGGTGGTTATTGATATTATGTCATGTCTAGAGGATTAGTCTGGCAGGTGGTTATTGGTCCCGTTTGGGAGCAAACCCTACGGGTAGCACGGTACCGTTGCAACTCCCGATCGTGAGGTTAAAACGATCACATGGCTAGCCGGGGCATAGTGTGATGTAATGAGGTGTGATGTGATGTGATGTGATGAGGTGAGGTGTGGTGTGATGTGATGTGCTGTGGCGTGATGTGGTGTCGTATGTGGTATTTTGTCGTATATGGTGTTTTGCGTATATGGTGATTGGGATGAGTACATTTATACATATTCTTTTTTACTGGATTGGTATGTTCTGATTTCATTATATTATATGGTTAGTTGAATTATTCTGGTTGATTTTCACGGTATAGTTGGGAGTGCTATATATATATGTATATAGACGTCGATTCTGTGGTGATAGGAAAAATGTGTTTTTCCTTGTGGTATGAGACATTTATATATTATGAGATTTTTATTTGATAGATGATGTTATATGTTTTATGTTTGATCCATCTAAAATATTTTTATTAAGAAGGCAGTACACTCGCAGGTACAATAGCTAGGAGTCGATCCCCTATTAGCATTAGGTAGAGTTCGGCGATGCGGTAGTGAGAGAGTATTTTGGGAGGTACTGGTTGAGGCGAACCTATGAGGGGTTAATGGTTATTTTATCTTTGTTGTATTTATAATTTTGTAGGGACGGGTGTGTCCCCAATTAGAGAGTGTATGTACATATATGGTCATGATTTGGTGATTATGTATCTATGTATACACTTGTCGTTTCCTAGTTGTTTTGGCGTGTAGGTGATGTCATGTCGACGTCACGCCGGCCCCAAGGTAATGGGTGTCCAGGGTGGGGTGTGACAATTTTTGGTATCAGAGCTTAGGTTATAGGTTTTGTAGACTTGCCAGTAGTTGTGTCAGTAGAGGATTATGAGATAGGAAGACGTGTGAGTCATCTTGTCAATAGGGGACTTTGAGATTGCGTGTCGATAGATGGGTTCGGCACGTGAGTGATTGTTATTGCATTGCATTAGATGGTACATGGGCATGGTGCATGGTTATTCGTCTTGTTGGCAATTTGTGGGTGCGACGAAGTTGTGATACTGCCAGTTGGTGGTTCGGGTAGTGTGATTGATAGTGGTATGGGTGGATTGCGATTGTGGGAGTGCTAGTGGTTGGGAATATTAAATTATAACGGATAAGTAATTCTATTCGTAGTCTTTGACGTTGGGATTCTATGTCGGTAGTGCGTAATACTTTCATTGTTAAACTAATAGTGTAGCAGAACACACCTTAAGTTGAATTCTTAAACAATATCTAAACTAAGGGAATCTTGTAATGGTATTAAAGGAAGAGTTCGTATTAGTTGGAATTAGGGATGTGAGGAAACTGTGGCGATGTTAGAAATGATTTAATTTGGTAGCACGTTCTAGGTGGATGGGCAGGCAAAAATAAGTATGTGGAACTAGTAAATATAACAAACTTACTAATGAATGATATGTAGAAGATAGCCGAGAAATTGTGAGTCTGTAATGATAGTTAGTGTGTATAACTATAGTTCGTGTTGTATGAGTTGTCGGTGGATTATTTCAACAATAAGTTACCTTCCGAATCTTAGAAGAGGTAAAGTTTCTATTTTGGGAGATGTAATCATTACCCCAGTCAATTTGATTTTTGGTCCAGGAGGTCAGAAGCTGTTAAAGAAATGATATCAGGGATACCTCACGCAAGTGATGGGCACCAGTCAAAACAACGTTCAATTGGTAGATACTTCAGTAATGAGTGATTGTCCTGATGTATGTTCCAGCAGAATTGTCAGGGTTGCCAGTAAACACTATCAAGTTACTTCTAGGACCTGTTCTTATATAAATTCCACCCTATCATAGGGCGCATATCGAGTTGACGAAATTGGAAGATCTGTTAACCCGCGATTATAGTAAACCTAGTGTTTCTCTCTATAAAAATCCGATGTTATTCGGGAAAAAAAAAAAAGAAAAAAAAAAAGGCACGTTGAGGATGAGTATTGGTAACCGACAATGGAAAGAAGGCGGCGGTTCGGGTAAAATTATTATAACCATCATGTAGAATTGATGACTTGTTCGATCAGTTGTGGAAAACTAGGGTGTTTTCCCAAATAGAATTTTGATTAGTATAGCACCAGTTGGAGGTCAAAGATAGCGACGTAACGAAAACGGCGATTCGGTCGAGAGAAGAGAAGAGCACGCAGAACATCTCCAGACTATGTTGCAGACATTGCAAGAGAAACAATTGTATGCCAAATCCAATAAATGTAAGTTTTGGTTGGATCGGGTTGTAATTTGAGACATGTGATCTTGGGAGATAGTGTTCAAGTGAATCCAAAGGAAGTTGAAGCTATTGTTCAATGGGAAAGGCCGAAAAGTGTGACCGAAGTTCGAAACATTTTGGGGATTAGCGGGTTATTATCATTAGTTGGTGCAGGGATTCTCTATTATAGTTGTTCCGATGACCCAATTGACCTGTAAGAAATCTAAAATTGAGAAGATTGATAAAGGTGAGCGTCATTACCCGATGCATGAATTGGAGTTGGTGGCGATTGTGTTTGCCCTAAAGATTTGGAGGCACTACCTGTCTGGTGAGACGTGTGAAATATACACCGACCACCAGAGTTTAAAATACTTGTTTACTTAGAAGGAATAAAAAAAAATAGAGGCAAAGGGGTTGGATAGAGTTGATTAAAGATTACGATCCCACCAACCACTATCATCCAGGGAAGGCCAATGTTGTAGCGGACGCATTGAGTCGAAAATCAGCGAGTTTGATCGCACACATTCAAGTCGTTCATACTAATCTGTATGCCGAGTTGAGATCGTTGCGAGTTCAGTTAGCGGTTGGTCAGACAACAGCATTACTTGCGACTTTGACATTGAGGACGACAATGATTAACTGTATTATTGAAGCGCAAAAGTCAGACGTTCAATTGGAGAGGATTCGGGGTAAAGTGATAAATAGTCGCAGAGCTGACTATTATGTCAGGGATACTGATGAAGCTTTGATGATGGGGAATAGGCTGTGTGTGCCTGACGATGCCAGTTTGAAAAAAGATATCTTGGAAAAAGCACATAGCTCAGCGTATGCGATTCATCCAGGTGGTACCCAAAATGTATCAAGATTTGCGTGAACATTATTGGTGGATCGAAATGAAGCAGGAAATCGCAGAGTTTGTTGCCAGGAGTCTTATTGGTCAACAAGTGAAGATTGAGCATCAACGTACAAGTGGGTTGTTGCAACCTCTACCTATTCCAAAGTGGAAGGGGGAGCATATCACGATAGATTTCGTTTCGGGATTATCCCGTACTCAAAAGGGGCAAATTCTATTTGGGTGATCGTTGATAGGCTTACCAAGTTCGCTCATTTTTTTGCCGTAAAGACGACGTATTCTCTTGAAAAGTATGCCCAGTTGTATATCGAAGAGATTGTTAGGTTGCAGGGCGCACCAGTTTCTATAGTGTCAGATAGAGATCCGAGATTTACTTCGAGGTTCTAGCTGAGCCTCCAAACTGCTTTGGGTACCAAGCTGAAGTTGAGCACCACTTTTCACCCTTAGACAGAAGGTCAATCGGAGCATACGATTTAGACATTGGAGGATATGTTGAGGGGATGTGTTCTGGAATTTTCTAGTAGTTGGGATGATCATTTGTCGTTGATAGAATTCGCATACAACAACAGCTACCATTCCGCGATCGAGATTGCCCCATATGAAGCGTTATATGGTAGGAGCTATAAAACCCCAGTCTGTTGGACTGAGGTGAGTGAACGTAAATTGTTGATGTCAGACATAGCCCAGATGACAGAAGACAAAGTGAAGGTGATTCGAGAAAAAAATTAAAAATTGCTCAGAGTCAACAAAAGAGTTATGCAGACAAGCACTGGCGGGATTTGGAGTTTGAAGTGAGGGATCATGTGTTTTGCGTATTTCTCCGTGGAAAGACATAATAAGGTAAAGGAAGAAAGGGAAGTTGAGCCAAAGGTATTTCGGACCTTATGAAATTTTAGATCGGGTTGGCACTACAGCGTATAGACTGGCATTACCGCCAGAGTTGTCTCAACTACATGATATTTTTTCACATGTCAATGCTCCGGAAATATGTGCCAGACCCTTCTCATGTGTTGACTTCGCAGCCGATCGAGTTGGAAGTAGATTTGACCTACGTTAAGGAGCCAGTCCAAATCCTAAGCCGTAAGAACCAGGTGTTGCGGACGAAAACGATTCCTTTAGTCAGAGTGTTGTGGCGCAATCGTGCAGTGGAAGGGGCGATTGTGGGTGCAAGATGACGAGATGAGAAACATATACTGCATTTATTCGATTAAGGTAATAAAATTTCAAGATGAAATTTCTTTAGGAGAGAAGCATTGTAAGACCCCAATTTTGCTCATACATCATTTTAGTTGCATTTTAGAACGTTTAGGAAATAAAGGGGTAGAATGTGTTATTTTCAATTTGAAATAAAAAAATTAAGGGGTGAATTTGAAATTTTAAGAATATTGAATTTTGAAAAGGGTTTAAATAATAACCTAAAGGGAAATTGGGGGGAGGTTAGTATAATTTAAGAAAAATAAAACAATACCAACAAATGGGTAGTGACGTGAACATTTCCCCCCTATTGTGTATATAAATATACATCCATTCATACACACACGAAACAGAGGAGAAGAGTCCAGAAGAAATGAATAGAGAGAGAGAGAGATCGACGTGGCTCACGAAGGATAAATTTTATATCCCTAAAACCATGCATATATAAACATCCATCCAGAGTTGAGATCAGAAAAATCCTAAAAAAAAATGAGAAACCAGAGAAGAGAGAGAGAGAGAAGGTTCGCTGGCAGTGGGGTGCGGTCCGGCGTGGGTGGTGGTCGTTCATTCAGTCTGATTTGTGTAGGTGTGCATTTTGTCCGTCGTTCAGTCCATCGTTCAACTTGAATTATGGGTGTGTTAACGTTTTTGTCTTAGCGTCGCCATTGTTAGGTGTGTGTGTGCAGGCCGACGGTGTGCGATCGGCGCTGTTCTTATCAGTTATGTGTGTAGGTGGGTGGGTGTTTCAACTGCTGTTGTGAGCGTGCGGAGTGGATCGGACGCGCACGCTCGCGCGCGTGTGTGTGTGTATATTGTTCAGACATAGTGTGTATGTGTGCGCACACGCGCGCGCTCTGTTTTTGCCGACTGTGTGTATGTGCGTGTGGGTCGATCTATTGTGTGAGAATATGGTTCGGTCCGATGGTGTGATTTTTTTGTGCGTGCTGTTTCTTCGGTAGGTATGTGCGATTGTCGACGGTGTGGATAGGTTTGTCCGGTGTGTGGGTTGTGCATGTGTTCGTCATGCGTGGGTGTGTGTGTGTGGTGTTGCTCTCCGGCGGTGTGTATGTGTGAGGGTGTCGTCGACTGTGTGTGTGTGTGTGATCGATCGTTTGGTCGTTGGGCGTTGGTATATGGTGGGTGTATGTATGTTGTTTGGTCGTCAGTTAGGTGTGTGTGAGGTTGGTTGGTTGGTGGCCAGCGGTGTAAGGGTGTTGATCGATGGTGATGCTCAGCGAACAAAAAACAGGAATGAGCAGTAGAAGAAAAGAAGAAAAGGAAAAATAAAGAAGAAGAGGAAAAGGAAAAAAAAAAAAAAGAGAAATTACACAAATAACCCCAACAAAAATCAAAATCCATCTCGCGACTCGTGAACGATTCGGAACGGGTTCACAGGCACCGAAGTAGTGGTAGAGTATAGTCAGTAAAAGCTTTTCGGAGTGGATCACCAGGTGAGTATACTGTCTTCTTGCCAAATCTATTTTCATATATATAATGGGAAAATGTATTTATTTAAAATTGGACGAATTTATAACTTATATGGATCAAGTGGTTTTGGGTGATTTTGGAAATGTGGATTTCGTTGGTTTTTAAAGAAAGTGGAAAAATGATTTGTCGAATCTATTTGGTTTCTAAAGAAGGTGGAAAAATGATATTTGGACTAAAACGGTTTTGGATATAGAGGTTGATCTTATTGATTTGTAGTTGACGATGTTGTTGATTTGTTTTGTTTCGACCGAGCGTTGATTATTTATTGAGTTGTAGTTGGTGATGATGTTGTTGATTTGATGATGTTATTGATTTTATGTCCTGTCGATGGGCGGTCCGGCAGGCGGGTGTTGATGTTATGTCTTGCCGATGGATGGTCCGGCAGACGATTATTGATATTATGTCATGTCCGGAGGGGTAGTCCGGTAGGTGGTTTTTTATATTATGTTCTGTCCGGAGACGTCCGGCAAGTGGTTATTGATGTTATGTCATGTTCGGAGGATTAGTCCGGCAGGTGGTTATTTGTCCCGTTTGGGAGCAAACCCTGCGAGTAGTACTGTACCGTTGCAACTCTCGATCGTGAGGTTAAAATGATCACATGGCTAGTCGGGGCATAGTATGATATAATGAGGTGTGATGGGATGTGATGTGATGAGGTGAGGTGTGGTGTGGTGCAGTGTAGTGTGATGTAATATGTTGTAGCGTGATGTAGTGTGATGTGGTGTCGTATGTGGTGTTTTGTCGTATATGGCATTTTGTTGTATATGGTGATTGCGATGAGTACATTTATACATATTCATTTATACTGGATTGGTATGTTCTGATTTCATTATACTATATGGTTAGTTGAATTATTCTGGTTGATTTTCACGGTTTAGTTGGGAGTGCTATATATATGTGTATATAGACGTCGATTCTGTGGTGACAAGAAAAATGTGTTTTTCCTTGTGATATGAGACATTTATATATTATGAGATTTTTATTTGATATATGATGTTATATGTTTTATGTTTGATCCATCTAAAATATTTTTATTAAGAAGGCAGTACACTCGCAGGTACAGCAGCTTGGAGTTGGTCCCCTACTGGTACTAGGTAGAGTTCGGCGATACGGTAGTGAGAGAGTATTTTGGGAGGTGCTGGTTAAGGCGAACCTATGAGGGGTTAATGGTTATTTTATCTTTGTTGTATTTATAATTTTGTAGGGACGGGTGTGTCCCCAATTAGAGAGTGTATGCACATATATGGTCATGATTTGGTGATTGTGTATCTATGTATGCACTTGTCGTTTCCTAGTTTTTTTGGCGTGTAGGTGATGTCATGTCGACATCACGCCGGCCCCAGTGTGATAGGTGTCCGGGGTAGGGTATGACACATAGCCCAAGCTAAAATTCCTTCGCCATAAGTCGACCGCTCATTTTGTATCTATCGACCGAATGATTCAGAGAGTTTAATAAGTTGACTTACCTATTGACCTAACGATTCAGAGAGTTCACCTTTTAACCATATGTCGGCTTACCTATCAACCGAAAGATTCAAAGAGTTAGTCTTATTTCCATAAGTCAACCTAGCTGTCGACTGACCAATTCAGGGACTGAATCTTCTTCCCTGCTCCATTCCATCAGTTAACCGATCAATTTATATAGGTCGACCGATTGAGCTGAAACACTTGTCCTTAATTAATTTTCTACTAAATTGCTTCGACGTTTTTGTCCCTTTAACTGATTTATTTTCTTGATTAACTCAACTATCACTTAAATTCAATTTTAATTATTTGTCTTTCTTAAATCAATGTTTCTTCTTCAATTACACATAGGAGCAAATATATTAGCTAATTTGGATCTTATCAAAAACAAACATAATTGTAAAAATATTTTGTGTCGTGTGTAATCTTAAATGGTATACATTAAGAGTAAAAATAGATTAGAGTTGTTTTCACCTAGATTCTTCTAAATATTTAATCTCTTAGTATCCATCTCTGCATCATTCACAATTTCTTCATGATGTTATTGTCTCTACATTGTCTCTGTATCCTTTACAATAACTTCATGATATTGTCTAGACTCTTTAAACTTAAACACTCAATAAACACATTAGTTCCACCAAAAACATCAACATTTAATTATTCATCAAAATCTTAGGATCAACAATATGCTTAAGAATCCGACATAGCACTCATGAACTAAGAACATAGAGATTAGACATCATTTCATTTGTGATTACATTCAGAAAATGGATGTTGTTATTGAGTATATTGATAGCTTCTTTCACCTTGCCGATATCTTTACCAAACCTCTAATAGAAGATCAATTTGTGAAAGTTATTTAAGATTTAGATATGGCTAGGCATAACGATGCTTACCTAGAATGATGATTTTAGGTCTCTGTCCTCACTTTTTTAGATGACAAAGGGGTAGAAATGGTTTGATGTTTAATATTTAGGAATTTGTTTGCCTAAGCATTGCATTGATTAATGAGAGATCTAATTCGAATTGGTGATATTGAGCTTTATTGGATATTATTATTGTTATATCAATTTTTGGGCGTATGTTGAATATCCGTTGAATTATATTTAGATTTGTATTCATGATTATAATGATTATGCTTAAAGGAGTTAAATACCCATTCTCGAATTTAGGGGGAGTGTGGTTACATTTTTTGTTTTGAAGAAAACATCAAAGTTAATTATCATCATCAAAAAGTGGAAGATTGTTGATTCCTAGGTTTTAATGGACAATTCAGTGTCGATGTTTTTGGTAGAACTAATATGTTTGTTGAGTGTTTCAGAAAAAGGGTTCTATTTATTTGATTATGATAAAGACATCATGAAGAACAAGTAAAGGATACAAAGTTGAATGCAATCAAGAAAGGAAGAGTGTTGAAAATCTTAAATAAATTAGATGAAAAAAACTCAATACTCTTATACTGTTAATGCAACCTAAATTAGGATCACACAAAAACTTGGTAAGGCGTAAAATACACCGCTACTTACTCTCGCAAGTATACGAGGTCTAAGTTTTAATATAATGAATCTTTGAAGATCGGATATCATTCCCACCGAGAAAAGTGTAAATAATTGAATACCACAATTTACATAGTCTCATGTTATCATGACGATTAAATAAATGATTTAAAATTAAACTAAGCTAAACTATAATTTGTGGGTTAATCCTAACTAAGTTGATTAACTAGGGATTGATTTCATTTACTTAATACATGTTTGATTTCATTTAGTTAACAATAACGGAGTTTAAGTATCCGACAATCTCGGTTCGTAAACTCCTCCGCCACCTCTTCCGAGTGTAAGACGAGGGAATACGCGACTTCGTGTCGATGAAGAGGTCCCCCTCAACGTATTAATGACTCTAGGTCACGTGAGTCTTGACCCAACGTCATCGATTGCACACTAACTAACACCCTCCCCGGTCGTTAGATCGTAACGATGTGTTTACTCTAGTCCGAATCCAGGGTTACCTCTTTCGAGTGTCAAACCCTAGATTCTCAAATCCAACCCTAATACCATTATAAGCATACTAAGATCGTCATCAAATAATAAACACAATCGGATTTAAAAGCAACAACCGTTAAAGAAACATATATTAAACCAAATGAGTATTTACATGAATTACATCTAACCCTAACTAATCTCTAATTAAACTAACATGTTCTTAGCTATTACAATAGTCAATCAAGAGGATATCATCAATATCAATAATAAACATTAAGTACAAAGATGGAAACAAGGGAAGAAAAATAAAATTTTAAAGTGGAGTAGTCCACTTTCGCCAAAGAACAATCCTCCCAAGCTTCCTCTTCTCCATTGATGAACTTCTTCTTCTAGCTCTTCAAGAATTGGCCAAGAACACTTCCTAAAACTAATCTAATCTACTTCCTAAATTATCTAATCCTAACTAAGGTGACAGGAGCTCTCAAAACATGATCCAAGCCTTCAAAATATGATTCGGTTCTTTAACAATTGGGGGAGAAAATGATTAAAAAGCAAGGTTTGGAAAATATCTTCAAAATATCTAAAAATAGATATTTCTGTGTAGAGCGTCACCGCCTAGGTGGTGGTTTGAGTCGATTAAGCTTCTGTCGGATCTTCGCCTAGGCGGTGGTTTCTCCGCCTAGGCGGTGGCTGCTGGCACAACATTCTAATGTTATTTCGCCTAGGCGGTGGTTTTCTTGCCTAGACGGTGGTTCAGCACTTCAGCACTCCAACTTTCTGCCTCTTTTCGGCCTAGGCAGTGGTCTTCATGCACCGAAACCTTGTTCTTCACATTTTGTTCACCATTTCTCCACCGTTTTCGCATGTTTATTGCTCGTTAACGTCCCTTCACCTGTTTTACACTAAAACAAACTAAAACGAAATTAAATATAACTAATACGCTCAAAAACTAACAAATTCGGTTTCAAAATATATAGGTATTTTACACCTATCAATCACACACGACACTATTAAATGAGTTACATTTTTTTGTGTTGATATGATAGAATTTAGAATCCTAATTATTGATTAAATATGTGCTCCTTATGTGAAATTGAAAATGAAAATTGACCTTAAGTGAAAATCATGATTAGAGTATAGAAAATTGAAGTTTAGGGTCAATTTAGTCAACCGAGAAAGGCAATCGGTTAACTGAATCAAAATAGTGGATTTTGGAACAAAAATTGGTAAAGGAAATAACCAACCAACATCAATCGGTCAACTAATCAGAAAAGATCGATCAACCATTTGAAACAGTGAGGTTTTCGGAGCAAAATGTAAAGTTCTTGAAGCAACCGGTCAACCGAACAAAGGCGATCGGTCAATCCATGGGCTTAATGGTAAAAAAATGGAAGTTTCTAAGCAAATCGGTCAATCGATTGGGAGGTAATCAGTCAACCGACTGTGCTGGAACATGGGAGGGAAAACTCACTAAACTAATCGATCAACCAACCAAAGGGTGATAGGTCAACTGACTAAGGTCTTAGGTTTAGCTTGGTTTCTATGCTGAATCAATAGATCAACTGACGGCCAGGGATCGGTGAACCGATTGTTTTGGTTGAGATTTCAAGGAACTTGGTATTTCGGTAAAAAACTAGCCATTTTTTATGATTCCAAGGGAGAATTTCGGGGGATTTGAGTCTATTGAAGATACAGTTCATGTATTTGTATATCCCTATTGATTTGATCCACATAATTAAAGATTCTCTCAATTTAAGTAACTAAATACTTCCTATCTTTGCAACTGATAATTGAGAAATATTTTATGAACTTATTTGAGAGTTTTGAAAGTTATTTTAAGTTAATTATACCAGAATTGAATGATTATGTTATATGGGGTCTAAGATTGCATTTTAGAGGCATGTCTTTTGAAAAGTAGTCGTTGGAAGGCTTGATATCAATCTATATATATAGGCCTGCGAAAATTGGATGTAATATATCAAGAATTATCCGTTCCAATGCTTTTCTAAGAGCGACCATTCTGCTGAGATTTTTTTAGAGAGATTTTGTGTTAAAGTTCTTAAGCTAAAGCGTTGATTGATTTGGTGTCACCGACTTGTGCTATCTTGTGATTTGGTTTTCATTGGAGATCAAAACAACTTTGCGGGTTGTAATGTATGGTTAGGATAAAAGGTAGATGAAAATATCATTTTTAGGCTCAAATCACCCTAGGCATGTATTACGACTCAAGGATATTGCACTATTTCCAAGAAAAAAATGTCACTAACTCCCCCTTTCATCAAATGTCAACTTTCAATCAATCCCATAATGTATTATTCACAAAACACACAAAAACATACGAGGTTTTTTTTTTTTAATAGGGTAGAACCACACCCCCAAACTCAAAATCAACATTGTCCCTAGTGTTGCAAGGAAAAACCCAGGAGATAAATAGGATACTCACCACTATATTACAATGAATAATTCTTTTTTTTTTTTTTACATAAACAACCCAAATACAAAATAAAACATAGATCCCAATCCATAAATGACTTTCCAAACATAGCCTGTGCTAGTCCTTATGCTCAATGATCCATGCAAACATGTCAATTAGTGACGGGTTTAGGAAGTGGAAAACATATAGAGGGTTGGATGCACAAATGTGGGTAATGAAAGAATTACGCAATGAGGCTCAACGGGGGTAACGAAGGGTAAACAATTTTTTAGGGTTAGCTTCAAATGCCCAAAGAATTCAACAAGAATGCCTAAGTCATTTCTCCAGCAACACATAACCTAGTATTTCGCCTCATGTTTCACTCATATGGGTTCTAGCGTTCATGAGATATCAAATCCTACCTACAGCACATAAATGTTTTTCGAGTACCCAAAAGGCTAAGTGATCGTGATTCATGGTGCTCAAGTGTAACGAGTCAAAAGTGAATTTCAATCAATACGAGTAAGCACAAAGAAATCTCAATGTAATGCATTTCAAAAGACCTAAGAGAACATTAAGTATTTAAACTCATCATCCATTTTAAGTCATTTCATCTCAACAAAACTCACAATTTATTGAAATAAACTAACAAAAAGAAAAACAAACTAAAAACATGGCCAAAAAAACATAAGATATAGGACAAAAATCACACACACAATCATTTCTTAACCCATCCCACATACGCCAACATGTATCTCACCCCCAAACTCAAAGTCAAACATATATTCAAATTAAGTACAAGGGAATAATACACGTACCTAGGAGGCAACACAATCTCGCCTCCAAGTGCGGTTGGCGGTGACGCTCCAGGCAAGGTGACCGGTGTGGGGCTTTCTTCCATAGATTGCATCCTTAGGCTCCATTATTTTAGAACTTGGGTTGCCTCCCAAGAAGCACTTGGTTTAATTTCCTTGGGTTAACAACAGATAAGGGCTCATCAAAGATCAATTGTTGCCCATAATATGTGTTATATAACATAACATATGGGTCTTGGTATAGAATGCCCTCAAGCTTAGCGAGATGTGGCAATGAATGGCACATATTCTCAACTTGATTCGGTTCTGGATTATGTTCTTGATAGGCATGAAAGAACGGAGTTGGGAGTTGTGGGGAACAAGCGAGCCACATCGGATCCTCGTAGATATGGTCGTCTTTGATCAGTGGTGGTATCATAATTTGGATCTCAAACGGTAAAGATTCATATGTGTCGTCTTGTCATTCTTCATCATCGATCCATTCTTGGGTTTCCTCCTCATTAGAATCATTATTATCGAACAAACCCAAGTTCTTCCCACTTATATTCGATTCCTCATGGTGGCTTTCAGTGGATATGGCTTGTGTGTCTCTCAGTGCTACTGTTATAGACTCAATCTCAATATAGCTGACAAGTTGACCGATTTGTGTCTCGAGGGACTTTACAATCGCATCAATTTCAGTACAGGTCATCTCAATTTGGTCAAAACGGTCCTTATACCTATTGAGGCAGACATGAGTTTCCCTCCAAAAAATTTGAGTTTCCCCCATGAATGCAACGAACATCTATTCCAGGATGGGGGTAGACTCCACAGGTTGGTGCGGGGTGTCAATCCATGGCACCAAAATGTTAAAACTCTTCCCCAAGCTTTGGTAGCCTATCAAATAATTCCAACTCTAACAATCAAACTCCGCCATGTCTTCCAACAACTAATAGGCTTCATCCGCGATTAGTTGGTAGAAAAAGGTGGTACCATTTTCTTCTTCCACCCAAGTTCTTGTTGCGACTTGTAACCCATCGAGGAAGTTCAGTAATTGACACTCATTCGAGAAACAATGATTGGAGAACCGAAATAGCAACTCCTTGTATCGTTCCCAAGCACAATAGAACAACTCAGAATCTTGTTGAGAACTTGTTGATCAAACATCTTCAAGTACCTTGCAAGTTAAACAAAACTCAAAAACATAAATTAGAAAGAAAAAAAATGCCTAAATTAAAATTGAGTTACCTCGCAATTTATTTGTCAAATATCTACAAGTATCTTGCAATTTATTTGTCGTACCAACAAATAAATTCCCATAGCACGTTGCAGCGAGCTAACACGCGCATTGTAACACCGTCTGCATCATCTTTAATGGGAAACCCTATTTTTTGGGCCCTATAAATACCCCTTTAAGACCTCAAACCAAGAAAAGGAAGATGAAAAAGAAGATGAGGCGATTTTGGGAGAGGAGAATAGCGATTGTGGCGATTTTAGGCGAGAAAACACCCTATGGTGTGGGATTTGATGCGAAATTGATGAAGAAACACCATTGGAGACACTTGAGATTGAATATTTAGAGCTCAAACCCACAATAAGTATTTTCTCTTCCTTTATTTCTCCCTAATCTTGATTTAATTTTGTATTTGTAATATTGTATTGAACAAGTTTACATTTATGAATTTATTAAAAAGATTGGTAATGAATTTTCTTATGTTGAGCTAATATCTAGATCTAGGGCTTGATGTAGTCTTGTTTTGAACCATGTTTAGACTATTTTGTTGATTAATAGGTTTAATTCCATTTTATGCATCTCCTAGGCTTAATGTGTTTGATTCATGTGGCCAATGACGTAGACGATTTTAGGTTGTAAATTTTATACTCTGGAGAGGTTGCATTCATAACCAAAATTGGGAGTGCATAATTTAGGTTATTGATAGTCCGGGAGGAAATCAACAGCTAAGTAATCTAGTTAGAAATTTAGGATTTTATAAAATCAGGAGGTGATCAAGTTCATGATTTACTAACTATATTTTTTATTCAATTGTGTTTGCCTTCTTAATGCTTCCAAAATATGTTCTCACATGATATTCTGGTTGAATTGAGAACTTGGGATTTGACACTCAAGATAAGTAATCTCAAGTTCGGGCTTAAGTTAAACACAATGTAAGCTATAATAGATCGAGATATATTTAGAGTTTGTGTTATCTCTAAGGTCAGGTTTAATGATTGTTTTCACCTAAATACTAAATAGGGATTCAGTATTGAAGTGTTTACATATTCTCTCACTTGACGCTCGGGAGAGGTAGTAAGAGAGCAACAGCACGAGGACCTTGATTATTAAATAAATGGAATTAACTAATAATTACTTAATAGAAAAACATAGAAATAATAAAAGGAAATCAAACCCCTAGAACATTTGTGCATAGAAAATTCATATTTTAAGTTACAATAATCATTGTACTTAACGTCAATTTAAACCAATCTCTATAGATATGAAAACCCTACTTTCCCTATTCTATAAAAACTTGACCCGTACATTTGCGGTATCGTAGCGACAAATAATTCGTTACCAAGTTTTTGGTGCCTTTGCCGAGGATTGTCTTTTTAGATTGTTGTTAATATTGTGAATGAGTAACTTGATTTTAATTTAGGCATTATTTTTGTTTCTAATTTTTGTTTTTAGTTTTGTTTGTTTTGCGAGGTACTTGGAGATGGCTCATCAACAAGTCCTCATGAGTTTTTCTCAATGAGATTCTAAGACGTTTTATTATGCTTGGGAAAGATAAAAAGAGTTGCTCATTCAGTTCCTAAATCATGGTTTCTCAAAGGAGTGTTAACTACTGAACTTCCTCGATGGGTTACAAGCCGCAACAAGAACTTGGGTGGAAAGAGGAAGTAGTACCACCACTTTCTACCAACAAACTGTGGACGAACCCTATTGGTTGTTAGAATACATGGCTGAGTTTGACTGTCAGAGTTAGAATTATTCAACCATCTACCAAAGCTTGGGGGATAGTTCTAACATTTCGGTGCCATGGATTGACACCCCAGACCAACCTGTGGAGTCTTCCCCCACCCAGGAAGAGATGTTCGCTGCATTCATGGAGAAACTCAAATTTTCTAGAGGAAAACTCATGATCGTCTCAACAAGCATGAGGACTGTACGACAAATGTTTGTTACACGCTCGCGTACTGATTACTCGCAAGTGTACGAGGTCAAAGTTTTAGTATGATGGATCTTTTAAGATCGGGTATCGTATCCACTGGGATTGGTTTTCGTTATTATTGAGTACCATAATTGTCATGACCTAACTTTATCTAGGATAAAAAGAATGTATAAAATTTATATTAAACTAAACTAATTAACTAAATTATCTATACAAATTGTACGGCGAAGTGTTTATTATGTGCTCTCATATTGACTACTCGCAAGTGTACGAGGTCAAAGTTTTAGTATAATGTGATCTTGAAAGATCGGGTATCATATCCAAAGGGATTGGTGTTGTTATTATCGAGTACCGTAACTGTCATGACCTAACTTTATCTAGACAACCAAAAATGTAAATAATTAATTAAACTAAACTAATATAACCTAAATTATTTATACTAATATGCTAATATGTTTTAGGGGAAAGAATTATCTAGGGATTAACGTGGTTTACAAATACGCGTTCGATCTCGATTGACTTACATTTGCAGTGTTCGACCTATTTGACAATCTCGGTATCTAAAACTCCCCTGCCACTTCTCTCGAGTGTAAGACGGGGGATATAACGCAACTTCGTCAACGAAGAAGTCCCCCTCAACGTCTTAACAACCCTAGTAGCGGCGTATATTTTACGCGCTACCAGTTACTATTTTGATTATTGCCTCAGTGCTTGTTTTTCCACTGTTCTTCGACCGTTCTTGGTTCGATCTGATCGTTTATGCTATGTTTTCCTACGTTTTTACCCCTACACACCTGATTTATACAAAAAGAATAAAAACTAATTAAAACGTAATAAAATGCTATAAAAACGCTCGAAAACTAACTTAGTTCCGTTTGGAAATAGATAAGTAGATTACACCTATCAAGGACCATCTTGATAATATTAAGACGACCTACGCTAAAATTGACATGACTGTAAAGTCTCTTGAGACACAAATTGGACAACTAGTTAGCTACACTGAGACCGAGTCGGGAATGGTGGCACTGAGAGATGCACAAGCCACATCCATATGTGAAAGCCACCATGAGAAACTGAATACGAGCAGAAGGAACTTGAGAGGGTTCAATGACAATGATTTAAATAAGGAAGAAATCCAAATATGGATCGACAATGAAGAATCACAAGACGACACTTGTGAATCTTCACCGTTTTAGATCCAAATGGTGATGCCACCATCGATCAAAAACGATCACATCTATGAAGATCTGATGTGGCTACTTGTCATCCTCTACCTTTAGCACTGTTCATTCACGCTAACCCATCACATAAGCCGGAGCCGAGTCATGTTGAGAGGACGTGCCAACTAATGCCACATCTCTCCAAGCTTGACGGCATTCTAAACCGAGATCCATATGTTATGTTATATGACACATATTATGGGCGAAAGCTGATCTTTGACGAACCCTTCTCCATTGTCAAGTTGAGGACATTAAACCAAACACTTTTTGGGAGGCAACCAAAGTTTTTAAAATAATAGAGCCTAAAGATGCAAGCTATCGAAGAAAACCCCACACTAATTATCTTTCCTAGAGCATCACCGCCAATCGCACTAGGAGGCTTATGAAGAAAACACCATTAGAGGCACTTAGAGTTGAAGATTTGGAGTTCAAACCCACAATAAGATTTTCTCTGCCTTTTTCTTCTCCCTAATCTTTATTTATTTTTGTATTTGTAATATTGTGTTGAACATGTTTACAATTATGAATATATTGAAATATTAGTTTTGGATTGTTCTATGTTGAGCTAATATCTAGATTTATGGCTTGATGTAATCTCATTTGAATCATGTTTAGATTATTTTATTAATTATTAGATTTATTCCCTTTTATGTATCTCTTAGGCTTAATGTGTTTGATTCATGTGGCCAATGAATTAGATGAGTTTAGGTTACGAATTTTATACTCGGGAGAGATTTAATTCGTAACCAGAATTGGGAGTGCATAATTTAGGTTGTTGTCAATCTAGGAGGAAATCAACACTTAAGTAATCTAGTTAGGAATTTAGGATTTTGTGGAATCAGGAGGTGATCAAGTTCTAGATTTACCAAGTAGGTTTTCTATTTAATTGTGTTTTCCTTCTTAATGCTTCAAATTTATGCTTCCACATGATATTTTGATTGAATTGAGAATTTGGGATTTGACACTCGAGAGAGGTAATCTCGGGTTCAGACTTAGGTTAAACACAACGTAAGCTTTAATAGATCATGAGATATTTAGAACTTGCATAATCTATAAGGTTGGGTTTAACGAATGTTTTCACCTAAATATTAAATAGAGATATCAGTATTGAAGTATTTACATATTCTCTCACGTGATGTTCAAGAAAGGTAGTAAGAGAGCAATTGCATGGGGACCTTGATTATTGAATAAATGGAATTAACTAATAATTACTTGATTAGATAACATGGGAATAACGAGATGAAATCAAGCCCCTAGAATATTTGTGCATAGATAATCCATATTTTATTCTATTTTTGTATTTATATTTGTTTTTATTTTATTTCTAAAAAACCCAAAATTTGATTACCTAAATAAAATTAAGTTACGATAATTGCAGTACTTAACGACGATCTAAACCAATCCATGTGGATATGACAACTCTTACTCTTCCCATACTATTAAAACTTAACCCGTACACTTGCGATATCGTAGTGACAAATAAATCACCACCAAGTTTTTGGCGCCGTTGCCGAGAATTGGAGACTGTCATGGGCAGTGCTACTGTCGAAAACGAGTTGCAGCACTATTTTCACAGATCCAACACATGTTCGTATTTTGGCTGTAACTTTCTCACCTATTTTGAAAAAAAAAAATATTGTTTTGGTGTATTTTATGACTAATACATTGTGGGATTGATTGAAAGAAGATATTTCAAGAAATGGGGAATCGGTGAAACTTTTCTCAAAAATCGTGCAAGATCTATAAGTTATGATACATGCCTAAGGTGATTTAAGCCTAAACACGATATTTTCATCTACCTTTTACCCTAACCATACATTATAACCCGCAAAATCCTTTTGATCTCCAATGACATATATACCTACACAATTATTGGAGAGTGACACGAAAATGGGTATACGGTCGTTCTTACATTCTTTATCTAGAGATTGTTCAACGTCTCCTTAGCACATATATATATATATTTGAGGCTCATTTGGTTGGGTGAGAATGATTGTGCACACACTAACAAATCTAGAGTCTTGAGTGAATTGAAATTGACACTTAAAGTTGAAATTCTAGATAATCTCAATGTGTGCATTTCTTTTGAGCTTGGAACATTGTGTAGTTGCGGAGATTAATGCATAGATGTTGATTCAATATGAAACTCACATTTTTATCATTAACCTTTTCGTACTTGATTTGTTTTCTTTTATTTTCTTTCCTTTTGTTTGAGGACAAGCAAATGTTTGAGTTTGGGGGTATTTGATAAGTGGTTTATTTATCAACAAATCAAGTACTTTTAGGTTCAAATATTTATGTGTTTTCAAGAATTTTTGTTAGTTTGATGTGTTTTTGTTGTGTTTTGTAAAATTACAAATAAATGGGAGAAATGGTGCAAAATGCATGTAGGTTCTGTAACTTCAAGGCCAATTTTAACCATGATGTAATCTTATTTTGTACAAACTCAAAGCATTAAAGTTGTAGATCTACGTCTTAGCTTTTCATAACTTCTTGAATCACCTCAATTGAAGTTCGGAAAAAAACATTACGGCTAAATTACAAACCATGCATTGACGTTGTCTAAAGCGCACTGCAGCGCCCTCCCATCAGTATTGTTGAGCTGGTTTCTGCCCATAGTGAAATGTAGCACGCTAAACCTCATTACAACACGCTCTCATTATCCTAAAAACCCAAAAACCCTAATTTTGGACCCCTTTAGATACCCCATTATGCCTCAATACAGGGGGAAGACGGGAGAAAAAAAGAGTAGGCAATTTTCAAAGAGGAGAATAGTGAGTGTGGCAATTTTGGGCGAGAAAACACATTATCGTGTGGGATTTGATGCGAAATTGATGAAGAAAACACCATTGGAGGCACTTGGGATTAAAGATTTGGAGCTCAAACCAACAATAAGCATTTTCTCTTCCTTTATCTCTCCCTAATATTGATTTAATTTCGTATTCGTAATATAGTATTGAACTTGATTACATTTATGAATTTATTGAAAAGATTGGTTATGGATTTTCTTATGTTGGGCTAATATCTAGATCTAGGACTTGATGTAGTCTTGTTTTCAACCATGTTTAGACTATTTTGTTCATTGTTAGGTTTAATTCCATTTTATGCATCTCCTAGGCTTAATGTGTTTGATTCATGTGGTCAATGAGTCAGATAATTTTAGGTTGTAAATATCATAATCGGGAGTGGCTGAATTCAAAACCGGAATTGGGATTGAATAATTTAGGTTGTTGTGAGTCCGGGAGGAAATTAACACCTAAGTAATCTAATTGGGAATTTAGGATTTTGTGAAAGCAAGAGGTGATCAAGTTCTAGATTTACCAACTAGGTTTTCCATTCAATTGTGTTTACCTTCTTAATGCTTCCAAAATATGCTCCCATTTGATATTTTGGTTGAATTGAGAACTAGGTATTTGACCCTCGGGAGAGGTAATCTCGGGTTCGGGCTTAGGTTAAACACAACATAAGCTCTAATAGATCGGAATATATTTAGAGTTTGCATAATTTATAAGGTCGGGTTTAATAAATGTTTTCACCTAAATACTAGATAGGGATATCAATATTGAAGTGTTTACATATTCTTTCACTTGACGCTCGGGAGATGTCATGAGAGAGCAATAGCACGAGGACCTTGATTATTAAATAAATGGAATTAACTAATAATTACTTAATAGAAAAACATGAGAATAATAAGAGGAATCAAGCCCCTACAACATTTGTGCATAGAAAATCCATATTTTACTTTATTTTCGTACTTATATTTGTTTTAGTTATTTTTAGTTTAAAAACCCAAAAAATTGATCGCCTAAATAAATTTAAATTACTATAATCGTGATACTTAACGTCAATTTAAACTAATCCCTGTGGATACGACAACCCTACCTTCCATATTCTATTAAAACTTAACCCGTACACTTGCGGTATCGTAGCGACAAATAATTAACCCAACTTTATCTAGGCAACCAAATTTGATGTTTATGAAAATAAAATAAAAGTAAAAGTAATTTAAATACAAAAGCAAAATAAAATATGGATTTCCTATGCACAAACAATCTAGGGGCTTGATTTCATATCGTTATTCCCATATTATCCTATTAAGAAATTATTAGCTAATTCCATTCATTCAATAATCAAGGTCACTCGTACTCCCTCACTACCTCTCCTGAGTGTCAAGTGAGAGAATATGTCAACACTTCAAACTAATATCCCTATCTAGAATTTAGGTGAAAATATTTGTTACGCCCCGACCTTATAGATTACCCAAGTTTTAAATATCTCCCGATCTACTAAAACTTACGTTGTGTTTAACCTAAGTCCAAACCCAAAATTACCTCTCCGAGCGTCAAATCCCAAGTTCTCAAATTAACCAAAATATCATATGGGAGCATAAATTACAAGCATTAATAAGGCAAACACAATTGAATGTAGATCCTAGTTGATAAATCTAGAACTTGATCACCTCCCGATCTCACAAGATCCTAATTTTTTTACTCGAATACCTAGGTGTTGATCTCCTCTCGGACTCACAACAATCTAAATTATGCACTCTCAATTTCGGTCACAAACTCAATCTCTCTCTAGCATAAAATTCATAACCTAAAATCATCTAATTCATCATCCACATGAATCAAACGCATTAAACATAGAGACGCTTAAAATAGAATTAAAACTGACAATTAACAAAATATTCAACACATTGTTCAAATGAGACTACATTAAGCCCTAGATGTGAATTTTAACACAGCATAGAGGAATCTATAACTAATCTTTTCAAGGAATTCATAAATGCAAACATGTTCAATACAATATCATAAATACAAAAATCAATCGAGATTAGGGTGAGAGAGAGGAATAAAAAACACTTTTGGCAGAGATGAGATTCAAATCTTCAATATATTTCAACCCCAAACTTGATTTTGTGCCTCCAATTGTGTTTTTCTCTCCAAATCTGCCTCAAATCACCACACCATGGGATGTTTTCTCTCCCAAAATCACCATTTTCCTCCCAAATCTCTCCACCCATGGGTTTGAGGCTTAAGGTAGTATTTTATAGGGCTTCAATGTAGGGTTTTTCGTATATTGGCACTGAAGCGCGGCTTTTTTTCCGCTATAGCACGAAATTTCTGAATTGTTGGGACAAAACATTCGCGCTGCAGCAAGACAACGTGTAGCTTCTAAACACTGATCATAACTCTCTCGTTCAAATTCTGAGGTGATTTAAAAGGCTATGAAAATATAAGAAATATATCTACAACTTCCATGTTTTGTATATTTCCAAAATCGGATTGTATCGTGGTCAAAATCGAGTTTGAAGTTTCTGCACCTGCACTCATTTTACACCTTTTCTCCCATTTATTTATATTCCTGGAAAACAACACAAAAACACATTAAACTCACAAAATTTCTTGAAACTTCACAAATATTTGAACTCAAAAGTACTTGATTTGTTGATAAATAAACCACTCATCAGTTGAATCGGTGTCTAGTCAGGGTAGTTAGGTTTCAATCTTTTCCGGTGAGAAAGATTGAGGTTTAATCTTTGTTATAAATATAAAAAAATGTTAGGTTATTTTTTTCCTTGAAAATAATTAGGTTTTGATTCTTCTTAAAATTGAATTAATTTTGAGTGAATTATAAAGGTTTAATCCTTATCTGGGAAAATGATACTTATGAGAATAGTAAGGTTGTGATTCTTCCTATAATGGAATTAGGTTAATCTTTAGTTTGGTAAAAAGATAAGGTTCTTCCTTAACTTGGAAAAATAAAAATTATAAAGGTTGATTATGAGTCTAGGAAAAGAATCGTTGTAAAGGTTTGGTTCCTATCATTAAAAGAATCAGGGGTTTAGAGGTTGCGAATCTTCGTAGAGCTCAGGGGACTGGATTAGGCAAAGCTAGCTTGTTGAACCAGGATATATCTTGGAGTGCTGCATTATTTACTTTTTTTATATTTTGTTTGGGTGTGTACTTAGAATTAAACACGTATCCGCTGTGTAACAAATATAATAATTAATTTAGGAAAAAATTGACTATTTAATACTTAAGTGTTGCAAATTTTATTTGTTTAAATTTTTATAACTGCCCAAATCACTCCTCCTCTTGGGTAAGTCATTGGGCCAACAATAATCCTAGGTCACTTGGCCCTTTTAAATACTGAAATATTTGCTTAACCACAGTTAAATGTGATTCTTTAGGACAAGACTGATATCTAGCACACAAGCATACACTTAGATCTACTAGCAGTGTGATACAATAAGTTACCAATCATATCTCAATACATTTTCTCATTTATGTTTTTCCTCGTATTGTCCTTGTCTATTTTCGTAGTTGTTGTCATGGGAGTTTTGTACTCTTTAGCGCCATCCAAGCCATACTTTTTCAGTAACTCTTTAATGTACTTGACTTGATTAATGAAAATATCTTCTTTGATTTGCTTCATTTGTAACCTAAGAAAAAAGGTTAACTCTCCCATTATACTCATTTCAAACTCAACCTGCATAATTTTGGCAACCTCTTGACAAAAATCATTATTAGTATAACTGAATATAATCGTCAACATATATCTGCACTAATAGGATATCAAAATTAGTTTGCTTGATAAATAAAGTTATATCGCTAAGACCCCATCGAAAATTATTTTTAATCAAATATCGTCCAAGTCTCTCATACAACGCTCGTGGAGCTTGTTTGAGCCCATACAAAGTCTTCCGAAGTTTAAACACAAGATTGAAAAGTTTATCACTCTCAAATCCCGGTGGTTATTCGACATAAATTTCTTCAGATAGAAAGTCAATCAAGAATGAACTTTTTATATCCATTTGATATAATTAAAAATTTCGTGACCATTGTACGTCGAGGATTTAATCGCTCACGTATTGATTACTCACAAGTGCACGAGGTCTAGTTTTAATAGAGTAGATCTTTTAAGATTCATATCATTCCCACAGGGACGGGTTGAATAATTGAATACCACAATTGACATAGTCTCCTATTATCCAAACGGTTAAATAATTGATTTAAAATTAAACTAATTAACACTAAACTAAACTACAATTCGTGAGTTAATTTTAACTAAGTTAATTAACTAGGGATTGATTTCGTTCACTTAATACATGTTTGATTTCATTTTAGTTAACAATAATAGAGTTTATGGTATCCGACAATCTCGGTTCGTAAACTCCTTCGCCACCTCTTCCGAGTGTAAGACGAAGGAATACACGACTTTGTGTCAACGCCGAAGTCTCCCTCAACGTCTTAACGACTCTAGGCTGCATGAGTCTTGACACAACATCATCGATTGCACACTAACTAACGCCCTCCCAAGTCCTTAGATCGTAACGATGTGTTTATCCTAGTCCAAATCCAGGGTTACCTCTTCCGAGTGTCAAACCCTAGATTCTCAAATCCAACTCTAACCTTAACAAGCATATTGAAGTTGTCATAAAATGATAAACACAATCGGAGTTAAAAGTAAACAACCGTTAAAGAAACATATATTAAACCAAACAAGTATTTACACAACTACATCGATCCCTAGTTAATATTTATCTAATCTAACATGATCTTGGCCATTAGAACTACAAACCAAGAGGTATTCATCATCATTTACAATAAAACTTTAAATTACAAAGAGAGAAACTAAGAGAGAAAGATCAAATCTTAAAGTGGAGTGATCCACTGTCGCCAAAGACCAATCCGCCGATGTTTCCTCTTCTCCGGATGATGAATATCTTCTTCAAGAATGGTCAAGGATCAATCTCCTAAGGTTAAGGACATTCCATGCTCCAAAATTTTCTTTAGGAAAGTGGTATAATAGGTATTAATAGGCATAAGGTTCCAAAATATCTAAAAAATATCTTTTTGTTGTGTAGAGGTCATGGCCAGGGCGATAGGATCACGGCCGCGGCGATGGGGGTAAGTCGGTTGATTTCCAGATATTTTACCACCGTGGTGGTGGACTCTCTGAACTTTTACCACTGCGACGGTAGGCCTTCATGCATTTTATCCCTTCTCTACAATCTTACCGTCGCAGCAGCGGCTTCCTCGCCGTTTTTGCTCTTTTATCACTTGTTTGCGTCCCTACACCTGAATTACATAAAAACTAACAAAAACAAAATTAAATATAACTAATTCACTCAAAAACAATCAAATCTGGTTTAGAAGTAGATAGGTATTTTACACCTATCAAATACCCCCAAACTTGGAATTTTGCTAGTCCTCGAGCAAAACACTAACACTAAACTAAACAAACTAACTAATAATGAAAAACTTGAAACACAAAAGAAGTAGATGCATGTAAGTATAAAGTTCAATCAAAAGGACCAATTTGTTCCTCCCTCAACATCCCTAAATCTGATCAAGTTAGGGAAATAACCCACACCAAGTGGTGTTCTAGAATTTCAACATTCAATATCAATAAAAACCATTCTAGATCCATTGAATGTGTGTGTGTAAGAACTCAAATGCATAATTACGCATATACCGGATTGGATTATTAAATTGTTAAGTTCATAACGTATACCGTTTAAGGATTCGGGAAAACCATATGCTTGATTTGGTGTCTACTATCCACTAATGTAGGCTCGGATATTCACAAAGATCAATAGGACTTGGTTTGGCTTTGGAGAATGACCATGGGTATTACTGGAATATGCAAAAAGAAATGGTAGAAACAGACCCCCCAAACTTATTTTAGGAGTGTGTGAAAAACAATACTAAAGTGACAAGTAAATATACTAATACTGAGTCCATAAATATTCAACCGAAACCCCACCGCTCACTTGATTTTACTCAATTGGAAAATTAGGCTTAGCGACATTGGTTTAGGAAAAATTTAAATGAAAAAAAGTAACTGAATGTTTTCACAATTGATTACGTTATCGGCTTCGACAGGGGAAATAAGGGGGGAAAAATTCAGCTTAACTACAACGGTTCAAACAAAAAAATGACGGCCTAAATCACGTCTCCGGAATTACCTTACCTAGTATTTTGCCTCAAGTTTCTCCCAAATCAAGTTCTAGATTCCTCATTTTTGTCATAAACTTCATATTGAGTAATCAGCATCTAATTATTCAGATTATTATACATTGAGTCCGAATGTCATGCGGTTTTAGGATCGAGATAATTTTTACCCAATCGACATGTTAAGCACACAAAACACACATGGAATGCATTACCCCCGGCCTCAATATGCAATTAGGGGATAATTCACATCATCGGGACTTGGCCCAAATGAACTCAACAACTAAACATGTAAATACAACTTCATACATACACAGTTCTAAACTAATTCTAATACTAACATACATACTAATCTAAAAACTACAAATGCAAAAACAAGGATTAAACTAAACTGGAAATTAAAAACTAAAACATTAATTAAAACAATAAAATACATACATAAACATAATTCTGTACATCAAAAAAATTTGCATTTTGTTCAAAAAATAATAGTTCATCCGTCTTCTACAAAAACACAAAAATGGATGAACACTCCCCCAAACTTAAACATGGCAGTGTCCACACTGTCTAGCAGCGAACCCAATAACTGAATATAACATGTAAAAATGGAAAACTAGGTTCGGACACATACCTAGGAGATAAGATCGAGGAGTCTTACATCCTACTATTTACCTAGGGAAGGATCATCACCACCACTTTCATGCCGGAAAAAAAAAAAAAAAAAAACTGTGGTGGTTGCAAAAAGTGTGGCAGCACCGGCGGCATATTCAGAAACGTATGCATCTCGATGCGGAGGCCCTTATAAATGAGTCGGTTGACTTGATCTTGATAGCGCCCGACTTGATCCTGGTATTTCCATAGCTCGTATTGCCCTTGTCAAAAATCTCGGAGTTCTTGGCAAACTCGCTTCCCGTTGAATCCGGCCCGTCCGGGTACCTCGGGAATTGGGGCCTCAGAAGATCCTACCTCATCTCTTGCTTGCTCTTCATCTTCTTCCGCTTATCCCGATGTCTGGCCTTGAGCGCTTCCCCTCGACATCCTTGTAATAATGGCCGAATTAAGGGGATTTATTGGAAACAACGGGTTATCCCCACGGATCACTACCCCGGCTCACCGACAGAACTCTGTGAGTAAGTTTGGAAAGGGTAGGCCTCCTTTGGTTGTCCCCACAGTATGTAGAATCGAAGAATATATGTGATATCCGACGTCAAGCAGTTTTCCCCGTTGTATGGAATGTAACACAATAGCCCGCTCCTTTGACACGTCCGGGGAAGTTTTCTTGATCTGGCCCTATGATGGTCTATTGGACATTTCCCGTTGTCAAGTCCTGGATCATATCTTCCATACTTGGTCAGTACCCAGAATAAGGCTCTTCAAAAGGCGACTGCGGTCCCAATCCCAATACCTCGTTCAATTTTTCAGGACTGAAGAGGATAATTTTGCCTCGGACCTTTTTCGGTTCTCTTGAGCATAGTGGCATTTGCGTAGAACTCCCAGACTACGGAAACTTCACCGAGGGGAGGCGATTTGCAAAAATACTCCCAACCTCGGCTTTGAATAGCGCTTTAAAATTTCGTCGAGAGATTTTCCAAGGGCCTGAATCCTCGTTGCTTTATGCACGGCCTGATGAACTCATGCTTAAGGAAATGCTACTCGGTTTTCTTTGAAACGAAACGGTTGGAATCGAAGTCAGGGGCCGACCCCGATCCTTCACCCCTTGCCCTCTTTGAAGCAACTCTTTTGGGCATAGTTCCTAGCAATCACATTCACAAACAAGACAAACCCAATCATATACACACAATGAAAAACATAAACTCTATATCAACACTATCAAGAACAAGGCTTTATCTCAATACACATTCACCATTTGCAATGATTTCGACAAAATACTAACAATGTAGCATGAATTTTGGTTCACACAATTAAACAATTCATATCAACTAAGGTTATTGGTAAGGCGTAAAATACGCCGCTACTTACACTCTCAAGTATACGAGGTCTAAATTTTAGTATAGTATGATCGTTAAGATAGGGTTATCGTTTCCACAGGAATTGGTGTCGTTACTATCGAATACCGCGTTTGTCGTGACCTAATTTTATCTAAGCGAAAAACAAATGTAATTAATTAATTAAACTAATACTAATATAACCTAACTTAACTACACTAATATGCTAATATGTTTTAGGGTCAAGAATTGCCTAGGTATTAACGTTTTTACAAATACGTGTTCGATCTCGATTTACTCACGTGTATGGTGTTCGACCTATTTGACAATCTCGATACGTAAACTCCACCGCCACCTCTTCCGAGTGTAAGACGGGGGAATACATGACTTCGAGTTAACGAAAAAGTCCCCCTCAACATCTTAATGACCCTAGGTCACGTGAGTCTCACCCAGCATCATTGATTGCACACAATTCAACTCCCTCCCGGGTTATTGGATCGTCGCGTTGTATTTATCCTATCGACAATCTCCGTTCTAAAACTCCCTCGCCACCTCTCCCGAGTGTAAGACGAGGGATATAACGCAACTTTAAGCCAACGAATAAGTCCCCCTCAACGTCTTAACGACCCTAGGTCACGTGAGTCTTGCCCCAACATCATCGATTGTCCACGATTCAAACCCCGACCGGGTTATAGAATCGTGGCATTTGTTTACCCTAATCCGAATCCGGGATTTGTCAAAACCCCGTATTCTCCATTTACCATTCTAAGCATAATAAACAAACAATACGATAAACACAATCAAACTATAAAGAACAAACATAAACGCAATACCGAAATCATCCAAATAACGTATTTATAAATTATATGTTAATCCCTACTACAATCCATATTTAACTTGGGGCCGTAGCCGCATATACAATGAAATAATGAGCTAAATATGCTCACATAATCCTAACATAAAGAAATAAGAAAAAATAATCGAAGAACTTAGCCTCGTCCAAAGATAAACTGCTAAGAACGCTCAACGATCGATTCTCCGTCTTCTCCACTTTAGGATGTGAGCTCCACCTCTAAAACTCCTAAATATACCCTTAGATAGAGCCTAAGGGGCTCAAAAATGTAAGAGAGCAAGAAAAGGGGTAGGAGAGGGGTATTTATAGGCAAATGATCTCAAAATATCTAATAAATATCAAGGTTGTGCTGCCGGATTTTTGCCTTCTGCCGGAACTTCGCCTAGGTGAAGTTAGGTCGGTTAACTTTCTACCGGAACTTCGCCTCAGCGAAGTTACTACAAGTTTTCAATTTTGTTTTGACCGTAACTTCTTCATCCGAACTCCGATTGAGGTGATTCAAAAACCTATGAAAATTTAAGAAAAGGATATACAACTTACATGTTTTGAGTGTTTCAAAAATCGGATTGCATCATAGTCCAAAATAGCCTTGAAGTTACAGCACCTGTACCGGCTTTGCAGGTTTGGTGACCGCCTAGGCGAAGAAGTAGGCGGTGGACTTGGAAATGTTTCTACTGGGGTTTCTACCTAGGCAGAGAAATTTCCTGCCTAGGCAGTGGGCTGTCAATAGCCTTTTGTCATTCTCAGTATCTTCACTGCTTAGGCGGAGGTCTGGACGCCTAGGTGGTGGGCTTCTTTCATATTTTTTCCTCCTTACTTGTTTATCCACCGTAACTTCGACTCGCCTTCTGTTCGATCTCATCGTTTTTGCTCCAGTTTCCTATCTTTTTGCCCGACACACCTGATTTAATACAAAAAAGGAAAAACTAATTAAAACATAATAAAATACTATATAAACTCATGAAAACTAACTTAATTCGGTTTTGAAATATGTAGGTAGATCACACCTATCAGTTATCACCAAAAATCGAACCAAAATCCGGAAGAAATTTGAAATCGCGAAAATAGGGTTTAAGGGGTTTAGTGTAAAACTTCAAAATCAAATGATTTTTAACATAATCATGAAAACCAACCAATAATTTCAACAACTAGACAAAATGTAGGGTAAAATAAACTTATTTGTTGAGAAATTACGGTCAAATCAAAAAGAAATGAAGAAATTTCACCGTTCACACAAAAACCCTAAAATTTCAGAAATGGGGGTGGAAATCCGATTCTTGGAGGGTGATTTGTGGTGGAAATCAAATTTTTTTGTAACTAGAAGGAAGATTTTGAAGCGTTGGAAACGGTTTGGAGGGTTGGGATTAGAGAGATTTGCGTTTTAGAGAGAAGAGTGAGAGTTTGTTCTTCGAAACAGTGCTGTTTTTTTAATTTGAACAGACGCGTCACCACCGCAGCAGTGGGATCACTACTGTGGCGCTGACAGTGCCCCTTTTTTTTTTTTTTGAGCAATTGAAGTTCCATCGCCACGGCGGTGGATTTCTCGCCGCAGTCGTGGCAATGCTTTTTCTAAACTTAAGCTACTGACGTTCCATCGCCACAGCAGTGGATTTCTCGCCGTGGCTGTGGAACGTTTTGCTGGAAAGGAGCCCATCCTGAAGATTCACCACCGCGGCGATGGCATTTTCTCCACGACGGTGGGATTTTGTTGATTTTTCTTCACTTTCCTCAACAAAACTCCTTACCACTCATTTCCACTTTGCTTGTTCAACGTTTTTAAACGTGAAACACTTCCCCGAGCATCCATACTCCTAAATTCATATCCGAACATGTTCCGAAGCCATGCCGGCTTCCAAAAAGAATAAAAAATGAACTAATTACTAGCAAAAATCGAGTAATTTGATACCCTGAGTTTCAATTCAAAAAATATAGTGCTTGTTTTACCATCCCCAGCTGGATTTTTGTGTTGCTAAACAGTTTTCACCAAAATTTCCCACAGACAAGGAATTTCGACTCAAATGCTCAGTTGGATCAAGATAATGAATTGAAGTCGACTTCTCCTCTATGTCCTTATCATTTTCAATATAAGATCGATCTCGGGATTAAGAAACAAGAAGTCTAAACTTCTTCTACGTTGCAGGCATTGCTTGATCACAACAAAGTAACAAAATAATTAAAAAGCAAATAAAAACAAAAGAATTGTCTGGACTAACATTCAACTACTTAGTCGCAATATCAACCAATTCAACATCATCCCCAACAACGGCACTAAAAACTTGTATGTCGAGGATTTAACCGCTTGCGTATTGACTACTCACAAGTGCACGAGGTCTAGTTTTAATATAGTGGATCTTTTAAGATTAGATATCGTTCCCACGAGGACAGGTTGAATAATTGAATACCACAATTGACATAGTCTCCTATTATCCAGATGGTTAAAGAAATGATTTAAAATTAAACTAATTAACACTAAGCTAAATTACAATTAGTGGGTTAATTCTAACTAAGTTAATTAATTAGGGATTGATTTCGTTCACGTAATACATGTTTGATTTCATTTTAGTTAACAATAACGGAGTTTATGGTATCCGACAATCTCGGTTCGTAAACTACTCTGCCACCTCTTCCGAGTGTAAGAAAGGGGAATACGCAACTTCGTGTCAACGCCGAAATCCCCCTCAATGTCTTAACAACTCTAAGCCGCATGAGTCTTGACCCAACGTTATCGATTACACACTAACTAATGCCCTCCCGGGTCGTTAGATCATAACGATGTGTTTACCCTAATCCGAATCCAAGGTTACCTCTTCCGAGTATCAAACTCTAGATTCTCAAATCCAACCCTAATACCTTAACAAGAATATTGAAGTTGTCATAAAATGATAAACACAATCGGAGTTAAAAGCAAACAACCGTTAAAGAAACATATATTAAACCAAACGAGTATATACACAACTACATCGATCCCTAACTAATATTTATCTAATCTAACATGATCTTAGCCATTAGAACTACAAACCAAGAGGTGTTCATTATCATTTACAATAAAACATTAAATTACAAAAGAAAAGAGAAACAAAGAGAGAAAGATAAAATATTAAAGTGGAGTGATCCACTGTCGCCAAAGACCGATCCGCCGATGTTTTTTCTTCTCTGAATGATGAATATCTTCTGCAAGAACGGCCAATGATCAATCTCCTAAGGTTAGGGGCGTTCCATGCTCCAAGATTTCCTTTAGGGAAGTGGGAGAATAGGTATTAATAGGCATAAGGTTTCAAAATATCTAAAAAAAATTCTTTTTGCTATGCAGAGGTCATGGCCGCGGCGATAGGATCACGGTCGCGGCGATAGGGGTAAGTCGGTTGGTTTCTAGATATTTTATCGTTGCAGCGGTGGACTTGTGTTGCGGTAGTGGACTCTCTGAACTTTTACCGCCTCGTCGGTGGGTTTTTTCGCCACAGCGGTGGGCCTTCATGCATTTTAGCCCTTCTCTGCAATCTTACCGCCGCGGCGGTGGCTTCCTCGCTGTGACGGTGGCTCTTGTGATCTTGAAACTTTGTTTCTTCATCATTTCTTCACCATGTTTCCACCATTTTCACTCTTTTATCGCTTGTTTGCGTCCCTACACCTGAATTACATAAAAACTAACAAAAACACAATTAAATATAACTAATTCACTCGAAAACTATCAAATCTGATTTAGAAGTAGATAGATATTTTACACCTATCAACCATGCAAAGGCGAGTGATATTCTAATAGATTCTAATCTAGCTACAGGAGCATATGTCTTATCATAATCAATTCCCTCTTCTTGATTATAGCCCTATGCTACTAATCTTATTTTATTTTTAATTACCATACATTTTTCATCCTTTTTATTATGAAAAACACATTTAGTACCAATTACAGAGTGGAAGTCCGATCTAGGAACTAGAGACCACACTTTATTACATTCAAATTGAACTAATTTGTATTGCGTAACAGAGATTCAAGATTCATCAGTTAACATCTCACTCAAATTCTTAGGCTCAATTTGAGATAGAAAAGAAAGATTGATTATATCCCTAAGAGATGATCTTGTACTTACACCGTTCTCCAAATTACCAATAATTTATTTTACCGAATGTCCAAGAATTGTCTATATATAGCATGTGGTAAAGTCGTCTTGTCTCATTTTGGTTCCTCATTTTGTGATTCATTTGTCGTATCACCTTCTTGGTTTTGGTTATTCTATGTACCTGCATTATCATCATCCAAAACTTTTTGCGACACAAGTGGATCAGATTCTCCAAATACGACATGCATAAATTCTTTCACTACTAAGGTACGTTTATTATAAAAGGAAAAGTACAATTTAGACCCTCTAACTATTGATACATTTCTAAGTGGCCTCTCTAAGTTTCGGCGTTTCATTTCAAACCCTCTACGTATAGAAACGGTTTTAATTGGTTCTTCCGTTAGAGATTTTGTTAAAACTAACAGAATCTCAAGGGAAAAATAGTCTTTTCATGTTTTTTTAATTTTTTAATCATTTTTAATTTAATATATTTGTTTTTTTTTATTATTTCTCTCTCTTTCTCTCTCTCTCCCACCTTTTCTCTCCTCTCCACCTCCCTCTCCCTCCTTCCCTCTCCCTACCACCTCCCTCTCCTACTCCCATCCTCCCCGTCACCCCCGTAATAGGGAGTGTTTTTACCTCCTGAAACAGGGGATGAAAACACCCTCTGCAACAAGGGGTCCCACCCCCTGTTCCAAGGTTAGCTTTGGCGAATGTTATGAATGATGAAGTAAAGGCGAATTCAAAGAGATTCACTACTTATATCAGAACAAAAGAAGGATATTTCTGGGTACATAAAAGGGAGGGATTTACAAGCCAAACAGTGTCATAGATAAGTATAACATGAGAATGAATTAAAAAAAAAACTCTGCAGAGCACTACTAAGAAGCATAGATTAGAATCAGAATAGCAAGTGTATGAACAGAAATACAAAAAATGAGCAAAACCCATAATTAAGATGGAAGAAATACCGTACGAAGTGAAGAGAAGAAAAGTTCAGCCCACCAAGAGAACATGACATGTCTAGAGAGAGAGAGAGAGAGAGAGAGAGAGAGAGGTGCAGAAGCAGTGCTACTACTACTGCTGTAAATCCAATAAGAAGAGTGTTGAACTTACAGAGTAAATGAAGGCTCCAAAATTTTCTGAAATTTGGCGTATGATTGGAGTATTTGGTGTCTGGGTAGTGAGTAGAGAGAAGAAGAAGAAGAACCGCAGCCTCAAGCAGCAGCAACAGCAGCCTAGAGAGAGAGCTTACACCGGTATTGGTGTATGACATCAGCAAGAAGTGTATTGCAGTGGGAAGACTTCTTTGCTTTTCCAGTTCGCATGCAACTGCGTATTAGAGGAAAGCACCGGCACTGGCACCATGGTTTTCATTTGCAACCGCCGTAGATTAGAAAGCAGGCCTCATTTCCTCTCACAGGTACCTACCCACTCCCTCTCATTGTTCTTTCTAATTCCTACGTTTTTTTGCTTTAAATTGATCGTGTTTGGGATTTTCAGGGCACTGATTCTTCTTCTGATTGGCTCCAGCGTATACAAATGAAGTAAGAAATTATTTTATCATCAACAAAACCGTCATTTCCATTGTTGTTAATTATATAAAATACTGGTTTTTGTGGAAGGTATGTGGATGATGATGAAGGGATCAAGAAATACTTTGCTACATTCCATTTGCATGATAAATCTCCTGTTTCAGTTGTAATCGATGACTTTGGCGATTTCTTCAATGAAAGGTGAAGCCTTAATTCAACGTACATTTTGATGGCTATGACACTTGCTCATGCTCACTTGTTTGTGTATGCATATTGTGATGAAGAAAGTGCCAGGAGAGATATAAGAATGCTCGTGGAAGAGACTTGGCGATAGCTCGAACTTTGGCTCTATGCCATAATGCTATTAGCTATGCAAAGTAAGCAAACTACCCCCTATTGCAGGGGGTGATTCCACCCCCTGTTTTGGGGGTGAGTTCCACCCACCTATTGTAGGGGGTGGTTTCACCCCCTGTTTCAGGGGTGAAAGCACCCCTGTTACGGGGGTGACAGGGAGGAAGGGAGAGGGAGAGGGAGGTGGCGGGGAGAGGGAAGAAGGAAGAGAGAGGTGGCGGGGAGAGAGAATGAGAGAGAGGAAGAGAGAAATTAAAAAAAAACAAATATATTATATTAAAAATGATTAAAAAATTTAAAAAACATGAAAAGACCATTTTGCCCATAAAATTTTGTTAGTTTTAACAGAATCTCTAACGGAAGGACCAATTAAAACCGTTTCAATACGTAAAAGGTTTGAAATGAAACTCCGAAACTTAGAAGGGCCACTTAGAAATGTGTTAATAGTTAGAGGGTCTAAATTGTACTTTTCCCTATTATAAATTCTATAAGCTTTACTATTAGAAGCGTACATAAGGAAATAACCGTAATCAAATTTAGCATCAAATTTGCCCAAATTATCCTTATCATTTAAGAAAAAATATTTGCAACCAAAAAATTTAAAATATGATATATTTGGAGTCTTACCATTCCAAATTTCATAAGTGGCTTTATTAAAACCTCTTCGAATAGAAAACCTATTTACTACATGGAAAGTAGTGCTTATGGCTTCGGCCTAGAAGTATTTAGGAAGACGATTTTCATTCAGCATTATTCTTACCATTTCCTAAAGCGTTCTATTCTTCTTCTCCATAACACCGTTTTGTTGTGGCATTGTGCAGAAAAATTGTGAACATACCTATGCTCATCACAATAACTTATTACCTCATCATTTTGAAACTCTTTGCCTCTATCACTATGGATGTTAATTATGCAACATCGCTTCTCATTTTATATACGTTTACAGAACTTCGAAAATATAGAAGAAACTTCACTCTTCTTAGATAGGAAAAACACCCATGTAAATCTAGAATAGTCATCCACAATTACGAATACATAAAATTTACCTCATAAACTAGCAATGGCATTCGGACCAAATAAATTAAGATGCAATAATTCAAGACATCTATATGTGGATGTGTACAACTTCTTCTTAAAGGATGATCTAGATTGCTTACCTTATTGATATGCATCATACTTCATCTTTCACATATTTTAATGTAGGTATGCCACATACAAGACTCTTCTTAAACAAATTTGAAATTAACTCCATACTAGAATGTCCAAGTCTTCTATGTCATAACCAATTGTTCTCAGAGAATGCATTTAAACATGATAAATTTTGAGAAAAGAAAACGTCAAATGAATATATATAAACATTTTCAAATCGTGATGTAACAAGTAATATGCTACTATTATGCCCATTCTTAATAATGCATCTATCATTATCAAAAACAACGTTCTAACCTTTATCACATAGTTGACTAATGCTAAGTAGTTTATGTTTAAGACTTTTTACTAAGAGAACATCTTAAATAGTAGTAGATCCATTACTGAAATTACATATATTGATAATTTTACCGTTTGTGTTGTCTCCAAACATCACATGACCTCTGTCTTTAGGTGTCAAAGACGTGAATTTAGATTTGTCTACCGTCATGTGCCGAGAACAACCACTATCTAGGAACTATTTTTCCTTGCCTATAGATGCTTTCAGAGTAACCTACAAGGAGCACCCCAAATAGTTCCTAAGTGGTACCCAATCTAAGTAGGTACCTACAAGGAGCACCCCAAATAGTTCCTAAGTGGTACCCAATCTAAGTAGGTCCGATCTTGTTAGTCAGGACAATTTTAGTTTCTTTAGGAATCCAAATTGGCCTGCACTTAGATACTTTAGAAAGGCATTTACTAATAGTCTACCTTCACAAAGTTATATTTAAAACATCTAATAAGATTCCGGGATTCAGAAAATAATTTATGAAATCTTTTTTGTTTAAGATTTTTTCTGAAACCCAATTCTAGCTTTATCAAAGATACCTCGTGAACTTTCCAAAATCATTTTTAGATTTTTCTCACCAATCCGACATCTTGGATTTCAATTCAATGTTTTTAGATTCAAATTTCATCACATGCTTATTAAGTATGTTAATTGTACTTTGTAGGACGTTAATTTGAGAACACTGATTTTTTTATAATCATGTGTTAGTTCTTGATAAATATCAAATAAATCATTGAAATCTAAAAGACAAAAACTAGAACAATTCGTTACCTCATCTCCAGTGGCCATTAAAGCAAGCATAGATGAATCCTCACTACCCGACTTTTTCGAGCTACTTGACTTAGAGTCATCCCAAGTGGTTTTCATTGATTTTTTTCTTACTCTTCTTTACCTTCTTCTTTTCCTTTCTCTTTTTCTCTTTTCCTTCTTTGGTTCAGGACAGTCGAATTGGAAGTGTCCGTTCTTATGACAGTTAAAGCATTTCACATTCCTCATGTTGAAATTTCAATTTCCCTGGAATGTTCGTCGAGTCATTTTTCTAAAAATTTTCGTGAAAAGCGCCATATCCTTTTATTACTTGCTGTCAAGACTGATGTCATCACTATTATCTTCTTCCTTATTTTTTTGAACTTTCAATGCCAAGGACTTACTTTCGATGTTTCATGTTTTGTCCTCATATTCTCGTATCGCTATCTCGTGGGTCATTAGGTTTCCAATCAGCTCATCAAGGGTGTAAACTGTGAGATCTTTAGCTTCTTCTATTGTCGTTACTTTTGGCTCCTAGACTTTAGTCAATGATCTCAGAATCTTTCTTACTTGTCCTTCATATTATAAGGTTTTCCTAGTTGACCGAGGTTGTTGCAGATATTATTGAATCTCGTATACATTTTCAGAATCAATTCTACTTCACACATTCCGAATAGCTCGAATTGACGAACTAAGGTATTGATCTTGGACTATTTCACCTGATTTGTCCCTTCGTGGGTGATTTGCAATGTGTCTTATATTTCTTTAGCCGATCTACAACTTGAAATCCTGGTATATTTATTAGCATCTAAAGAACAAAATAGAATATTAATAACTTGAGAATTAATAGAAAGTTTCTATTTATCATATGTTGTCAGCTATTCTTTCTTCTTAATCACTTCATTCTCCTTAGGAACGAATGGGTCATCCTCAATGTCTAGCCACATATCATAATTATTTGCTTGAAGAAAAGCAATCATTCTGTCCTTCCAGAATGAATAGTTATCACCTGCAAACAAAGGTAGACGGTGCATAGATTGCCTCTCACCTTGAGTGCCTATGAGGTGTGTCATGTGATCTTTCTTAGCTAGGATTTTAAGCCAAATGAGCTAAACCATCTCTGGTACCAGTTGTTGCCCAAAGAGTTACCCAAGAGGAGGGTGAATTCGGCAATTACAAAATTTAAAAAATTAATTCCTTTAAACACTTAATATTAAATAATCAATTTTCCTAAATTAATTATTATCTTAATCACGTAGTGGATATATGTTTAATGCAAACGGCATACCCAAATACAATATAATGACATAAATAATGCAGTACACAACGATATATCCTTGTTCGGTCAAGCTAGTCTTACCTACATCCAATTCTCTGACCTTGATAGGTGTGATCTACCTACATATTTCTAAATTGGTTTCGTTAGTTTTAGAATATTTTTATAGTTTATTTTATTATGTTTTAATTAGTTTTTATCTTTTTGTATTAAAATAGGTGTGTGGGGCGAAAAGATAGAAAATTGGAACGAAAACAATGAGATCGAACCAAAAACAGTCGAAGAACGGTGGAAAAATAAGCTCGAAGGTAAAATTGTGAAAAAAGCCCACTGCTGCGGCGTCCAAACCTCCGCCGCGGCGCTGGAGATACAGGATGTCAACCAAGTCCACCGTTGTCTTCACTGCCTAGGCGATCAACTAACTAACCTACTCACCGCCGTAGCGCTGAATCCCACCATCGCGGTGGTGACCTCTGCACAGACTGAAGATATTTATTAGATATTTTGAGATATTTTGGCTATATATATCCCCTCTCCTCCTTCATTTTCGCTCTCTCTTGGCATTTTGAGCCCTTTAGAATATATCTAAGGGTATATAGAGGAGTTTTAGAGGGAGAGCTCACATCCCAAAGTGGAGGAAGACGGCGGAGCAATCGTTGAACAGTTCTTAGTGACAAATCTTCGGACGAGGCTAAGTTCTTCGATTTCTTCCCTTATTTCTTTAACTTAGGATGTTGTGAGCATGTTTAGCTCGTTCTTTCATGTAAATACGGATATAGCTATAGGCTAAATATGGATTGTATAGGGATTAACACGATATTTATAAATATGTTGTTTGAATGATTTCGGTATTGTGTTTATGTCGTTCTTCATAGTTTGATTGTGTTTATCGTATTATTTATTTATCATGCTTAGAAAGATAAATCGAGAATACAGGGTTTGACAAACTCCGAATTTGGATTAGGGTAAACAAACGCCACGATCCAATAACCCGATCGGGGTTAGGATTGTGGACAATCGATGACGTTGGAGCAAGACTCACGTGACCTAGGATCGTTAAGACATTGAGGAGGACTTCTTCATTGACTCAAAGTCATGTATTCCCCCGTCTTACACTCGGGAAAAGTGACGGTGGAGTTTTAGAACCGAGATTGTCGATAGGGTAAACACGACGCGACGTTCTAATAACCCGATTTGGAGTTGGATTGTGTGCAATCAATGACGTTGGGGCGAGACTCACGCAACCTAGGGTCATTAATATGTTGAGGTGGACTTCTTCGTTGACACGAAATTGCGTTATATCCCCCGTCTTACACTCGAGAGAGATGGCGAAGGAGTTTTAGATACCGAGTTTGTCAAATAGGTCGAACACCGTAAACGTGAGTAAATCGAGATCAAGCACGTATTTGTAAACAAGTTAATCCCTAGGCAATTCTTTCCCCTAAAACATATTAGTATATTAGTATAGTTAATTTACGTTATATTAGTATTAATTTAATTAATTAAATACATTTATTTTTAGCCTAGTTAAAGTTAGGTCATGACAAACGAGGTACTCGATAGTAACGATACCAATCCATATGGATACGATAACCCGATCTTTCACGATCACATTATACTAAAACTTTGACCTCGTACACTTGCGAGTAGTCAACACGCGAGGAATCCTCTATCGTACAAGTTTTTGGTGCCGTTGCCGTGAATTGGTTGTTTATCAAAATACAGTTTTCGGCGATCATCACCAAGTTTTTTATGACATTGCCAAGAATTGTGTTTGTCATTTATTATCGATATTGTGAGTAAATAACCTAATTTTACTTTAGGTATTTCTTTTGTATATAATTTTTGTTTATAGTTTTGTTTTTGTTTCTTATGCAGGGTACTTGCCGATGTTAGATTGACGGGTATTGATGCATCCCTTTCGACAGGATTCCAAGTCGTTTTATGGTGCAGGGCCACGCACATAATCTGGTAAGGCATTTCGTTGAAAGATTGAGCCATCCAATGCAAAACCTCGCCAAGCTTGAGGGCGATCTGAAAATGTCGGGCAGAGGATATTAAAACACGCGCTTCTTGGGAGGCAACCCAAGGTCAAATAAATTAAATATGTCACAGCCGAATTTATTCAGAGGCGAGATTCTCTCGCCTCCCAGGTACATGTTCTAAACCCCCTTTGTCAGCATGCTTAAATTTCATATGTTGAGAATGATGATTGGGTTCGTTGAGGACACTGTCCACTTTGAGTTTGGCGGTGATATGTAGGATATTAGTATGTGTTATTTTTTTTCTCATGTTGCATGTGTATTTAGGTTAGAATGTGTTTATGTTTTTGTGTTGTTGTTTGCATGTTGAGTTTTGCGTTCATCTGGGCTGTTACCCGATTATGAGATTTTCCCTTGGTTGTTTTTGAGGTCAAGAGTAATACCCGTGCATATGTGTTCTGTGTGCTTGACTATGCTTTTTGGTAAAAATTATTGTAGATTCTAATTTGCACGAGCACATAGACTCAATGTATAGTTATTCAATTAATTTGAGGACAATTATCGATTAGCCAAATTTATGACAATTTAAGGATTCTAGAACCTGATTGAGGAGATAGTTCAGGAGACATGATTTAGGCATTTTTTTTGTCGCTTGAGCCTTTTTAAGCTTACTTTGTTAAATGTTTATCCCTCGTTACCCTGTCGAAGCCTAAAAACGTTTTCAATTCTGAACACATAAACAAATACCCTAGCCAGTTGATCTTTTTCTAAACCTTAATCGCTGAAATTAAAGGCACATTTGAGTGAATCAAGTTAGCAGTTGCAAATGCTTCTTGATGTGAGCAGTTGGGTTTATGGCAAACGTCGGATTGGTTCGGTATTCAAGTACTCACTTGTCATTTTTCTTTCGTTTTAACCACACCCGTAAAATCATACTAATCGAATAAGTTTGGGGGTATGGTTATAAAAAAAAAAAAAAAAAAAAAAAAAAAAAAAAAAAAAAATCTTTTGACAAGTGAATACATCGGTCTAAATTGATTATTCGGGATTGTTTCCAATCTATCTATGGGGGTTCGAGAGTGAATGTGTCAAGTATTGAGCCTTGGGTAACGTTAAGTGAACAACGTTGACCCGGTTTCTATTCCAAATTACCCTTGGCCAAATATTCCATAACCGAACCAAGTCCTTTTGATCTTTATGAACTACTTAACCCACATTAGTGGAGAGTGGACCCCAATCAGGCATATGGAAATCCTAGTCCTATACGGTCTAAGTCATGAATTTCATTGGGGGATAATCCAATCCGGTCATTATATAGTTATATTATTGAGTCTCGCACTAACACGTTAACAGGATCTAGAATAGCGTTTACCATTATTGCATGTCGAAAATCTAGAACATCACATGATGTGTTTTACCGCCTAAACTCGATATGACTGGCGATTGTTGAGGGAAAACATGACTTGGTCATTAGAAGAATTTAAAACTCGCACATCGTTATGTTTAGATTGTTTTAAGTTGTTTGTTATTTCATTTAGTGTTGTTTTTCATTTTCGTGTGTGTGTTTTGCTCGAGGACTAGCAAAATTTCAAGTTTGAGGGTATTTGATAGGTGTGATCTACCTACATATTTTCAAACCGATTTTGTTAGTGTTAGAGTATTTTTATAGTTTATTTTATTATGTTTTAATTAGTTTTTATCGTTTTGTATTAAAACAAGTGTGTGGGGAAAAAAGATAGGAAACTAGAGCGAAAACGATGAAATCGAACCAAAAACGGTCAAAGAACGGTGGAAAAACAATCTCGGAGGAAAAATTGTGAAATAAGCCCACCGCCAAGGCGTCCAGACCTCCGTCGTGGTGGTGAAAATGTAGAGACTGACTTACCTTGCAAAACATCCACCGCCGCGGCACGATACCACCGCCGCAGCACTAGAAAGGCAGGATGTCAACTAAGTCCACCGCTGTCTTCACCGCCTAGGCGATCAACTAACTGACCTACTCACCGCCGCGGCGGTGACCTCTGCACAAACCGAAGATATTTATTAGATATTTTGAGATATTTTATATATATCCCATCTCCTCCTTCATTTTCGCTCTCTCTTGGCATTTTGAGCCCCTTAGAATATATCTAAGGGTATATAAATGAGTTTTAGTGGGAAAGCTCAAATCCCGAAGTGGAGGAAGACGGTAGAGCAATCGTTGAATGGTTCTTAGCGACAAATCTTTGGACGAGGCTAAGTTCTTCGATTTCTTCCCTTATTGCTTTAACTTAGGATATTGTGAACATGTTTAGCTCGTTCTTTCATGTAAATACGGATATGGCCATAGGCTAAATATGGATTGTATAGGGATTAACACGATATTTATAAATATGTTGTTTGAATGATTTCGATGTTGCGTTTATGTCGTTCTTCGTAGTTTGATTGTGTTTATCATATTGTTTGTTTAGACCTCCATGAAAATTCGCAATCTACTAAACCCCTTTGATCCCTTTACCAGGTAGGAACCAAACCCTTACAATGATTCCTTTATAGGCACAGAATCAACCTTTACAAATTACCTTTTTCCCAGGCCAAAGATTAGCCTAACACTCTCTTACTTATCATTTTCACAGGAAAAGATGAACTTTACAATTCACTCAAAAAGTAATTCAACTATCGAAAAAATCAAAACCTAATTATTTTTAAAGGAAAAGAATAACCTAAACTTTTTGCAGGACAAAGATCAAACCCTAACCTTTTTCACAAGAAAATGATTGAAACCTAGCTACCCAGACTAAACACCATCCCAAACGTGTCTAATCCGCTCAAACTCACAAATACAAAAAAAAAAAAAAAAAAAATATATATATATATATATATATATATATATATATATATATATATATATATATATATAAGTTTCTTCCCACAAAGAGCTTCCACAACCTCAAAACAAATATACTCAATTAATGTCCTAAATAATTACTATGCGATAGATACAATGTGAGGTAAATAAAGTCTGATTAATAAATAATATGGGTAGCACAATTTAAGCACGTAATCAGATAATCAAATAAAATCATTTAAAAATATTTTCAGGCATTTAAATTTAAAATGATTTTCTAAACAATCTTGCACCAAGCAATCAATAAACACAACTTTAAATTAAATAGTATAGCTTGGAAAGATCTCACTGGAAAACATCGAAGATAATGATAGAACAGTAATAAAATACTAGTTGGTGATGCCAAACTATAAGCGTTTTAGATCAAGAACTTAGAATAAATCTCTCACAAAAATCTCAACATAAATATCACTCTTAGAATAGTACAAACTGATTGTTCATGATGTATTGATCACCAATCTCGTAGGTCTATATTAATAAATAATTATAAAGCCCTCTAACGGCTAGTTTCTAAAAGATATGCCTCTAAAAAACACTCTTAGACCCCATATATGATAACCTTTCAATTTAGAAGTATTTCACTTAAATATAACTTTTGATAATCTCAAATAAACCCATAAAATTATTCTCAATTTAAAACCATAGAGATAGGAAGTAGTAATCCATTTAAATTAAGAGAATCTTTATGTATGTGGACCAAATCGATAGATATGATAGAATAGGTTATCAATATCTTAATTAAGTTCAAATCCCCCAAACCTCTCCCTTAGGATCTTAAAAAACGAATAGTTTTTCTCCAAGAGACCAAATCTCTCGAAATCTCAACTGACTTAGTCAATTGACTGAGTCCCACAGGTCGGTTGACCGACCTATCCAGAACCATAATCAAATCGTTCCTTTAGGCCAATCCGTTGACTCACTACCTCCAATCGGTTGACCGATTGGATCGAAATGATCCAAGTTTCCTTCAATTTACCTACTGACTCAAACGGTTGACCGATCACTTCCATTCGGTTGACCAATTAGATTAGTGTGCTTACTTCCTTTGCCAATTAAGTTACTGCTTTAAATGGTTGACCAACCAATTCAATTCGGTTAACCAAATGGATAAGTAGCACCTCAGTTCAACTTCAAAAACTCACTATTTGATTCGGTTGACCGATTGCTTTTCTTGATTGACCGAATTAACCCAAAAGTACAACTTTTTATACTTTAAAACATGTTTTCCAATTAAGTTAATTATCAATTCATTTCACATAAGGATCACAAACAATATCTCATTTTAAGATCTTGAACTTATCACTTCTTAACATGACACACATATAATTAACTCATTTAAAGTGTCGTGTATAATCCTAATTTGGGTTGTATTAAGAGTATATATAAATAAAGTCATTTTCACCTATTTTTCTTCAAGGTCTTCAAAACTCTTCACATCTTCATTGCGTCTATCTTGCACCCTTTATGTTTTCTTCATGAGATCTTCTTAATCACATACATGGAACTTATAAATCTGAAACACTTGACAAAATTATTAGTTCCACCAAAAATATCAATACTTAATTGTTCATCAAAACTTTGGATTCAACAGCATCTATTTTCTCATAAAAAACTAAAGCAAAAATTTTTTCCCAAAAAAAATAGTTGCCACCTAGTATTGATTTTAAAGGGTGTGCTAGACCACCGATTTTTTTAGAAAATAATTAAAAATGACTTATGAAAAATTTTGACTCTAAAAGATATGTTCAATCCAAAGATTTACTTAAAAGAGTTCGGGGGTCAATTATGCTCGGGAAGGTGTTAGGAACCCCAAGACGCTCATTCGAAAATTATATCTTGTTTGCAATTAAATTCAATTAGCTTAAGTCCAAATTTTTAGTTTATTTTGAAAAAAAATATGCCTATAATATGGTAGAAGGTCTAATGGCCGAAAATGAGGGAGGATGAAGGATTAAATAGAACAAAATATCCTAAAATATCTAAATAATATCTAAATCTGGTGCAGAGTGACCGCCTAGGCGGTGGGATTCACCGCCTAGGTGGTGGGTATGTTGGTTTGATCTTCGTCGCAATAGTGGAGGAGGCGGTGGAATCAGGAACCTCTCTGTAGTTTCACCACCAAGGTGGTGAGCTTCCAGCAAATTTAGGCCCTCTCTGCATATTCACCGCCTAGGCGGTGGGCTGCTGTTCTAAATTTTATCTCTGTGCCTGTTTTCCCACCGTTCTTGATCCGATTTCATCGTTATTGATCCGTTTTTATACTTTTTCGCCTTAAACACCTGATTTATATGAAAACACATAAAAACATATTAAAAAGTAATAAATGTACTCGAAAACTAACAATGTTCGATTTGAAAATAGATAGGTAATTTACACCTATCAGGGAATTGTATGTCATGGAGAGTGACAGAGATTGTCTACGACCCGTATGTTATTGAAAGTGAGAGAGAAAAAATATTCTAATTTATGATTGAGCTCGACCTTTATATAAAGTGAGAGAGAGAGAGTGAGAGAGAGGGAAAGAGAGAGAGGGATTCTAATTTAATTTTCGCAAATTAACTATTTCAATGTTATAACTAAATTTAGTATCCCTATATTATTTCGATAATTTTTTTTTTAAAATTTAGTATCCATAACTTTCGTATATTATTTTAATATTTATGCTTAACACGTATAGAAAGTGATAGAGAGAAGGATTCAAAATTAACGTTCATTTAAAAAATTCATTTTTCTTAAAATCAAACTAGAGTAAATCATTAATTTAGTCTAATATTAAGATTCACCAAAATAAACCCCCCTAGGAACTATCCTTGTCAAATCTCTTAATATTTGATAAGAGGTTATATCGAGAAAATATTTCAAAATACAAAAAAAATGTCCAATTTTGATTTGAAAAATGCAAAAAAAAAAAAAAGAAAGTTTTGGGGAGCTCAAGCAAATCCTAAGGAGAAGAACACATTGCAAAGAAGGAGAAGCAATCTTGGAACGTTCTTAGCGACAAATCTTCGGACTACGGCTAGTTTTTCTCGTTTCTTTCTTCTTCTCTTGACTTAGGATTATTGTTTGAGCATGTTTAGCTCATTATTCATTGTATATACGGTTATGGCTGTTATCTAAACATGGATTGTCTTAGAGATTAATATAAATTTATGAATATGTTGTTTGTTTGAGTTTGTATTTCTTTAATGGATGTTCTTCGATGTTTGATTGTGTTTATTGTTCTTGTATCGTTTATATGCTTAGAATGATATATAGAGAATACGGAGTTTGACACTCGGGAGAGGTAACCCCAGATTCAGACTAAGTTAAACAAAACACGATGATCCAATAACCCGAGAGAGAGTTGGAGAGTGTGCAATCAATGACGTTAGGGTAAAACTCACATGACCTAGGGTCATTAGGACGTTGAGGGGGACTTCTTCATTGATGCGAAGTCGCGTATTCCCTTGTCTTATACTCGGGAGAGGTGACGAGTGAGTTTGCAAACTGAGATTGTCGGATAAGTCGAACGCCGTTAACGTAAACTAAAACGAGATCGAACACGTAGTTGTAAACGAAGTTAATCCCTAGACAATCTATTCCCTTAATCATCTCATAGTAATATTAGTAGAATTAGAATAATTATTTTAGTATTAGTTTATATTAATTTTATATACATTTTTATCGCGTAGATAAAGTTAGGTCATAGTAAACATGGTACTCAATAATAGTCTCAACTAATCCCCGTGAACACGATACCCTTACTCTCCCTACCTATATTAAAACTTGATTCGTACACTTGTGGTGAAAGTAGTGTCGTATTTACGCGCTACCACTCCCTCACCGAAAGTAACCCAACATTAGCCGTGGCCACACTCACGGTCAACCTGTGACACGCCACGCTTTTTTTGAAAGGGATTAAAGTCGTATGTGATAGTAAAGCATAGAGAGAAGGGATTTTTTAAAGCGTCAGTTTTCTCATAAACGAACGTAAATCAATTATTTAAAAAAAAATAGTTCTCTTCTAGTATTGAGTTTAATTAGTGTGCTAAGTCACCAGATTCTAAAATAAAAAATTAAAAATGACTTAAAAATTTCTCTAAAAGAAACGGTCAAACCAAATATTCATTTAAAATAGTTAAGGGATCTGTTAAGCTCGGGAAGGTGTTAGGCATCCCAAAACGTCCATCCGAAAATGTTACCTTGTTTCCAATTAAGTTCAATTAGTTTAAGTCCGAATGTTTTATTTTATTTTGAAAATCTTTTCTCCTACTATGAAAGTTTTATTTATTTATTTTTTGGAATTTTTCAAATCAATACTAGATATTTGTTTTTGTATTTTAAAATGTTTACTCGATATTACCTCTTATCAAATATTAAGAGACTTGACAAGGATGATTCTTGGGGGTTTTATTATGGTGAATCTTAGTATTAGGCTAAATTGGCGATTTAATTTAGTTTGATTTTAAGAAAAATGAATATTTAAAATGAAAATGATTTTTGAGGGCCCTTTTTAAAAAAACTAATATATATGTTTTTGGGAAAGATTTTTCTATTTTTATTTGTTTGACAAAATAAAGGTTTGAATACCCTCATTTTATAAATAATTTTCTTTTTCAAAAAAAATAATTTTTTTTTTTTAAATTAAAAGATTTGAAAACTCCTTTTCTTTCTCGAAAAAGAAAAAGATTTAAATAATATTTTTTTGACATAATTATTTCTAGAAAAAAAATGATTTATTAAGGTTTCTTGAAGTGAGTTTTTTTAGGGAAAGAACAAAAGGATTGTTGCTTTCGAAAAGTATATATTTTAAAAAAAAAATATATATATATATATATATATATATATATATATATATATTTATTTATTTATTTTTCACGAACATGATTTTTGAAAGATTTATAATTTTTTATGCCTAAAATGAGGAAAGTGTTGACTTGATGAAATGTGAAGCGAATTCAAAAACAAACCTTTTCATTTTTATATATGTGTGTGTGTGTATTGCCAACTGAACTTAGCTTAAGATTCAATTAAGAGAAGTGTCTTCCTAAGTTCATTGTTTTAAAATTTCACACATGTTGGAAATCAAGAACAATAGTATGGAAAATACTCTCTTACATTATGGTCTTAATCCATTTTCCTCTTACTAAAAAAATTTCTCAAAAATCGAGAATATCCCAATAACTACTACATTTTTTGCTTCTTCTATTCTCTTCTCTTTTTTTCCTGTTTTTTCTATCTTTTTTTATTTACTTTTCTTCAACATGGACAAAACTTTAATAAAAATTAAAATATAGAAAAGAAAATTAACAAAAAAAGATAAATACTTGCAAAGTAAACAACGAAGAAAAAAATTAATGTATTTTTTGCGATGCCTCGTCAAGCACACGAATAGACAAGTCTACTACAACCTTTTGCGTCCTTATGGTATTCATCATATCTATAGATCAAACCTATCTATTTAATTCATGCCTGAATATTAATTATATTTTTTGCTCAATAAAAAGGAAAATATTAGTACAAAAGAGAATAACAATCGTGAAAAAGACATAAGAGATGAACAGAATAATTAAAAAATGAAAAGGGTAATAATTAGAGGAAACGTACCTTGCCTCTCAATATCTTCTCTCCAATTTTTTTCTCCAAAATTTCTCTCAAAAAATTTCTCCTCCCCAAGTGGGTTTTTTCTCTTAGAATTGTTTTCTAAAAGAGTTCCTCTCCGGAATGTTTTTCTACTCTCAAATATTTTTCTTTGCCTCTCAAAGATTTTTCATCTTCTCTCTAAGATTTTTTCTTGGCCCCTAAAAAGTGAGAATAGATGTTGAAAGCAAACAATCTGCTGAGAAAATCATGAAGGTCAATATGAGGATATTCCTAGGAAACCGTGCACAGGCCCCACATGACTTGTCATCACTCGAAGGCCAATCTTAATGGCAGAAGTTGAAACTCACCCTTAAGTTCTATGGTAATATCAACTAAGCCTTAAAAAGTAAGTTGAAAATTACTAAAAAATAAATTTATCAAACTTAGGTAAAAGATAAAATATTAGATAAAGGACTTCATAATAGCATCACCACCTATTAAAACTATATCTGTATTTTCGAAACATTATTGGCATGTGTTGATGTATAATTATTGTTTTTCTTCCAACAAATTAAAAAATAGTTTAAAAAAAGTTATTAGTTTTCTTTTTAGCAAGAAATAAAGTACTTTATTACCTATTTATAAAATAGAATATGAAAGGATATCGATTCAATGTATATTCTCAAAAGATAATTTGTATACAATACTCTCTTGAATATTAAAGTTGATCTTTTTGTTTCATTATATAAATATTAAAGTTATTTTTTAAAATTAAGGTCATCTTTTTTAGTTCGTGACTTTAGGCACAAGTTAAATACTAGTATCGCACAAAACAGGACGGACATAAGAGTTTTAAATATTTTTCAACCGTCTGATGTCTCATGATACAAAGAACGGTCCAGATCAAAGTAAAATATAACATAAATATAAAACGTGTATTTACAACATATCTTATACCTAATTGAGGAAATAGTTTTTTTTTTTTTTTTTTTTTTTTTTTTTTTTTGTAATTGAGGAGATAGAATATTTTTCTTCTATATATATAAAAATTTATTTTGAGGACTGTTTATGGAAACATTATATTAGAAATAATATGCAGAAATTATGGATATTAAATTCACAAAAATTATATAAATAATATATGAATATTAAATTTAGTAATAATGCTGAAATGTAAAATTTATGGAAATTTAATTAAAGAAATAATGTACAAGAATAAATATATCTAAACACTAATTAACATTAAATTTGAATATTTGAATCTCTCTCTCGCACACACTTTTTAAAAGAGTCGGATATAAATAGAAAGTGAGAGATATGGGGGATTTTAATTATGGGAACTACTTAAATTTTCATTAACTGACGTTAAATTTAAATCCTTCTCTCTATCACTTTCTATAAATGTCGAGTTTCAGCATTCATTATAAAAATAATATACTAAAATTATGGACACTAAATTTACAAAAATAATCAAAATAATATAGGGACATTAAATTTAGAAATAATATTAAAATATTAAATTTACAAAAATTAAATTAGAATCTATCATGAACTCATTGTCTTAAAATTTCACACATGTTAGGAAATCAAGAAAAATAGTAAAGAAAATACTCCCTTACATTATGGTCTTAATCATTTTCCTCTCACTAAAATGTTTTGTTAAAAATCAGGAATATCCCACTAACTACTACATTTTTTGCTTCTTCTATTCTCCATCTTTTTTCTATCTTTTTTTTATTCAGTTTTCATTAACATGGACAAAACGTTAGTAAAAAATAAAATATAGAGTAAGAAAAAAAATAAACAAAAAAGATAAACACTTGCAAAGTAAAAAATGGAGGAAAAAATTAATGCATTTTTTTTTTTTTTTTTGCGACACTTCGTCATGCTCACGAATGGACGATTCTACTACAACATTTTTCGTCCTTACGGTATTCGTCGTATCTATAGAGCAAAATGTCTACTTAATTGCTACATGAATATTTATTATATTTTTAGCTCAAGAAAAAGAAAAATCTTAGTGCAAGAGAGAAGAACAATCGTGCAAAAGGCCTAAGAGATGAAGAGAATAATGAAAAATAAATAGGTTAATAGTTAAAGGTAACGAGCCTTGCGTCTCAAAATCTTATCTCCAAAATTTCTCTCAAAAAAATTCTCCTCCCCAAGTGGTTTTTTTCACTTGAAAGTTTTTTTAAGAGAGTTCCTCTCCTAAATGTTTTTCTACTCTCTAGGTTTTTTCTTCTTCTTTCAAATTCTTTTTCTTGGCCTCTCAAAGATTTGTTTTCCTTCTCTAAAGATTTTTTTTCTTTGCCTCTTAAAGATTCTTCTTCTTCTCTCAGAGATTTTTTCTTGGCCCCTAAAATGTGAAAATGGATGTTGGAAGTAATCCATCTACTAAGAGTATCGTGCAGGTCATTATGAAGATATTCCTGAAAAACCGTGCACTTGCCCCACACGACATGTCAACACTAGAAGATAAACCTTAATGGGAGAAGTTGTAGCGAAGGGGTGCAAAGTAGGTAGGAATGGTTTTTCTACCCAAATCTTCATCAAACCATGGTGACGAGAGCTCCTGAAAACGATTTATTTTCTGGGAGGCCGCCCTAATCAACCAAATGATTACTCACGAGGTAGTAGGAACCTCTATTGCCTTGCCCATTGGGATAAGAGAAGTCCATCATCTTCTTTCGAACCATGGCCAATAGTGGAATGATCTTGGGACGAGCTCTCTCTAGGCCACCCAACTTAAGGTAGAACTTAGAAGCCCCTAGGGAATTAAGCCACAACCGAGGGCAATGATGTTCCTTCCAAGCAAGCAAGGTTGACTTGCGCCTTTTCGAGGGCGCACATGACCAGTCTTAGCTCATCACGAACTACCTGAAGTTCGCTTGATCTCTCTCTCATTCTTGAGAGAGTTGACTTTCACCCGCGCTCGCAGTGCGCAAATCCAAAAGCTCTTCTCGTATATGACGAATCTGTGTTTCCATCTCACCTGCACGGACCTATGCCTTCTTGCTCAACTCAACTTCCTTATTGCCTCGTAAGCATAAAAAGGCCACTTCGTGAAGAAACTGCACGATGTGGGAACCTGCAAATTCGTTCACCACGTACTGATCAGCTCTTCACATAGATTCCATGTCACAGGGCATGAGCACCGATTGACAAAAGATCAGTGCATTGAGAAAGTCACCACATACAGTGCAGTCTAAGGTAAGGCCAATGTTCCTCACCTCCCATGCCGAGGGGACGTCAATTGAGAGATGGCTGGCAGAGTTAACCGCCGAGATCCTTGCCCCCTTGTTAACCAGCAAGCGCACAATGCCAAATGACCTAAAACTCTCATCTTTGGTTTATTCATTCTCCATTTAGAGGAGTAGACTAAACTTATGAGTAAGGTGGCTCACCTTTGGGAGGGAGAAGGGTTCAAAAAGGACTTAAAAGCGTAAGGAATGGAAATATTGTGGTGATAAGAGACGTGGGACAGGTACACCCCCTGAGTTATTTGTGTTGAAAAACTCCAAGGTCATGAAATCCTAGCCTAAGAGTGGGGGGCTACTGATGGTGATAGACTTAGTCATAGGTCATGCAATAGAAAGACCAAAGAATCCCTGAATAGGCATGGGTCTCCACGCGGGTCAGGGAGGCCCGAAATCAACATGGCTGGCGAGCCTTAGCTCTAGGAAATAGCAGAATGCCCAAAATGAGCCCATGAGAGCCCAAACTCGGATCAACACGTGGGTCGGGTTTAGGGGGAGAGTTGATCGAAAGGTTCATTAGAGAGAATCATATTGATATCGCCTAGAGAATCTGCGCAAGCCAGGTGGGTGTTGGAAATAACATAATCATGATTATCCTGATAACATAATCATGATTATAGGTTTTCTCTCTATCCTCCTTCCCACCGTATAAAGGACTATATAAACTTGGGTTAGAGTGAGGTAAGTCGAATACAATGGGAATTCATAAACAGATTGACATTATTCTCTCCCAAAGATACTTATTTTCACGCCGGATATTCTTTACCGAGATCATCTCCTTCCTCCCCCCTCCCCAATGTCAAGAATTTATGCAGGAACAAAGGACCATAGGGACTAATTACAAATTTATTGAGTTGACATTTCTCGATAACATCAATATATATATATATATATATATATATATATATATTAGTAACAATAAAAGATATAATTCTTTTTCTCTATCTCAAAATATATTAACTTATTTTTATCGTCGAGAGATTTTGACCAACACTATACTGGTATTTCTAAACCTTGCTATTGTAGTCACATTTGTATATTGTTGGAATGAAGGTCGGATATATTTGGCTGCATCAAAATCCAAACTAAAAAAAAATAATTAAAAAAAAAAAAATGCTCTCGGTACATACACAGGTAAGTGTCAAAGAAAATAACGTTACCACATCAAAAATGAGTTGGTGCCTGCTTTTTTTTCCAAATTGAAGTGTTGGACAGTTGCCAAAATCGCATGTCCTTCAAAATTATTACTTACTAGTTTAGATTCTAACCATTAAAAACAAATTATAATAAATACTTAATATTTGAACATAAAAAATATATGTATTATTTAGTTTTTTTTATAATAATATCTAAGAACATGTATAAATTTTATTGAGTAATGACGTTTTATAAATATCGAAAATAAATATATTATTAAAAATTATATAAATAATCATAAAAGTAAAATACTATTTCCACAAATTTTCTTTTACGAATATACTATAAAATAATAAATAAGTAATCATAAATAATGATTAATTTTAGGGACAAATGGCCATTAGTCCCAAATAACAGATGTAATTTTAAAAAAATTTCACTTAAAACATAAGTTTTGATTTAATCCATTAAGTTGTTTTTACTTGAGTTTTAGTCCCTCGTGTGCAGGCATTACAGGGATTGTAGAGAGAATTTTGCTAAGTAAATTCATATTATAGTGAATATTAGCTACATGTAATTAATATTAGTTATAACTTAATAATTAACATATATTATATATATCTCTGTAATTTTAGTTATATGCACTTGTGTAATATTAGTTACACGTTACAAATTACATTTAATTATTTGTGTAATATTTGCGACATTAGACAAATATTTCACATAAAAATAAGTTTAATATTAGTTACATGTATTTGTGTGAATTTAGTTACATGTTATAAATTACATGTATTTTGTATACTATTTGTTATATCTAACAAATTTTTACACACAAATTAGTTACATGTTACAAAATATAGTAATATTTTTTATATCTAATAAAAATTTGCACACAAATTAATTACATGTAACTACGCGAGTGCAGGTGCGTGTATTGCGCTTTCACCTTTTTTTTAATAGGTAAGACTAAAATACAAGTTGTTTTTCACTCTGGAACTTTTTTAAAATTTAGGGCAAATTAAGGGACTTATCACCAAATACCCCTAATTTTATCAATTTTTGCAAGTCTAATAAATTATAATTTAATTAAGCTCTATCATATCTAACTTTTTTTTTTGTAGGAAATATTTTTTTAGTCACAATTACTTTTTTAAATAATTTGAAATGTGCAACATAGAATTAAGTAGGACACTCATTATTCGATATATATATATATATATATAAGAACTCACCAAAATGCTTGAAAAAAATATTCTTCAATCTAAATAATTTATTGTATCTAATTTATTTTTACTTGGAAATATTTTTCAATCACAATTATTTTTTAAGTAATTTAAAATGAACACCATAGAAATTAAGCATATTTATGCATTAGTTAGGAAAAAAATAAATATAGCTAAAAAAAAGAAAGGAATAAATTGAATAAGGCACTGATTATTTGATATATGAAAGGACAAATTACAATTTTGGTCCTTGTATTTACACACGTTTTTTTATTTGGCCCTTCAATTTTTTTTATTTTTTTTATTTTTTTGTCATATTGATCATCGTATTTGTACGAGATTTTTTAAGTGACATTTCTGTCAAAAAATGAAGTTAAAACTAACACAATTGAGTCATATGCAAGTCAAATGTAGATCTCAGGGATAGAAACGTAATTTTACACTTTCATTTTATTTTTATTTTTTTGTTTTTTTTTTCCTTGAACTTTCTCTACTCTCTCTCCTCCACACACACCCTCCGGTTTCAATTTCCAAATCTGCAAAGCAAAAAATGCTGCTCGGATTGAACATGAGAGAAGGGAACAAGAGAGGAGGACGAACGAGATTCTATTGAACAAGTTTGAAAATTTGAAGGCAAATTTATCTTCAATCAAAGATCAAATTGAATTGACAATCGATGAAATTAATGAATGTTTGGACATCGTCGATGAAATTAATGAATTTATTCTTTTTTTTCCACCGTCTTTTCCTATTTCAAGTCTGCACGCACCTTTTCCTGCAGCAGATCCCCCATCAAAATCCCTCAATGTTCATTTGCGACATCATTTCCTGAAAATTCACCGCTACATACTTCATTTCCGGAGACCGTGACGGTGACGGCGCCGGCGCCGGCGCCGGCGCCCCCAGGCTATGTTTCTTTCTATTCTCTCTTCTCCTCCTCTCTCTCTCTCTCTCTCTCTCTCTCTCTCTCTCTCTCTCTCTCTCTCTATATATATATATATATATATATATATCGGGACTTTCAATTTACCCGAAACTTTCAACCTACAGCCCAAAAAAGAGGTACTTTTCTGTACAGAGATTGGCAATCGTTGTTTTGCGTCTTAAAAACTCTTACCCATGAAACCGCAGAGATTGTTGTCGGAGGGAATCTCCGACGCCCAAAGCATCCAACGCCCGCCAAGCGTTGGTCCACAAGGTAACAGCAAACCCAGTAGCTCTCAAGCTATCCGATGATTCCAAAACTAAGCTAAGTAAACCCAACCAAATCATGGGTTTTTTAGAGAGAAAAAACATGATTTTGGGTATCTGTGATTTAGAGAGAGAGTTTTTATTTGTTGTACCTTCCTAGTGACGTGCAAGACCCGCTATCCCAGCACCCACTGTCACAATGTCATCCTCCTCCATCAACATTTGTGTATTTCTCACAAAATCAAATCCCCTTCCCCTCCCCTGTTCATCAAATTCTCAGTTCCAACACCCCCACACACCATTTCCACTCCCCCACAACAAACTCCTTCGTGCTTCATTTCCGGTGGAGGAAACGGCGACGACGACTCACCACAGGCGACTTCTCTCATGTTCAATCCGAGCAGCATGTTTTTGCTTGGCAGATTTGGAAATTGAAACCGGAGGATGTGGAGGAGAAAGTAGAGAGAGAGAGAGAGAGCGCTCAAAATAAAAAAAGGGATAAAGACACTTTTGCCCGTGACAAATAGTTCCGGTATTCAATTGACTCCATATATAAAAGTCGACACATTTGTTGCTCACATTTGAAAATTGTTTCAATTTTGTTCCAATTAGGGTCAACGGTTGTGGTCAAAGATTATTTCCCTCATTTTGGTCATTTCTATTATTCAATTAATTACACTTTGCATATTATTATTTTTAAAATTATATTTTTTATTCATAACTTTTTAAATAATTATATTTATCTCTCATTCTACTCCACCCTCTCACCGCCACCACCAACCGCCACCCACCACTGTCACCACCAACTGCCACCGCCAACACCACCCGCCGCTACCACCTCCACCAACTATCACCGCCAACCGCCACTACCAACCACCATCACCACCAACTGTCAACCACTAACACCATCTTCCACTGCCAACATCCAACTCCAAAAACAACCACTAACCACCACCGCCAACCGCCCATTGCCGTAGCCGGAGAGATAGTATAATTATATTTTATTTTGTTTAATAAAAGGAAAAAAATATATATTTATTTAAATGAGGATGTTAGTGTAAAAAGATATTTTATTTTGTTATTTTATTAAACAAAATAACAAAATAAAATATTTTTTTACACTAACATCCCCATTTAAATAAATCTATGAGGTGGTGGCGGTTGGCGGTGGTGGTTGGTGGTGGTGGTGGCGGGTCGTGGTGGCTGTTGGTGGTGATGGCAGTTGGTAGTGGCGGCGATGGTGGTGGTGGCGATTGGTGGTGGAGGTTGGAGGTGGTGGCAGCAGATGGTGTTGGCAGTGGCGGTTGGTGGTGACAGTGGTTGGTGGTGGTGGCGGTGATAGTGATAGGGTGGGGTAAAATGAGATATAAATATAATTATTTAAAAAGTTAAGAGTAAGAAATATAATTTTAAAAATCATAAGATGCAAAGTGTAATTAACTGAATAGTAGAAATGACCGAAATAACCTTTGACCACAACCATTGACCTTAATTAGAGCAAAATTGAAACAATTTTCAAATGTGAGGAACTTTCAAATATGGGGACAATTGAACACCATAGCCATTTGTCAGGGGACAAAAGTGTTTTTATCCCAAAAAAATGTAAAAATATGTTTCTACCCTTGATGTGACTTGCACATGCCTCAAATCCGTTAATTTTAACCCCTTTTTCTTTTTTTACAGAAGGGTCATTTAAAAAATCTCATGCAAAAACAAGGACCACTTTAACAAAATAATAATTTAAGAGGCAAATAGAAAAATGCATGTAAATACGAAGACTAAAATTGTAATTTGCCCTATATAAAAACATAAAAAATGAAAAGAAGTATAAGAATTTACCGAAATACTTAAAAAAACCATTTTCAAACCTCATTAAAAAATTTCTCTCCCCTTTCACGTTTAAGTATTAATATTATATATATATATAAAAGGTAAATGACGCTTTTATTCATTTAAGTATTAGTAGTATATATATAAAAGGTAAATGACGCTTTTATTCATTGTAGTTTACATGAATTGTACTTTGTCCTCCTATACTATTTTCGTAAGCGCATAATGTGCATATGTTTTACAAGCATGTAACTCTTGTAATTTACTTAATGCTGTGAATTACTCACGGAATGTAAAAAAAGAGAGGTTATGTGATTTACGTGACTTCTACTTTAACTTATGTTATTTTGGTAAGTACTTGGATTTCACCAATCACTTCCATTTGGTTAGTATTCTCATCTTATCTCATCCCCAATTTTTCATAATTGATATTTGGGAACGCGTTTGGCAAACCAGTTTCCGTTCCCATCCCATCCCAAAATTTTGGGATTGATTCTTGAAATCTTTAAGATTGCGTTTGGGTAAGAGATTTGAGTGAAGAATTTGATTTGTTCAAAAAAATTCAAAATTATTTTTTGATAAATCTCTTGTTTGATATTTATTAGGAGGAATATGTAAAATCCCTTGCATCTAAAAAATAGGGTAAATGTAGGATTTTTAATTTTTTTTTTGTTCTAGGTGTCTTTTATAAATTCATTCAATGAGGGATTTCATCCGACCACCGCCGTCGTCACCGACCGCCGCCGACTACCACCGTTGACCATCGCCGTCGACGCTAACTTGCACGATGATGATGATGGTTATCCAAATAAGAAAATTATAAAATTACACGATCAATTTCTTCGCATAAAATAGTTATCCAAATAAGGGATTTGTAAATAATGGGATTTCAGGGATTTTGAAATCCCATTATTTACAAATCCCTTAAATTTATCAAATCTTTTACACCAAACACAACCTAAGGAAGTGAGAAACAATTTTTTTTTTTTTTTTTATTCCCAAAAAACTCATTCCAAAAAAAGGACAACATGGGAATTAAAGAAATTGTTAATGAGGTCCCTTGTTCAACTTTTGTTAGGCTGATAAGAAGATTTTTTTTTTCCTTTTTCCATTATCATGATTGTTTTTAGTATGGTTGCATAATTTGAGACATAAATTATTTATGTTTTTTATTTGTTTATTGTATATTGATTGTTTATGATTTTAGTTTTGAAAACATGCATAAATATAAATAAGGTAATAATTTTTAGTATATAGATAGAATATGTATTTTTCTCCAAACAAATTTTGCTATTGAACGGTAAATTATTAGTTACAAAACACTATTTATCATGTTCGACAAAAGGATTTCGTTATACAATTGTATTTTTGTCGCCAAAAGTCAAATTTAATCGAATTGGACATCTATTGTAAAATATGTACAGTGTTTATATTTAATATGTCAATATTTTTAGATATCTATTTTAATTAATGTTTTTTTTTTAATTAGGTGTAATTTGATATTTATTATCATACATTTGAAAAAAGAAATAAATTAAAAAAAAAAAAAAAATTGTTGAGAAAACAATTCTAAATAATGTTGTTATTGATTCTGTTCCAAAAAATACACAGAATTATGTCATTACCAATCGCGATTCTGTTCTCAGAAAGAAACAAAATTCTCATCTCATCCCATACCAAGTGGAATGAGAAAAGTGAAAACAAACTTAATAAATGTAAGAACAAGGAGATTTTATTCTTGCGAAAAATAGCATAAAGAGATAAGTGGAGTTTGAGTAAACTAGTGGGGGTTAAAATTCCATTAAACCATTTATAAATTACATGGATTTAGCCATATGAACTTGGACTACACTATATGAAAATGGCATGAATTTGGCATATTATGAATTCGAGATAAACTAACACCTAAATGGCAATGTGGCATGGATTTGACACCATTAATTTGGGCTTGAAAGTAAATTGCGTGGAATCCGCAATTAGAATTTGGGCCTAAACAAACCTATAAACGATAAAAAATAAAATAAAATAAATAAATAAATAAAATAAAAATGCTAGCCTTTGCCAGAATCATTACTAGCTTGGATGTTGGGCCTGCAAAATAAGGCATAAAAACTAATAATTCATTTATTAAGCATGATTGGGCTTGAAAACGAAACGTGTAACGAAGATGGGTCACTACCATGGGTTTCCGCCTGGAATGGGTAGGTGCCTCTAGCATTGATTTACCAAACATGTTTTGTCCATCGCCAATTAGCAGTGGCTCTCCCTCGCTCTTTGTCTTCTCTCTTTTTTCCATCGCCGACGAGCAGGTAATGGTGTCTCTCCAATTGTCTCCATCTTCTTCGATGCAAAGGGCTACACGAGTTACAATGAGTGGCTACCAAAAATTATGGTTAGATGATGAGGGCGCCGATCAACTTGTCGTTTATTGTCGTCAGAGCCCTTCCTTTCGGCTTGTTAATGTATTATATAGTTTTGGCCCACGTGACCCATTAAGGCAAAACCTTAACGCCCACTTTCCCTATAAATATGTGTATATATCGTTGTATTCTAGTATCACTTTCATAATATCAATACATTATTCGTTCTCCCACTTTTCAATCATCTTAACATGGTATCAAGAGCAAGTCTTTTCTAAACCTATTTTCACTAAACATTTTTTTCGAAACTCTAAAGCTTTCGCCGTCGCCGTCTCTTTTCTCTTGCGATTTTCGTCACTACTATAAGCTTCATTACCACTCCGGTATCAACAATCACTATACAACCGCCTTTATCTTGCAAAGACGAACACAACACCACCAAAATCAACGCCACTGGAGTACCGTCGCGCCACTCACAGCCTGCAGTACCACCAAGCTACGTTGCCTCTGATTTTGGGCTCTACCGCCTCAGCCAAGGCTCCAAATCCGTATTATAATATACCTCTAGAATTGTCTCGACGAGATAATTGCAAAGACGCAAAAATTCGCTCCAACAGACCACGTACGGGCCCCCACGTGCAGCTAGACGCTGCCTGCACAACATCACGTTTGATCCACATACGTCCCTGTCTCCCGTGCCACGTTAGCCCTATTTTTCGCCATGTCAGCAGCATTGAAGCGCCATATCACCAGTCAACGCCACTGAGGCACCACGTCACCAACTACATCATTCGCCATGTCAGCATTACTTGGTTCTCATCGCCACGTGTTGGACATATCATCGTTGACCTTTGACATATCGGCGTTGACTTGTCGCCACATTAGCGTCCAGTCACCAATCTCTGCCACGTCATAGGTTCTTTTAAGGTAATATCTTTTGACCGGTTCAGGCTTTTCTTCACTGATTTTTTTAGAAACTTGGATCGGTTACTACGGTTTTTGGACGTTCTGATTCTATTTTTGTCCTCCGTTTTGTGGTTTAAGGCTCACAGAATATACTTTCTGTTATATCCATGTGGTTCCTACACTAGTTCACCCGTTTTTCACCCAGTCCTTGAAGATTCAATATCGGTTCCTACACAATTTTAGCATTATGGATTTATATGTGATATTTATTTCATCAAATTCAGATTATACAACATAGTTCTGAAGAGACATTTGCTCCAGTGGTAAGGCTAACATATGTCCGTATACTTCTTGCCATCACCGCCATTCGAAAATAGACTGTCTTTTAAATGGATGTCAAAAATGCATTTCTCAATGACGATCTTCTTGAAGAAGTCTAAATATATACCCCTCCCGACCTGGCTATCCCTCGAAATAAAGTTTGTCGCCTTTGCCATGCCCTATATGGTTTGAAATAAGCTCCACGTACCTGGTTTGCCAAATTTAGCACTATTATTCATCAGTTTGGGTTCACACCTAGTGCTCATGATTTGGCTCTATTTATTCACCATACTGCCAACGGTATTATCCTTTTTTTTTACCGTATGTGGATAATATGGTTATTACTGAAGATAATCAACGTGGTATTTCTGAACTCAAAAAATTTCTCAATGGCTAATTCAAGATGAAAGGTCTTGGCGTGCTCACCTATTTTCTTGGCCTCGAAGTTTCATCTGATTCTGATCTATATTTTCCTGCTCAGGCCAAATATACCTCAGATCTTCTTTTCAAGGCTGGGATCACCGACTCAACCACTGCCACTACTCCTCTCGAGCTGAACGTCAGACTTACCCCACTCGAATGTTCACCTCTTCAAGATGCCACTCTATATCGCCAACTGGTTGGAAGTCTTGTATATCTTACTGTCACTCGCCCTGATATTACCTATGTCGTTCATTAGGTCAGTCAGTTCTTGCCCGCTTCTCGGACAACCCATTACTTGGTTGTTCTTCGCATTCTTCGGTATGTCAAGGGCACTTTATTTCATAGGCTTCATTTCTCAGCTCAGTCTACTCCCGTCTTACAAGGTTTTTCTGATGTCAATTGGGCCGGAGACCACACCGACAGACATTCAACTACAAGTTACTATTTTTTTGGGCAATTCTCTTATTTCCTGGCGTAGTAAAAAATAAACTGTGGTTGCTCGCTCAAGTACTGAAACTGAATATCGTGTCATGGCTGATGCAACTCAAGAACTTCTCTGGCTTCGATAGCTATTTGCTGATATGGGCATCTCTTCTCTTGCTTCTATTATCCTATACTGTGACAACAAGAATGCTATTCAAATTGCTCACAATGATATATTCCACTAGCGTACAAAACATATCGAGACTGATTGTCACTTCATCCGTTATCACATTCTCCAGAATATGGTTCGTCTACAATCTATCAGTTTAACTGATCAGACAATAGACATTTTCACTAAGGTTTATCCACTTAGACACTTTAATCTCTAGTTTCCAAACTTAAGTTCACCTCTACTTACCGCCTTGAGTTTGAGGGGGGATGTTAATGTATATTATACGGGCTTGACCCACGTGGCCCATTAGGATAAAATCCTAGCCACCATTTTCCCTATAAATATGTGTATATATCGTTGTATTCTAGTATCACTTTCAAAATATCAATACGTGATTCGTTCTCCCACTTCTCAATCATCTTAACACGGCTGGTGGGACAAGGTCGGTTGGTTAGCAAGATGGCATCTTCTTCACGTTATGTGATGCTTATGCTCTTGTCTCCATTATCACTTTGGTAATCTGACGAGGATGTTTTTGGGTGTCATCGAGTTAACACTAGCCCCCAAGCCACGTATCCACCATCATTATGACGTATGGCGCGCCTCATTTTTCGGAAAAGAAAAATAATATTAAATAATAAGATGCGTAAAGAGATAGGGGTTTTTAAAGCGCCAGTTTTCTCAAAAAATACTTTGGTAGTTTTTTTTTAAAAAAAAAAAAAAGTTGCCACCTAGCATTGGATTTAAATGGTGTCCTAGGTTACTGAATTTTTAGAAAACAATTTAAAAAGACTAAGTAAAAAATTGACTCCAAAAAAACTACGGTCAAACCAAAGATTCATTTAAAGGCTCGGGGGTCAGTTACGCTCGGGGAAGGTGTTAGGCACCCCAAGACGTTCGTCCGAAAATGGTACCTTATGTCCTATTAAGTCCAATTAATTTAAGTCCGAATGTTATGTCTTATTTTAAAATCATTTTCTTCTTATAAAATCTTTTTACTATTTTCACAAATAAGGTGAGACAATTTTTTGGATTTTTGGGAATGTTCCTTCGGTATAACCTCTTATCGAATATTAAGGATTCGACAAGGATGGTCCTTGGGTGGTTTTATGTATATTTCTGAGAGACTTCTTTAATTAAAATAGGCAAACTAAAATACATGAATAAGATTGGAAATATTAATGGAAAACTAACATCTAAATAAATTTTATTTATTTTTATTCAAAAGTGACTAATAAAGAACTAAAATATTTAATTTAAATATGTCAATGCAAACTGATATGAATACGAGAATCAAATAGGGAACATTACGTGAATTAATGTGATTATGCATGACAATGATTTAATTAAAAAATATAAGTGATGCACATGTCGTAACTAAATGTGAAAAAGTAACGTGGATTTGTGAAAAAAAAAATATAATTTTTTTAAAAAAAATATATAAATAAAAACTATATGTATGAAAAATGTAAATAGTGAAAGTGTTCTAAACATGCCGTCTAAATAGTATAAGAAATAAATATGTAAAAAAAAATGTCTATTCTAAGTTTGCCCGATAAATTTAAAGAAATCGCGATTTCAAATTCCCTCAAATTCTATGAATGTATGAATCGAGGGAGGTTCGCAGAAATAATTTGTTGAAATTAATCTTTCCAAAACTTAAGCGAAATCGCACGAAAAGATTTACTGAGGGAAGAGATTTCCTAAAACCAAACGTTTTTAAATTTCACTCGAGCCAGAAAATGGAAACGAGGTTATGGAAAACTCTCCCACGATTTATCGAATCGTCCGATTCACCTTAAGGTTCATAAAAATTAATTTTTACAAATTAAAATTTTATTATTTTTTTTTGTATTTTATTTTTTTTAGGGTTTTGATGACAAGAATGAAAATAAAATAAATAAAAAATACAGAAAAATAAATAATGAAAAACATCATTCACCTAACGCTTGGGGATTAAGTTTAAGCACGAGAAACACACCCCGACGTTTTCATCGGATCATCGGACAACTTATTTTTTTCTTTATGAATTTTGTAAACAAAATAAATAATAAAAAAAATACAGCGAGATGATGTTCTCGTCTAAACGCTCAAATGTTCAGATTGAGAATGGGGAACCTCGTCCAAACGTTTTTCATCGAGTCATCGAACTACTAAAAAGAATAAAGTTCGCAAGAATTTAAACTATGGAGATATTTAAATAAACTGAAAAATAAAAGAAAAACGTACATGTGATAGGCCAAGAATCCCGATACTCGGGCTTTTTCTCTCTCGCAGACAGCTTCTCGAAAAGGTGTTTGGGAATCACTCTTCTAAGGGGTGGCTCCTCTCAATTTTTTGAATGTCCCCGAAGGGTTTGTCTCTAAATTTTTTGTTGTCTAAATTATGAGGAGGAGGATCTTATTTATAGGAAGGATGTGGAGTGAAAAATTCTAGAAACCCTAGTCCCAATTCAACGAGGAAAAGTAAACAAAACCTAAAAGGAAAGAGAAAAGAAAACCTAATCTCATTTTAACAAGGAAACATTTTCTTTTTCATTTGTTTTTTAGTTTTATTTTTTTATTTTTTTTATTTTATCTTTCTTTTCTTTTACTTTTTTGAAAATAAAAATAAAATTAATTTTAAAATAAAGGATAAATTTTTTGCGGGACGGTTAAAATGTCGTATCTACAACTGATCCTCTTTGTCGTGCGAGTTCCACTTACTTGACAAAGATAGGAGATCACGTTATTACGTCCCATTTTCTGATTTTTTTTTCAAAGTGCATTTTTCAACGACAAAACAAATAAAATAAAATAACTCATGACGAACAAGTGTCCGTTTAGAGAATCGTTTAGAGTAATAAAAGAAGGACTCATGATGAGACTCATGATGAACAAATATCCGTTTAGAGAATCGTTTAGAGTAATAAAAAAAAACTCAGGACATAGGACAAACAAGTATCCGTTTAGAGGATCGTTTAGAGTAATAAAATAATGACTCATCACGATACTCATAACGAACAAGTATCCGTTTAGAGGATCGTTAGAGTAATACAAGAATGACTCATGATGAACAAGTATCCGTTTAGAGGATCGTTTAAAGTAATAAAAAAAAAACTCTTGACGATACTCATGACGAACAAATGTCTGTTTAGAGGATCGTTTAGAGTAATAAAAGAATTACTCATGACGATACTCATGACAAACAAATATCCATTTAGAGGATCGTTTAGAGTAATAGAAAATAGCTCAAGCCCAAGCTCTTTTGGCTGGGGAGGCAAAAGAAAGTCGAAAGGTATAAATATGCCCAACTTGTGGCTGGGCAAAAATGAGAGAGCAAAGATATAAAATGTGGACTCTCAGATGACCAAACCTTTACAAGTTGCCTACATACCTTAGCATTACGCCGAGGATCAAGTTTAGCGTAATTCACTTAATACCCCTTTTAGGGCAAAACGCATACTTGGATGCTTATTTAGAGCTTCTGAATTTTTAGTAATAAGAGTCTCCAATTTGAGTCGGAAGGTAAGAAGTCCTAATGATAAGGAAATTCATGCTTCCAGTCCATTTGAGATCCATGTAACTGTTCTAGAAAAACACATGCAATACAAAAATTTAGTCTGGAAAACTTGTCACCTTTGATGACTCGCAATTTCATTCCCCTTTTTCGGCCGTAATCGCTTCGGGTGATGGCGCTTGGATCGGAACATTATCGGGAGATTTTTGCATTTGAATTTAGAAGCTTCGCTTTCCCACTCAGGGCCCGACATGCCTCGGGTGGTTCGATGAAACTTTTTTTTTTTTTTTTTTGACTTATGAGATTTCATTTTCCAACTCGTGGGAAGGCCCAACATGCCTTTATCAAGGTCTCCTTAGCTTTTCAAATTTCTAGGTGTTTCGATACTTGCGATTCTAATACTCCTTCATGCTCTGTATTTTCTTAAGTCCTGCAAAACTAATTTGGTCCAAAAAAAGGGCAAATATAAAAAATTACTAAAACGAGTACCTTCAATGCCCGATATGATTTTCTGTGAGATCTCGAGTCGGATTGCAGATGAATATAGTTCTGATACATTTTCAGATCACGACCAATGTTTCTTTTCACAAATTCAGATTCCATTCAAATCCATCAAGTTATGATCTGGATAAACGTCATTTGCTTGCTAAATTGAGTTGGGGCAAAAACCTTGAACGGATGAAACTATCCTCTTTCTTTCTTCTTCTAATCTTTTCCATATTTGCACCAATATTTCTTGCACAGTTACTCCACATTTTCATTTTTCCTTTCTTTTTTTTTCTTTTTTTTCTTTTTTTTTTCTTTCTTTTTTTCCTTTTCTTTTTTTTTTATTTATTTTTTCATTTTTTTAAATAGATTATCGAACTTACGATGGTTCAAGGGTAACCGAGCTTATCAATGACCTTGATATTTTTTGCGAATTGAGACCTTCTTGCAATATTTGAGAGTTTCTTCATTGAAATCATTAACCAAGAATGATTATGTTCTCTTTTCGCTATTGGGGTCTGACAGCAAGCGAACCATGATGTTTACACCCGGCTTTATCAAATCACTAAAGGATCACCGGAGATGGCTTGATCAGCTTGTAGCAACATATCAAAGTAACGTTAGGGCAATGAAAGCCAATCTTGATTTTTGAATCCTCCGGTACTCTAGAATTGCTATCGAATTTGGTTAGGGGTCTTTTGGATCTCACCATCGTTTGGCTAAACATAATCTACCTTTGTTTCTAGTCCCATTGGATCATGGTCTTCTAAGTCTGTATTAAAATCATATACTCGCATCCTCACCCTATCACATCACATACAACATATACAGGTGATTTTGGGTACCTGAAAGAGTAAAATTCAAACATTAGACCACAGTTTTGGACAAACAGTATTGCATTATTGAAATTTAAAGAGCCGTTACAAAGCAAATCATTTTCATCCAAAAGACCAACGGGATGGAAATGTGAGTATGTGAAGATGTCCCAATTTTATCAAAACACCTATCAGATTGAAAGTAAACAAGAACCCTAATTTTGCAACCTTTAGATTTTTTTAAATCGAGCCTCGAACAATGACTCACTCCCATATCTACTAACGTTTTGCTTAAGATCGGTTTCACTACTCCCTAAAGAAGCATGCTCTAGCAGCGAAATCTGCTGACAGTTTGGTGCACTGGTCTCAAGTTGTTTAGGAAACGTGATGGCTCCTGCCCGTATGAACTCCTAGATCTTGTCCTTTAGCTAAAAGCACTACTTGATCACATGTTCTATGGTTCCCAAGTGGTATTCACAGAAAGCATTCGAAGAAGCTGCTTTACTCCCAAGCTTAAGTTCGTAGGATAGAAGGGATGTCAGCATCTCTTGCGTCAAACAACTCTAGTATCACTCGGTGATTGAGATCGGAAGGTCCAACAGTTTATTTTCGTCGTTTTGAAAGTTTTCCCCTTTAACACGAGGTAGATAACCTTTGTGGTATTGGGTTCTTGGCCTTAGGGTGTGGTTAGGAATTTGCGGTGGGGTATTCAGGTTTGACTGATATCTATGGTAAGAGAGTACTTGGTAGGCCTGGGGATAATATTGGGGAGTGTGGTTTTGGTAAGGGGGAGATACGTTCTGGTAATAGCGGGGACAATTTTGGGGGGTAATGTTGGTTTTGGCGATTTTGAGAGGGATAGTTGCGATATTGGTTGTTCTAGTTTGGGTAGTTTTGTGGATAGGAAGTTTGGGGTAGTTTTGATGATGGGTTTGCTAGGGGAAACAATGATAGCTACTTTATCTTCTATTTTCTTTGGTAGAGCTGACCTCTTTGTCGGGTCAGGCGCAACCCCTTCAATCTTTCCGCTCCTTATTCTTTCTTCCGTCATTTCGGCTTACTTGATCACATCGCCAAAGGAAACCACTACTCTGCTCAAGAGATCTCGATAGAAAGGCGGTGTCTGAATTGACTTGAATATTTCTAACTGAGCCTCCTCGCTTAGCCTAGGGACAACTTTGGCAGCCTCCTCCTTCCAGCGGGCAGTGTACCTCCGAAAGCTTTCATCTTTTTTCTTCAGTATCTGGTAGAGGGTATTGCAGTCCGGCACGACGTCCTTGTTGTACACATACTGCTCATAGAAGGCCTCTACCAGATCCTCAAACGTTTTAATTTATGATAGGTCCAGGGTCATGTACTAGCTGAGAGTCGATCCTTTCAATGATCTCAGGAACATTTTCAGACAAAGGTATTTGTTCCGAGCATAGACTCCCAATTCTTCCTTGTAAATACTGACATGCCACTCTGGAGGCCCGTACCGTCATACTTCGTGAACTCTGGAACTACGAAGTTTTTCGGGTATACCACCTAGGGTAGTGTTGACAACTCCTTGTACGCTGCTTTCTTAGATGGATTCTCCATTTTCAATTCTTCTATGGTTTACTCCAATTTCTCCATTTTCAGAACCCAGGCTAAAGGGGGTCCATTATCTTCTTATCTGTTCTCGATTTTAGTAGCTGGAGTCGGTTGGTTACCATATGGATCATTCGGTGAGTAATGATCCTCTCTGAGTGAATGAGGATCTGTGGTGCGGTGGGGGCCGAGCCTTCTGGTGAGGCCTGATAGACAAGCCCTTGGATGGGATATGCTAATGCTCTATAGGCGAAAGGATGAGGGCCCATCTGGGGTCCATAATAGACCTATCCTACGAAGTTTGGGCCAGTGTGGTTCGAATTTGGCACTGAGTTCTCCATCTAGACACTTGGAAGGTTTCCATTTGGTAATTCAGTCACAGGAGTTCCATTAGATAGAGGAACAGGCACCTCCTGAGGTTAGCTAAGTTCATTGATCTTTTCCCTTAGCATGTCGATAGTTTCTTGTATTCAAGCCATCTGGGTCGTTCGGGAAGATTCAGGATTACCTTCTGATGTCATCTTGGAATGAGTTTGGGCTCGACTACGAGTAAAGACCAGGCTTCGGATGGGGGGAACCGGAATTGCTTTTTGGGGACCAATTTTTCTATCTCGTCTTGTTCTTATAACAAACCCATTTATTAGTCCATGTGGGTCTTAGGTAGTCTTAAAATCCATTCGAGTTCGAAGTTTTCAATTTCGATAATGACCGATCAAAACAGATAGTTATTTATAAAATTCTTTTGTTACTTAATCGGTATTGGAAACTTTGAACTCGCTTGTTTTTTTAAGACTTCCGAAGACATCATCAATCCATCAAGTATCAAACCCCTTCCACGTCTCGTACTCATAGAATCTTGTAGGGATAATATGGATACAAGACGACCGTACTTGTGTCGGAGGTTTTACAACAATATAAGAACCTGATAGAAAAGAAAGAAAAGAGAGAACATCACAACTTATTTACAAAAATAGAAGGAAAGACAACAAAATAAAATATAACATTCGGACATGGTATCACTGGACTTATTTGGACACATTAGGCTCGACCCTCTAATTATCCCCAATGGAGTCGCCAGCTGGCGTGCCCCATTTTTCTGAAAAGGAAAATAATATTAAATAATAAGATGCGTAAAGAGAAGGGTTTTTAAAGCGTCGGTTTTCTCAAAAAATACTTAGGCCGTTTTTTTAAAAAAAAAAAGGAGTCGCCACGTAGCATTGGATTTAAATGGTATGCTAGGTTACTGAATTTTTATAAAACAATTTAAAAGACCTAAGTAAAAAATTGACTCAAAAAAAACCACGGTCAAACCAAAGATTCATTTAAAGACTCGGGGGTCGGTTACGCTCAGGGAAGGTGTTAGGTACCCCAAGACGCCCGTCCGAAAACGGTACCTTATGTCCTATTAAGTCCAATTAATTTAACTCCGAATGTTTTATTTTATTTTAAAATCATTTCCTTTTTATAAAATCTTTTTGATATTTTCACAAATAAGGTGAGACAAATTTTTGAATTTTTGGGAACGTTCCCTCGGTATAACCTCTTATCGAATATTAAAGATTCGACAAGGATGGTCTCCGGGGGGTTTTATGTATATTTCTGGGAGACTTATTTAATTTAAATAGACAAACTAAAATAGATGAATAAGATTGAAAATATGAATGGAAAACTAACATCTAAATGAATTTTATTTATTTTATGCAAAAGTGACTAATAAAGAACTAAAATATTTAATTTAAATATATCAATGCAAACTGATATGAATACGAGAATCAAATAGGGAACATTACGTGAATTAACATGATTATGCATGGTAATGATTTAATTAAAAAATATAAGTGATGCACATGTCATGACTAGATGTGAAAAAATAGCGTGGATTCGTGGAAAAAAAGAAATAAATATATAAAAAAAAATTAAAAATATAAATAAAAACTATATGTATGAAAAGTGTAAATGGTGAAAGTGTCCTAAACATGCCGTTTAAATAATATAAGAAATAAATATGCAAAAAAAAAATGTTTATTCTAAGTTTGCCCGATTATTTAAAGAAATCGCGATTTCAAATTTCCTCAAATTCTATGGATTTGAGAATCGAGGGAGGTTTGCGGAAATAATTTTGTTGAAATTGATCTTTCCAAAACTTAAGCGAAATCCCACGAAAAGATTTACCGAGGGAAGAGATTTCCTAAAACCAAACGTTTCTAAATTCCACTCGAGCCAGCGAATGGAAACGAAGTTATGGAAAACTCTCCCATGATTTATCGAATCGTTTGATTCACCTTAAGGTTCGTAAGTATTAATTTCTACAAATTAAAATTTTATTATTTTTTTTGTATTTTATTTTTTAGGGTTTTGATGACAAGAATGAAAATAAAATAAATAAAAAATACAAAAAAATAAATAATGAAAAACATCATTCACCTAACGCTTTGGGATTAAGTTCAAGCACGAGAAACCCACCCCGACATTTTCATCGGATTATCGGACGACTTATTTTTTTTTTTATGAATTTTATAAACAAAATAAATAATAAAAAAATATAGAAAATAAAAATATACAGCGAGATGATGTCCTCGTCTAAACGCTCAAAGGTTCAGATTGAGAATGGGGAACCTCGTCCCGACGTTTTTCATCGAGTCATCGGACTACTAAAAAGAATAAAGTTTGCAAGAATTTAAACTATGGAGATATTTAAATAAACTGAAAAATAAAATAAAAACGTACCTGTTATAGGTCAAGAATCTCGATACTTGAGCTTTTTCTCTCTCGTAGATGACTTCCCGAAAAGGTGTTTGGGAATCACTCTTCTAGGGAGTGACTCATCTCAATTTTTTGAATGTCCTCGAAGGGTTTCTCTCTAAATTTCTTATTGTCTAAACTATGAGGATGAGAGTCTTATTTATAGGAAGGATGTGGAGTGAAAAATTCTAGAAATTCTAATCCCAATTCGACGAGGAAAAGGAAATAAAACCTAAAAGGAAAGGGAAAAGGTAACCTAATCCCATTTTGACAAGAAAACATTTTCTTTTCCATTTGTTTTTCAGTTTTATTTTTTTATTTTATCTTTCTTTTCTTTTTTCATTTTTTTTTAAATAAAAATAAAATAAATTTTAAAATAAAGGATAAAATTTTTGCGGGACGGCTAAAATGTTGTGTCTACAACATGGCCACATTTCAGAGCCCAAAGTGCCACGCAGGAGCATCCGCCGACCAGAACTCCTTCCCTGAAATCTCCGTTGTACCCAAGAAGGAGCAGTATACCTTATTGGGGCACTGCAACCCAGAACCCTATGTTGTGTCTTTGGACGACCAACTTTGAAGGGAGACTTAACCTTTTTCTCAGTCGGCACTTTGTTTATAGTTTGTTTCTCCTCCAGAAGTCTACGAATCTCTGAGTTTCTCCACCAGTTCGTAAAAAATAAATACTTACGAACAAGTTTGACATGTATTTATTCACGTCAAAATGATATTTTTGTTCAGTACTGTTGCAAAGGTGTAAACGCGTGTATTGGGTCTTGTAAGCATGTTTAAATGCGTTTTTGTCTTTTTTTAATACGCTAGATTAAAAAAGTTGTAATTGACTGGGAGAGATTATTAAAATTAAAAGTAAAATAAGGAATTTGCCACCGAATAATAATATGTTGCGGGTACATGAAAATGCAACAAAACAATAGAGAACTGGTATATAATATAAGGAAAAAATAATTACAACTTATTACAAATATTATTAATCAAACCAAAGAATTAAGTTTCTCAAATAAGAAACAAAAATGAAATAAACAAATTCTCCCACTCCCACTCCCACTCCCACAGTCATCTACTTCTCCTTCCCCTTCTTTCTCCCAATCTTAACTATATGTTTATAGCGCGACAAACAACATTCAACAATTACTCAGAAAAATGAAAAATATATGTAAAAAATCATCAGCACTCAAAAGCAAGACTTCTTGATTTTGTAACGATAGAAAACCGTCTTCTTCTTCCTTGAACAGTTTTCAATGGTGAGAATAATTTTTCCCGGTTCATTGGTCCTGAAGGTGTTGCGAACCGGCCCTTCATTTGCTCCCATCTTCTTCCCATTCTGAACTATAATGGTGTACGATCCCTCGTCCGCCGGGACAAATTCCTCCTTGTAAGTCACCTCCCAACCCAGAACCGTCAAGTCCCAAATAAATGTAGTTCCAGCCTAAAAACAAGTCCCATTTGAGAGTTCAATTTTATTTTAATTTGGTCGCTAAATTATATCAAGAAATAGTTCACTTTTTCTTTTTTTATACAACCGGTTGAAAAAGAGGGATTTTAAACACTAAACTTTCTATTAAAGAGAGAAGCATACTAGTTAACCGTGCATAAATAATTCTAATAAAATTATTAAAATATTTTAAAATTATTCTACTTTGTGACTTGCACATGCGTAGTGGAGTTAACACAAGTTAGCATTAGGGTCCAAAAATCAGAACAACATAACATTTTGAAACTTGATGGAAAAAATTAAAAAATGTAGGACCTAATTGACAATAGAGCGAAACTTTAGGGAAAGAAGTATAATTAGTCCAATCTGCATAACAAAAATGTTCTCTGTGTACCTCTGGTGCAGGTATTTCGATGATGACAGTTGAACCGGCCTTGACCGGAAGTTCTGAAGCTGAGCCGTCTTCAGTTGTGAACTCAAAATCATTGTCTCTCTTGAACCCACCATACCCAATTGGGATTTCTTCAATTTGAATGTACCTATCAAGATTTTTTGAGTCAAATTTATCAGCTTTTTGAGTCTTAAGGCTAAGATAAAAAATAAAAAAAAATGAACAAACTCAAGACTTACTTGAGCAGAGTCTCTGTAACCTTGGTCGGACGAGCAACAACAAATTTGCTTTTGGTTCTTTGGGTCAAAAATGGCGATAACAGAGCATGGAAAGCATAGTACCAGAAAGGAACATTAATGAATATCTGCTCACACAAAAAAAGAAAAAAAAACATTAGTAAAATCTTCAAAATTGGATCTTGTTTTATTAATTAGAATCAAAATCTTACATTTCTGGCGACCAATTCTGGGTAGTTGTCTTGGAGAAGCGCAACGGCTTGTTTCACGGCGACTCGGACCTCTTTCTTGGATGGTCCAGGTGAGTTCTTGAGGTCATTGATCTGAAGCAAAGAATTGACACTATCGGACTTGAAATCAAGCTTCTTAATCCCCTGCTCCATCAACTGGAACCTCCACCTCAAGAACTGCTCTCTCTTCTCCTCTGTTCCAAATGTCTTCTTGTACATCTCTTCGTCGTCTAAAACCCCGAAAATATTGTAACAAATGGGGTGGCCTTCGCGATCACAACCGCTCATATAAGCAGCTGAAGAAGCGAAATCAAATCCCAAATCTTCTTCCAAAATGGAGTCGATCTTCAATTCCTTCCTCCATTGAAGGGTCTTTTTGAGCATCTCAAAGGCCTCATTCACCTTAAACTCCCTTGCCCTCAAAAACTTCAAGAGAACCATATCGATTCCCTCCGCCCCTTTACTAGGCAAAATGGGTATTCCCCAGATTGATACATCTTCATCAATTTCAACCTTCTTTTCTTCTTCTTCTCCTCCTTTCGATTTTTCGCATTCCGCTGCTTTCTCTTCGACACCAGACTCGGGTTTCTCCTTTTCGTCTTCTCCTACGGGTTTGGTTTCCTCCTCTTTCTTGGCCTCTACCTTCTCCTTGGGCTCTTCTTTTTTGAAGAGGGTGTTTCCATGGATGGATTTTTCGAGCTTCGATTTCAGATCATTCAGTGCCTTTTTCTCGTTTTCTTTCAGATCGGTAAGAAAATTGCTCTCTTCCTTGAAGGAAGAGTTTTTCTCCACAATCTTGGGCTTGGCATCACCCACCTCCTCGGCCGCCGCCTCCGCCTCAACTTTTCCGGCGGCTTTCTCGGCCTTCAGAGGCTCCTCTTGTGGCGGAACAACAAGCTCTGCCACATGGGTTGTTTCGGTCTTAACCTCAACAGTCATGGTTAATGAATGATATTCAAAATTCGAATTCTGAACACCGATTTGTCTTCCTGTAAATTTGATGAACAAAGAAAATTTAATAACGCAAAAGGAAAAATTTCCCAGGAAAATCAGAAAGAAAATGAAGAGAAAAATGTCTCCTACTCACCTTGAGCTCGGCTTTTGATTCTCCCTCACACTCCCTCTCGCCTCTTTGTGGTTTGTGAAATGGCAAAGAGGCGAGTAATGGTTATATATACTTTGAGAAGTCGAAAATGGACCCACAACGGTCAATTTACTTGGTGCCACCGCATATGTGATATGTTTAGGAGCCGTTGGGATTCTTTTTCCGAGGGCCGTGCTAGCTTGGAGTCCAGCAAACTTTGGCTTGTTGTAATCGTTACATGGGTCCACATTCTCTTTTTGTTCAACATTTTAAAACATTTTTACAGGAGGAGTGCTTAAAGGCAGGGACAATTCTACACTGCAGTTTGGCTACATGGTACGACATCTCAATTATTACGGGCCCACTAAATTTCCTTTATCATCTTTATGGGTGATTTTCCCAAAAAAAGAAGCAGAGTCTCAAAATTATTTTTTTAGGATGAACAAAATAACGGGTATACGGCTGTCTGTTTTTGTAATTGGAGTTTTATTTGTTTGATAAAGATAGAAGATAACGTCATTTTGACTATCGTTTCAATTTTTAGATTTTTCAAAGTATTTTTTTTTAATTTATAATAGTATAAATAAAAAAATGACTCATGAAGAACTAATGTCTATTTAGATTAAAACAGTGACTCATGATGATATTTATGACAAACAAGTGTCCATTTAAAGAATTTTTTAAAATAATAAAAAATAACTCGTGACGATACTTATGATGAACACGTGTTCGTTTAGAGGATCGTTTAAAGTAATGATGAAGATGACACTCATATCCCGGCCCCTTGGCCGAGGGGAGAAAAAAAAGACAATAAGTATAGAATGTGATCGAGCCTGTGGCTAGGGCTAGTGTGATATAAAATGTGAGATATGTGGTTCAACCTGCGACTGGGGTCGACAAGCTCAAATCCTCTAGATCTAAGATAAGTGGGAACCACATAATATGTCCCAACCTGTGGCTGGGGGTAAAAATGAGAGATCAAAAATATAAAATGTGCCACAGTCTAAAGCTGAGACTGATTCTCAGATGACCGAACCTTTACAGGTTGTTTACGTATCTTAGCATTACGCCGATGATCAAATTTAGCGTAATTCACCGAATGCCCCTTTCAGGGCAGAAAACAAACATTCGTGAAAATGCTCATTGAATGACAATGAAACAACTAACACATGTAAGAATTATACACAGACGAGCATGCACACTCATATTTTTATTTTTTACCGAATAAAACATTAGTCATCCTTAAGTGATCTACAAAATCTCATTTATTTATTTTTTTATTTTTTTAAAGGCTACTTTTGCAATTTGAGACCTTTTTCACCCTTGGGAATGAATAAATTTTTTATTTTGACCCGATAAGGAGATTAAAAAAATCAGTGCGTCTTTTACCTTCATGGTTTAGATTTGGCTAGGTCTTCCATTTTTCTTTCCTTGGCTATTAAAATTAATTCCAATGCTTGGATTCTAAATCCCTGTATACTTTATATTTTAATCAACTCCTACAAACTGGATTAGTCAAAGTATGTACAAAAATTTAAAGCTTATGGATGTTAATTGTGGTTACATCCATAAGTAGCTTGGTCTATTTATTCGAGTATCCCGTTTTACCTGGTATGATATTCTATATTGATTTGACTTGAGCTTGACAAACATGATTTGGATAATAATCAAAATTTTCTCTAAAATTCATATCACAAGATGACCCCCTCAACTAACGATTTGAACCATTTTTTTTTTCACAATGAGACTTTTGAGTAACTGAAGAAAGATGTCTCTCGATGATTTTTCTTTTTTTTTGTTTTTAGCATCGTGGCGTCCTAAGTAATCCATGTAACGAGTTTTGGGCAATGATCTCAGTCCAGTTGGCCCAAGTCACCAGATGTTGAAGCACCCCTACAGTTTAATACTTGAATTACCTAAATCTCTAGTCTGTTAATCTAATTTCTTTTTTCATTTCGTTGTTTTTTTTTTTTTTTTTTTTCTTTTTTTCTTTTTGAGAAGCATCTTTGAGATATTATGGATGATGAACAAATCTCTTGAACTCAAAAGTTTTTTTTTGGATGGTGGCTTTGCTTTAAGATGGATAGTCGAGCCGATAGATAGGTCATTTCAGTAATAAATTTTTTTGGTTGATAACTTTTTGGATAATGGCTTTTTCGGGTGAGGGTGATGGTTTTTCTTTATGACGGATTGCTTAGACGATGGGATATGCCATTTGGGTAATGGATTTTTGGGTAATGGCTTTTCGGGAATGACTTAACTTTATGACAGATTGTCTAGCCGTTGGATGGTTCATTTGAGTAATGGATTTTTTTGGTAGTACCTTTTCGGATAATGGCTTTTTGGGTAATGGATTTTTGGATAATGATTTCCGGGTGCTATCTTTCTGGGTAAGGGGTTTTCAAGTAATGGATTTTCGGTTGATGGATTTTTGGATAATGATTTTTGGGTGATGGCTTTCAGGGTAAGGGATTTTTTAGGTAATAAATTTTTGGGTGATGAATTTTTGGGTAATGGTTTATGGATGATGGCTTGCTTTACGGATGGCCTAACTGGTGGATTTGGGGTGAAGTTTGGAAATGTGTATTGAAAGATGCTCAAGATTTTCTGACACTCATCTAGCTAAGGCGAGTCATCATGTTTTAGTTCCTCTTAGATCAAAATTTCTTTTAGTATCAAAATCATATTGATCATGCTCAAGTACATTCTCAACACAGATCACATACAAATAGTTATGAAATATTTTTAAAAAAATAAGCATTAAATATTTGAGACATAGTTTAGGCAACACAGTAGTATTTATTGAAAGATTAAATCCATGTACAAACCAAGTCCCCTACCATCTAGAAAGCCAACTAGAAGAAGAGGTGGATTTTTGAATTTTTCCCAAATTTATCTTAGTAGACCAAGTTCACAAGTGGTACTCCAAGGTTAGGCTTTGGCTTGTAACGGGATGACATATTCAAATAAAGCTTAGGAGTAAGCTAGGGTGAATTCAACTGAAAATTCTCCCGTTAGTTGGTGAATTTACTTGGAGATGGGGTATTGACAGTTCATGGCTATTTGGATAGGATGGTACCCCGAATTAGCGGATAGGATGATTTGGGTTATAGAAAGATAGGTAATTCAAGGTATTAGGGATGGGGTATGATTTTAAGTTTTGTGAAACTGCAGGAGTACAACTTGATTTGGGGGGTATGGGCCAAGTAGCTTATTCAAGGTATATGGGTGGTGAGGCTGATTATTATTTTATTTAGGTATGGTTTGGATTGGTGGTTTTGATTTAGTGAGACTATGGGGTACCACTTGGTTTAGGGATATGAGTCAAGTAGACGTTAGTTAGTATCTTGGCTGGAAGGGTATCACTTGATTTGGGGGATATGGGTCAATGTGATTTTCATTCGGGAGGGAAGTCCTTAAAGCTTATTTGGTAGCCATTTTTCTTCTTTTTACCTTTTTTTTTTGCACGATTCACTCTTGGATAACTATTTTTTTTTTTCAAATTATGTAAAAAAAAAAAAGAGAGAAAAAGAAAAAAAGAAAAAAAAAAAAAAAAAACACATACCATAACTTAAGCTTATTTACAAGCTAGAATGAAAAGATAACAAAATAAAATAAAACATTTGGATTTAGATTTTTTGGACTTATTTGGACATTTTTAGGCTCGACCCTCTAACTATCCCTAGCGGAGTCGCCAGCTGACGCGCCCCAATTTTCTAGAAAGAAAAGGATATGAAATAAGTAAAATTGACTCAAAAAATATGGTCAAACCAAATATTCATTTAAAGAGTTTGGGGGTCGGTTATGCTCGGAGAAGGTATTAGGCACCCCAAGACTCTTATCCGAAAATGGTACCTTATGTCCAATTAAATCTAATTAGTTTAAGTCCAAATGTATTATTTTATTAAAAAAAAAAAATCTCTCTTATGAAAATCTTTTTGGTGTTTTCGGAATTAGAATAGACAAAATTTTGGTATTTTTTGAAATGTTCCTCCGATATGATCTCTTATCAGATATTAAAAGATTTAACAAGGATGAGCCTTGGGGAATTTTAATATGCTGGATCTTAACATTAGACTAGGTTGGTAATTTTATCTAGGTAAATTTTAAGAAAGAAAATATTTGAAAAGCAAGAAAAGTTTTTTGAATATTTAAAAAAAAAAATACATTTGAAAAATATTTTTATTTGTATTCTTTTTATTCTTTAAGAGGAGATTTTGAAAAATCTTTTCCTTATTTATTGTTTCTTTCTTTTTAGAAAGATCTTTCTTCCCCCTTTTTTTTAAAAGAAAAGATTTGAAGATATTTTTTGAAATATTTTTTTAGAAAAGATTTGAAAATATTTTTATTATTTTTTTGAAAAAAATAATTTTTTTTCTAAGGATCTTCATTTTTTATTATTTTTGAAAGATGACAAAAAATTGAAAATCCTCTTTTATTTAATCTTTTTTTTTTTTTTAAAAAAAAAATGGATTTGAAAAAAAACCTTTTTTTTTTGGAAAGAAAAGATAATTTTTTTAAAGATTTCTCTCTTTTTATTTATTTTTTTTAAGAAAAGAACAAAGAAAGAAAAGAAAAGAATATTTATTTATTTATTATTTTTGCTAACTTAACTTAGCTTAAGATCCATTTAAGGGAAGCTTCTTCTTAAACCCATCGTCTTAAAATTTCAAGCTTTTGTGAAATCAAGAACGATGGTTTAGAAAACACTTCTTTATAGTAGGGTCTTAAGTTTTTATTTTATTTTTTAATTTTTTTTTCTTTTTCAAAAACATAAATAAAAAGATGAAAAAAAAAGTAAAAAGAAGAAAAAGTTTCTCATCTAATACTTTATTTTTTACTTTATTATTTCTTGATTCTTCCTTTTTAGATATAGCAATAACATAAATAAAAATATGATAAAATAAAAATAAATAAATAAATAAAAAAGTTTCTCATCTAGCGCTCGGAGGTAAGCTTGAGAAGGAAGAACCTCGTTCTAGCGTTTACATGGAATCCTCGGATGATTTTAATAAAATTAAACTTACAAGAATTTAAATAGCGATAGCGAAAAAAATTGATGAAAAGAATAAGAGAAGAAACATACATGTTCTCGCAAAGATTCCTAACACACACGTTTTTCTCTCTCGAAGACAGCTCCCCGAATGAGTTTTTCTTTGAGAATCGCTCCCTAGAAAGATTTCTCTCTGATTTTTTTTGTGTCTAAAACTCTCAAGGTTTTTCTCTTAATAATTTTTCTTGGCCCCTGACAAGTGAGGATGAATGCCTTATTTATAGGAGAATTTAGGTGGTAAAAAAACACAAAAAAACCTTTATAAACCCTAACCCTAGCCGCTGTTTTTTTCCTCCTTTTGTTTGGGGGTGGGGGGTGTAAGGAGTGAGACATATTAGGACAGGGGCGCGCTTACACATGTGCCTTGTCACCATGCGTACGTTTTTAATTTTGTTTATTTTTTTTTCATTTTAGGCAATAATTGGAATTAAGTATCCTTAAATAACAAGATTTGTATTTGGTTTGGTGGCAAGATACCTTATTGGCATGTTTGGCTGGACGGAATCGGGGCGAAATGGAATCTCCATTCCGCCCTTGATTACCATTCCGATGTTTGATTTCCATTGGAATAAAAAGTAAGAGAATTAGATTCTATCGTAGATGGGCTGGAATCAAGTCCAGCCTAATAGAATCAAAAATAAAATTACAAAAAAAAAAACCATAGCATGATCCAGCCGAATCCAGATTTTAGAGAACAGAAACAGAAATTAGAGAACAGAAATTAAAAATTGAGAACAAAAACAAAAATTAGATAATAGAAACTGGAAATTGAGAATAGAAGTAGAAATTAGGGAACAGAAGTGAGGGAATGAATGAAATAGTGAAATATAATAAAATTTTGTTATAAGGGTATAATGAGAATTTTATTATATTTCACTATTGCATTCATTCCCTCATTTCATATTAACCAAACAAGCGAATGGAATAGTGATTCCATTGACAATTCCATTCTACTCTTTCTATCATTCCATTATTTCTTCCATTCCTTTCCACCATTATTCCATTCCGTCCAACCAAACGAGACGTATATGTTTTGAAAATTAAAAGGGTTCAAATCCTCTAAACCCCATTTTTACACAACTTTTATTTTATTTTCTTTATTTTCAAGACGTATATGTTTTGAAAATTAAAAGGGTTCAAATCCTCTAAACCCCATTTTTACACAACTTTTATTTTATTTTCTTTATTTTCTTTTTCTTTTATCTCTTCTCTCACTTACTCTCTCTCTAAATTCTTTTCTTATTTTTCTATATTTTTCTCTTTTTATTGTTTTCTATTTTATTATTTTATTACTTTTATTTTTGTTTCTTTTTTTTTTTGTTTTTTTTTTCCTATTAAAATAACAAAAATAAAATAATAAAAGTATAAATAAATCTTAAAATAAAATAAAAATTATTTTTGAGGATGGTCAAAATGGCGTGTCTACAACTCTCATTTTCAATCCTAATATCATCTCCCGAATCAACCACACAAGAAAACCAACACCAAAAATCATCAAGCCATGGCCAAAAAGAAAGTGACACAGTAAAAGAAATCGTTTCTTCTCTATTAGTTCACTGATTCTTCTCTATCAGTTCACTGATGTAACATTCTTAATTTTATAAATTAGAATTATAAAGTTGTTGGAACAATTAAATAAAAATTTTGGTGCAATTAAAATTCTCTATTGAAAATCACAAAATTTAGGTGCCAAATTAATGGAATTAACTTAAAAATAAATAATCCAATGGTCCACCATAGTTTGCGCTCATCATTTTTGGCCCAAATAGTACATTTGGACAACTTAATACTATTTTAAAAATACCATAAATAGAAGGTGCGAAAATTGATAAATTATAAAACCCAATATAAATAGTTAGAGCCCAAGTAGTATTAGAAAAGCCCAAAATTAGTTTTGACATAACCCAATACCCAAGTCATAATCCATATCCACTTTCCTAAGTGTTTGTATCCTACCCATATCATAACCCATAACCCATAACCCAAGACACTACCCATATATATATATATATATATATATAAAAGAAGAAGAGTTTAGAATTCATGTGAGAGGCCAAGGACCAAGACAAAAACTCTTTTTTTTGCCTTCTCTTTCAACCTCCATCAGCATAAGTGAAGAAAAGAAGAGAAGACGAGAGAGAAATTGAGCAATCGAGAGAGGAAAAGGGAAGAAGAAAGATCATGGGAGATTTGGAGAAAGAAATTTGAGAAGATCCATAGCTGAAATCAATTCTTGGTGGATGATTAAGCTCAAATTTGGTAATGTCCTAACCTTATAAATTTTTAATAAATGTTCTAACATGAATTTTTATGATTCTAAAGGTAAAAATATAAAGTATATTTGGATTAAACCTAGTAAGACTTGGGTTTGGTCATATATGAGTTGGTTAGGTTGAGTTAAACATGATATTTGGATGAAATCAGCATGCATGAAATCTAATTTTCTTTTTAAAATATGGTGTAGAACTTCAACTTTGTTATTTTTAGTTTTGGGAGAGAAAATTTGAGAAAACCATAATGTAAATGAACCTTAAATGAATTAGAAATGTAAGACCTAAATCGTAACACATACGTCATTAATAGGTGTATTTTAGAGCATCAGGAAAGTGGGGGGAAAATTTTGTTAATTTAAAGTCCAAATAAAAAGTTTAGGGGAAAAATTGAAAATTTAGAAACATTAAATTTAAATTGGGATTCAAATTTTCCATTCAATTTATAAAATTTTAACTATTAGGGACCAAATTACAAATTTAGAAAATGTTAAAAATGAAAATTTAACTAGAAAAGAGACTTTAAGAAGTTGGGGGGGGGGGGGGGGGGGGAGAAAAGGGTAATTAATTTGAGTTTATTTAAAAAAAAAACACATATATATATAGGTGTGTGTTTGTTTCAGTCGATGAAGCAACGTCGCTTGCTAGATGTAGGGAGAACGAAAATGGGCAACGTGGAAAACTAAGATCAAATTTCCTCCACTAAAATCATGCAAGATATATATGGGATCATGCAAGAGAAATTAATCAAAAAATCTCAAACCCATTTGGAGAAATTTCTAGAGAGAGAGAGGAAAACAGAGGGGGAGTTCTCGGTGGTGTGTCTCGTCCTGCGATGGGTAAGGGGAATTAGCGTGCATGTGTGTGGGGTAGTTTGAGTGTGTTCTGCTCTCCGTTCGTTGACTACTCTCCGGTGATCGTGGGATGGATTGATTGTTGCCGTTAATTTCGGTGTGGGATCGACGGCCGTGGAGTGAGATCGTCAACCCTGTAAAAACGTTGCCGTTCGTCGTCGTCGATTTGGTACGTAATTGTGTGTAATCTTTTTCTAATTATTCTTGGTGAGTGTATGCATGTATGGGGTTGCGAGTTCGGTCGGTAAAGTTTCGGCGGTGTGTGTGTGCGCTCTGTTTTTGGTTTGGTGCAGATAATGTAGGTATGTGTGCTCCATTTTTGTGCCAACCGTAGGTGGTGTGTGTGTCATCACCATCGATCAAACCGACGATCGACAGTGGTGTGAGGGTGTTTTGTTGTGTGCATGTGAGCGAAGAGTGTATGAGAGTGTCGTTGGTGTGTGTGTGTTCCCTGTTTTCGTTTGGTACAATGGTGTGTGGGTGTAGGTTTTCTATTCGGATCGTCGGTTGTCGATCGTCGACGATCGTGTGTGGTCGTCATCGGTCAGTGGTGAGCGGTTGTGACGGGTGTAGGGAGATCGACGGTGAGTGAGAGTTAGAAAGAAAGCGCATCGTCAGCCGGTGGGTTTGTAGGTTGTCGTGTTCGTTGTTACTGCTGTGTGTGTATGTGTTCCGACGGTGATGGTGTTGCGGGTGTGTGTGTGTGTTCGGAGGTAACGTCGTCGGTGAGGAGAGAGAGAGAGAGAGAGAGAGAGAGAGAGAGAGAGAGGGTCGGTTGAGCAAGGCATGAGAGGGGCGTCGGGCGGTCGGGCGGAACAGGAAAAAAAAAAAAAAAAGATAAAGGAAAATTTCACTTTTAACCCCATCAAAAATTTAAACTCATTTCGCAACCCGGGAACGATTCGGAATGGATAATATTTCCATTAAATATTATTTTCAAAATTCTAGCATACAAATTTTGTATCTGGAATAATAAATTGGGGATCGTTGTATTACTAAATTTTATGTAGACAATTTTAACAAAAAAAAAAAAAAAAATTAAACCGAATAATAATTTTACATAATAAAATGAGGGGAATGGGAAATTATGAAACATAGGGCTTGCATTGCACGATTAGGTTATTTTTCTCTATAATATTAATTTAGGCCTTGTCACAAATAGGTTCACATGTACCGGAGGATCAATAGCGGATAGTCGGTAGAGCTTTTGAGAGCGGATTATCAGGTGAGTGTACTGTCTTCTTGCCAAACTATTTATATATATATATATAAATGTGTGTGTAAAATGGTTTTACTTGGACTGTATGATTTTATAAATTATATGGATCAAGCAGGTTTTGGGTAAGTTGAGAAAATGGATTTTCGCTAAATTATGGTGGTTTTAAAAGGAAGTTGAAAAATGAGTTTTGTTGGATTTGGTGGACTTTAAAAGAGAGTGGAAAAATGGTGAGTTGAGGAAATGGATTTTCGCTAAATTATGGTGGTTTTAAAAGAAAGTTGAAAAATGAATTTTGTTGGATTTGGACTTTAAAAGAGAGTGGAAAAATGGAATTGTTGAAATTCGACGGTTTTCAAACGAAAGCGAAGAATATGATTTTAGGATTAAAAGTCGGTTTTGGAGAAAAAAAAGTGGATGTTGGGGATTTTGATGATATTGATGAGACGAGTTTATTGATGTTGTTGATTTGTTGATGTTGTTATCGATTTAACGATATTGTTGATTTTATCTGCTTCGGTAGAGCGTTGATTATTTATTGAGTTGTAGTTGGTGATGATGTTGTTGATTTAATGATGTTATTGATGTTATGTCTTGCCGATGGGCGGTCCGACAGACGATTATTGATATTATATCCTGCCGATGGGTGGTCCGGCAGATGATTATTGATATTGTATCCAGCCGATGGGTACTCCGGCATATGGATATTGATATTATGACCTGTCCGATAGGCGGTTTGAGCATATGGTCATTTGTTCTGCTAGGAAGGCTTATCCTACCGATGGTACGGTACCGTTGCAACTCCCGATTGTGATGTTAAAATGATCACATGGCTAGCCGAGGTGTGATGTGTTGTGTTGTGGTGTGGTATGGTGTAATGTGGTGTCGTATATGGTGATTGGGATGAGTACATTTATACATATTCTTTTATACTGGATTGGTATGTTCTGATGTCATTATACTATATGGTCAGTTGAATTATTCTAGTTAAATTTCATTGTTTAGTTGGGATGCTATATGTATATATAGATGTCGATTTTGTGGTGACAGGAAAAAATTTTCCTTATGGTATGAGACATTTGTATATTATGAGATTTTTATTTGATATGTGATATTTATATGCTTTATACTTGATCCATCTAAAATATTTTTATTAAGAAGGTAGTACACTCGCAGGTACAACAGTTAGGAGTCGGTCCCTTACTGACACTAGGTAGAGTCCGGCGATGGTGTAGTATGACAGTATTTTGGAAGGGGCTGTCTGAGGCGAACCTGTGAGAGCTTCATTGTTGTTATACTTTTGTTGTTATTAAAATTCAGGGACAGGTGTGTCCCCAATTAGAGATGATGTATATGGTGACAATTGTGGTTGTATATTTATGTATGCACTTTGTGGTTTGGTAGTTGGTTTGACATTCAGATGATGTCATGTCGACGTCACGTCGACCCCAGGGTGATGGGTGTCCAGGATGGGGTGTGACAATTTATGGTATCAGAGCCTAGGTTATAGGTTCTGTAGACTTGCCAGTTGTTGTGTCAGTAGAGGACCATGAGATAGGAGACGTGCCAGTCGTCTAGTCAGTAGGGGACTTTGAGATTGGGTGTTGGTGAGTGATTTTGGTACTCTCTTAATAGTTACTTAACATAAATTAATTACTGTCATTTTCCTGGTTGGCCTAGTTGGTTGGTTGTTGAGTTGAACTTTATTGCAGATATTTGGTATGGAGCGTGGGAACGAAAGCTCTAGGAGTGTAGGACCCCAGAGGCTAGTGGAACTCCCGAGGCAAGCGGAACCCAAGGACAGGGTGATAGGCTGCAAGATAGCCTAGATGCAGTTGAAAGGATTCTGCAGGCTGCTGCCCAGTTGACTAAGTAGTAAGCGAGGATAATGGGAAGCCAAAGGGCTCAAAGTAAGATTTCCACATCTCAGGCAGTGCGATTAAAGAGGTTCAAAGAATTGGACCCTCCGGTCTTCACTGGGACAGTAGGTCCAGCTGCCGCGGAAAATTGGCTTAGAGGTGTGGGTCATATGTTCAAGGCGATGGGGATTGTCGACGATAGTCGAGTTCCCCTTGCCACCTTTCAGTTAAAAGAAGAGGTGGAGCATTGGTGGGAATAAATGAAAAGGTTGATTGTTGGCTCTGGCGAAGAGATTACGTGGGACCGTTTCGTTGCCGCGTTTAATGAGACGTATTTTCCCGACTCTTATCGATTTCAGATGGAGGAGGAATTCATAGTTTTGAAGCAAAAAGAGATGATGGTGCAGTAGTATGAAGTTAGATTCTATGCTTTATCCCATTTTACCCCGGATCTGGTAAAAACGGAAGAAACAAAATGCTGACGTTTCCAAAAAGGGCTCAATTTAGAAATTAATTCCAGTTTGACTAGCAGGCAGATCAAGAGTTATACAGAGTTGGTAAATACAGTGAAATTAGTTGCGAGAGATGTTCATGAAGCTAACGAGAGTTGTGAGCAGTTCAAGAGGAGCCAATTTGAGTCACTCCACAGATTTCCTGGTGGCACTTCACGAGGGGCAGTACCTCGACCGCCAGTTGTTCGGGCCACATCATTTGGCCAATCCGTCAGGAGTCGTGGTCCCTGGCAATCATACTCCGAGCGACATCAAAGTGTATCAGAATCTAGTATTAGTCCGCGGAGGTAGGGAAAGATTCAACCGTCTAGCCAAGTGGGAGTAGGTAGATGCTATCAGTGTGGATCACCGGATCACTTTATCAGAGACTGTCCCAGGGGAGGACCGACATGTTTTCTTTGTCATGAGCTGGGTCATATATCGACGAACTGTCCAAAATTTGCTTCTACATCTGTACCTGCCGCGAGCGGTGTGGGTAGTGCTGGTCCTAGCACTATCCAGGGGCGTGGTAGAGGATCGACTGGTAGACATCTGATGCGAGACCATGTTTTTTCCACCACTCAACAGGATGCCCAAGCTACACCCGACGTTGTCATAGGTATCATGTCATTATATGCTAAAGATGCTCGTGTACTTATTGATTCTGGTTCTATGCATTCATTTGTTTTGGCAACCTTCATGATGCATGTAGGCAGATTTTCCATTTCTTTATCTTATCGTATAGTTATCTCTACTCCGATGGGTGAGTCGATATGGATTGATAGTGTGTTCAAAGACTGTCCGCTTCGGATTGGTGGTAGGAAGTTGTCGGTAGATCTATTACCCTTGAATATTTACGATCTTGATGTAATACTGGGTATGGAATTGTTGTTCGGCTATCATGCCACGGTGGATTGTTTTGAGAAGAAAGTGATCTTTCGAATCTTAAGCGAGCCAGAATTTGTATTCTTGGGAGATAGAATGATCTTTCCTGTTAGTTTGATTTCAGCCCTAGAAACTAGGAAATTATTGCAGAAAGGATGTCAGGGATACCATGCGAATGTGATTGACACCAGTCAAAGAGAAGTTTCAATAGAAGATATTCCAGTGGTCAGAGATTTTCTTGACGTGTTTCCAAATGAATTGCCAAGGTTGCCAATAGATAGGGAGATGGAATTCACTATCGAGTTGCTTCCCGGAACTGCTCCCATATTGGTTCCACCCTATCGTATGGCGCATACTGTGTTGAAAGAATTGAAGGTGCAATTACAAGATTTTTTAGACCATGTGTCTATCAGGCCCAGTGCCTCCCCATGGGGATCCCCAGTGTTGTTCGTGAAGAAGAAGGATGGCACGATGAGAAATATCGACTTTCGGCAGCTGAATAGGGTGACGGTTCGAAACAAATATCCGTTACCTAGAGCTGATGATTTGTTTGGCCAGTTTCAGAAAGCTAAAATGTTTTCCAAGCTAGATCTTCGATCGGGGTATCACCTATTGGAAATCAGAGACAGTAACGTGGCAAAAACGGCGTTCTGTACGGGGTATGGACATTCTGAATTTTTGGATTATGCCATTCGGATTGACAAATGCCCTGCTACCTTCATGGATTTGATGAATCAAATCTTTCAACCTTATCTAGATCAATTTATTATCGTATTCATTGACGATATATTGATCTATTCCCAAAGTAGAGACGAGCATGCAGAACATCTTCGAATTGTGTTGCAGATGTTGCGGGAGAAGAGGTTATATGCGGAATTCAGTAAATGCGAATTCTGGTTAGATAATGTGATATTTTTGGGGCATGTTATTTCAGGAGACGGTATTGAAGTTGATCCAAAGAAAGTTGAAGCTGTTGTTTAATGGGAAAGGCTGAGAAATGTGATGCAAGTGCGAAGCTTTTTAGGATTTGCGAGTTATTATCGACGGTTTGTGCAGGGATTCTCTGTTATAGTAGCCCCGTTGATTCGATTGACCCGCAATAAAAAATCCAAATTTGAGTGGACCGATAAATGCGAGCAAAGTTTCCAGGAGTTGAAGAATAGATTGATATCAGCACCAATACTGTCCCTTCTGTCAGAAGGAGGTGATTTTGTGATTTATAGTGACGTGTCACACCAAGGACGAGGATGTGTTCTGATGCAGCATGGTCACGTAATCACATATGTATCTCGGCAATTGAAGAACCATGAGCGTAATTACCCGATGCATGATTTGGAATTGACAGCAATTGTGTTCGCTTTGAAGATTTGGAGGCACTACCTGTATGGCGAGACTTGTGAAATATACACCGACCACCAGAGTTTGAAATACTTGTTTACTCAGCAGAAGCTAAATTTGAGGCAGAGGTGTTGGATAGAGTTGATTAAAGATTATGATTGCACCATCCACTATCATCCGGGAAAAGCATAATGGGGTTTGGAAAGAAAGGGAAATTGAGTCCAAGATACATCGGACCATATGAAATTCTAAAGTGGATTGGCATGACAGCATATAGACTTGGGTTAATGCCAGAGTTGTCTCGACCACACGACATTTTCCATGTATCGATGCTCCGGAAATATGTGCCAGATCCTTCTCATGTGTTAATTTTACAGCCGATCGAATTGGAAGCAAACTTGACCTTTGTTGAGGAGCCAGTCCAAATTCTAAGCCGTAAGGACCAGGTGTTGCAAACAAAGACGATCCCGTTAGTCAAAGTGTTGTGGTGCAGTCATGTGGCGGAAGAGGCGACGTGGCAGCAGGAAGACGAAATGAGGAACAAATATCCACATTTGTTCAATTAGGTAATAAAAAATTTCGGAAAGAAATTTCTTTTAGGAGGGAAGAGTTGTAAGACCTAAATCGTAACACATACGTCATTAATAGGTGTATTTTAGAGCATCAGGAAAGTGGGGGGAAAATTTTGTTAATTTAAAGTCCAAATAAAAATTTTAGGGGAAAAATTGAAAATTTAGAAACATTAAATTTAAATTTGGAATCAAATTTTCCATTCAATTTATAAAATTTTAACTATTAGGGACCAAATTACAAATTTAGAAAATGTTAAAAATGAAAATTTAACTAGAAAAGAGACTTTAAGAAGTTGGGGGGGGGGGGAGAAAAGGGTAATTAATTTGAGTTTATTTTAAAAAAAAAACACACATATATAGGTGTGTGTTTGTTTCAGTTGATGAAGCAATGTCGCTGGCCGGATGTAGGGAGAACGAAAATGGGCAACGTGGAAAACTAAGATCAAATTTTCTCCACTAAAATCATGCAAGATATATATAGGATCATTGAAGAGAAATTAATCAAAAAATCTCAAACCCATTTGGAGAAATTTCTAGAGAGAGAGAGGGAAACGGAGGGGGAGTTCTCAGTGGTGTGTCTTCTCTGACGATGGGTGGAGGGAATTAGCGTGCATGTGTGTGGGGTAGTTTGAGTGTGTTCTGCTCTCCGTTCGTCGACTACTCTCCGGTGATCGTGGGATGGATTGATTGTTGCCGTTCATTTCGGTGCGGGATCGACGGTCGTGGAGTGAGATCGTCAACCTTGTAAAAATGTTGCCATTTGTCGTCGTTGATTTGGTACGTAATTGTGTGTAATATTTTTCTAATTATTCTTGGTGAGTATATGCATATATGGGTGTTGTGAGTTCGGTCAGTAAAGTTTCGGCGGTGTGTGTATGCTCTGTTTTTGGTTTGGTGCAGATAATGTGGGTATGTGTACTCTATTTTTGTGCCAACCATGGGTGGTGTGTGTGTCATCACCATCGATCAAACCGACGATCGACAGTGGTGTGAGAGTGTTTTGTTGTGTGCATGTGAGCGGAGGGTGTATGGGAGTGTCGTTCGTGTGTGTGTGTGTGTTCCTTGTTTCCGTTTGGTACAGTGGTGTGTGGGTGTGGGTTTTCTATTTGGATCGTTGGTCGTCGATCGTCGACGATCATGTGTGGTCGTCGTCAGTCAGTGGTGAGCGGTTGTGACGGGTGTAGGGAGATCGGTGGTGAGTGAGAGTTAGAGAGAGAGAGTGTCGTCGGCCGATTGGTTTGTGTGTTGCTGTCTTCGTCGTGTGTTGTTACTGCTGTGTGTGTATGTGTTCCAACGGTGATGGTGTTGCAGGTGTGTGTGTGTGTGTTCGGAGGTAACGTCGTCGGCGAGGAGAGAGAGAAAGAGAGAGTGTGGGTCGGCTGAGCAAGGCATGAAAGGGGCGTCGGGTGGTTGGGCGGAACAGAAAAAAAAAAAAAAAAAAAAGATAAAGGAAAATTTCACTTTTAACCCCAACAAAAATTTAAACTCATTTTGCGACCCGGGAACAATTCGGAACGGATAATATTTCCATTAAATATTATTTTCAAAATTCTAGCATACAAATTTTGTATTCGGAATAGTAAATTGAGGACCGTTGTATTACTAAATTTTATGTAGACAATTTTAACTAAAAAAAATAAAAAATTAAACCGAATAATAATTTGACATAATAAAATGAGAGGAATGGGAAATTACGAAACATAGGGCTTGCATTGCAATATTAGGTTATTTTTCTCTATAATATTTAATTTAGGCCCTGTCACAAATAGGTTCACATGTACCAGAGGATCAGTAATGAATAGTCGGTTGAGCTTTTGAGAGCGGATTATCAGGTGAGTGTACTATCTTCTTACCAAACTATTTTTATATATATAAATGTGTGTATAAAATGGTTTTACTTGGACTGTATGATTTTATAAATTATATGGATCAAGCAGGTTTTGGGTGAGTTGAGGAAATGGATTTTCGCTAAATTATGGTGGTTTTAAAAGGAAGTTGAAAAATGAGTTTTGTTGGATTTGGTGGACTTTAAAAGAGAGTGGAAAAATGGTATTGTTGAAATTAGACGGTTTTCAAACGAAAGCGAAAAATATGATTTTTGGATTAAAAGTCGGTTTTGGAGAAAAAGAAGTGGATGTTGGGGATTTTGATGATATTGATGAGACGAGTTTATTGATGTTGTTGATTTGTTGATGTTGTTATTGATTTGACGATATTGTTGATTTTATCTGCTTTGGCAGAGCATTGATTTTCTGCTTCGGCAGAGCGTTGATTATTTATTGAGTTGTAGTTGGTGATGATGTTGTTGATTTGATGATGTTATTGATGTTGTGTTGCTGATGGGCGGTCCGGTAGACGATTATTAATATTATATCCTGCCGATAGGTGGTCCGGCAGATGATTATTGATATTATATCCTACCGATGGGTGGTCCGGCAGATGATTATTGATATTATATCCAGCCGATTGGTGGTCCGACATGTGGATATTGATATTATGACTTGTCCGATGGGCAGTTCGAGCATATGGTAATTTGTTCTTCTAGGAAGGCATATCCTACCGATGGTACGGTACCATTGCAACTCCCGATCGTGAGGTTAAAACGATTACATGGCTAGCCGGGGTATGATGTGTTGTGGTGTGGTGTGGTGTGATGTGGTGTCGTATATGGTGATTTGGATGAGTACAATTATACATATTCTTTTATACTGGATTGGTATGTTCTGATTTCATTATACTATATGGTTAGTTGAATTATTTTGATTAAATTTCATTGTTTAGTTGGGATGCTATATATATATATATATATATAGACGTCGATTTTGTGGTGATAGGAAAAAAATATTTTCCTTGTGGTATGAGACGTTTGTATATTATGAGATTTTTATTTGATATGTGATATTTATATGTTTTATGCTTGATCCATCTAAAATATTTTTATTAAGAAGGCAGTACACTCGCAGGTACAGTAGCTAAAAGTCGGTCCTCTACTGGCACTAGGTAGAGTCCGGCGATGGTGTAGTATGACAGTATTTTGGAAGGAGCTGTCTGAGACGAACCTGTGAGAGCTTCATTGTTGTTATACTTTTGTTGTTATTAAAATTCAGGGATAGGTGTATCCTCAGTTAGAGAGGATGTATATGATGACAATCTGTGGTTGTATATTTATGTATGCACTTTGTGGTTTGCTAGTTGGTTTGACGTTCAAATGATGTCATGTGGACGTCACGTCGGCCCCAGGGTAATGGATGTCCAAGGTGGGGTGTGACAAGAAAAGTTATAGATTTGGGATGAACTCTAGGCTTTACAAAAGTCAAAAACATAGTTTAGAAGCATTGGGTATCAAAAAGATTTTAAGAACCGAAGTTCGGAAGTTTCAAATTCTACACTCGGTTCATCTGAACAACCTGTCTTCAAAAATTCATAACAATTCGTAGAAAAATGAAAAAACTATGAAACTTGTTGCAAATGAAACTAGACTCAATTCGGATCATTTTGAGCTATTATATACTATGTTTGGAACTTGATATGGCACCTTTATGGACCCCAAAACGTACCAAAAATAATCTCGTAAGATATTGACAGCTTTGTTTACTAAACTTCGAAAAATCATAACTAAATGTAGAAAAATAAAAATATGGTGATTTGAAGTGAATTTTAAGGCTGGAGATATCTATTTGCATTGAAAAATATAAAAAGAACAGAAAAAGATTTTAACAGTGGTAAAATAAGTGGGAAACTTGACTGCTCATAGTAAATTGCTCTAATAACACATAATACCGTATTTAGAAATAATAGGATATTAAAGGTACATGCATAAAGTGATGGTGTTAATGAGAGAGTGTTTAGTTTTACTTCTAGTAGCTGGGTGAGCTAAAGTAGGGTGATTCGAGATTGCTAGGTGACCATTCGCATCTTCAGGTAGAGAATTCTATTAATTCTCTTATGTGTCTTTTTTACCATGCATTATATGTATATTTTCTTGTGTGCATATTTGAAAATGTGTTTTCAAATGAAATGAATTTGTGGTAAAAAGTTAAAATTTGGGTAAATCTGGTATTATAAAAGAAATATATACTTGTGTGCTAAATATATCTAGCTGGGTGGTTTTGCGATGATATCATGTTTGGACCGTGGGTCACTGTGGAGTTAACCTTGGGTGAAAATCCGTAAACTAGCGCAGGGGATACTCTAGGTTACATGACTATCTCATTGGATGCTATGGATTCTCAGTGGTACGGTTTGGTTACCAGGCGTTGCAGTAATACACTTGTTGTGTATGTGTTTTAAATTTTTCGACTTGAATTTTATAAGTACGTGTTTTATTATGATATGAGGGTGTATTATATATTGTTCCAGCCAGGGTATTATGGTTTATAAAATCACGTATTTTCTTTAAAATTAGAAAATGTATGGATTTCCCTATTGACCACATTGAGCTCATCGCTCTTTCCCCCCCCTCCTCAGGTAATGCACAAGATAGTGAGCAGGAGTGAACTTCAGTCTGAAAGTACACTATATCATATTTCTAGCTTTGGTGTATTTGGATAATTTTGGTGCTTTCTGTCTCTATGGACCTTTATTTTTATTTTCAAGCATTGTATGTACTAATGGGCCCTGTAGTGCCTTAACATTTGGACTGTTGGTTCATTTGTAACCATTGTTAATTATGTGTCTATTGATGCTACTAAGGGCTCCATGGATGATGTAGAAGCCCAACCAATAATTTAGTTATTTTTATTACAAAATTTCATCACAGTATTGTCAAGTGTTTTAATTAATTAGTAATATCAGTTAGGCATACTTGCTAACTGTAAAACAAATCAATGCTAGAAAAGAACACACCTAGTAAGATTAGGTAATTAAATAAAATTAAGCATCACAGAATAAGAAAAATCACAATAGGGTTATCGGTCGACTACTTAAGTTAGCTGTCCTGGGCCTGATTCATGACCCCAGGATTTAGGGTGTGACATGTTCTCTTTTTGGTATCAGAGCCAAGGTTTTAAAAAGCCTTGGGACTTTAAAAAGTAAATGCAACATCATTAATACACACTAACGAGTTTTTTTTACAGTCCAGAAACATGCCACCAAGAAGGAACATTTGTGCCCAGGCTGCCAATGCCCTAGCTGGAAATGTACCTGTTGGAGAGATTCATAATTTCATGGAAGCCATGTACGAGGCATTTCAAGGAATGACCACTTATGCCTGGGGAAATCGTGGGGCAGATAATGAAAGATAGACATGCTTAAGGGAATTCCTAAGGTTGTCAATTGAGCCATTCCGAGGCGGCCCAGATGTCATTAAGGCTAAGTGTTGGATAAGGACTATGGGTCATCATTTTGATCAACTTCAGATCCCAGTGGTTTACCAAGTTGAGTTTGGAGTCACTAAACTCGAAAGTCAAGCAAAATTTTAGTGGGAGCAAACTAAGATGAGCCATGACATTACCAATATGACTTGGGAGAGGTTTTGTGATTTATTTAATGAGAATTTCTTTCCCCAGCCACTGAAAGAAGAAAAGATACGGTAATTTTACAACCTCACTCAAGGAGACATGATAGTGTTAGAGTACGAGGCCAAATTCTTTCAGTTGTCTCGATTTACACCGGAAGCTATGTCTAGTGAGATAGAGAGGTGTGTGAAATTCGAGACAAGACTTTGACACAATATTTGACAACAAGTAGTGGTGGTTGGTGCCGGTATATACTCTCAATTGGTGGAAACAGTACTTAGGGTGGAGCAAGATCATCTTCTTTATCTAAAAAAGATCGGGGGTAAGAAGAACATAAGCGAAAGATCCCGAAAGATGACTTGGAAGAACTAAAACCGTGGAGAAATACAAGACAATACTGGAAAAACAAACGGGAGTGGTGGCAAGAGTAGCTCATTTGGCAATAGACATTTCGGACCTTATATCTGCTACGTGTGTGGGCAGTAAGGACATGTCAATAAGAATTTGCATCAACGATCCAGAAACTTCCAGGACTCTAGCTAAAGAAATCAAGTGAGAGCTATATAATCTCAACAGTCTTTGCCAAGCTATCCACCAGAAAATTATCAAACATATGGTTATCAGCTGCAATATCAGTACCGTCCTTAGTTTCTACCATAGTATCAACCACCTATAGCCACATCTCACTAGAATACACTACAGGAGAATAGGGCAGTCGAGGAAGAGGTAATAGAAGAAAATGAAAGGCTTGAGTTTAGAGTTATAATATTGGAGAGGGAAGTACCGAGGCACAATGTAGTCATGCCGGGGTTGATGGTATGCTTTTTATCTCTCGCTCATGGGCTTGTGTATTATTTGATACGGGTGCATTGCACTCATTTGTGTGTATTTTATTTGCCTCATTACTTGGCTTGAGTGTTGAAAATTTAGACACATCTTTATGTGTAAGCACTCCGCTTGGAGATTATGCAAATCTTACTTCGATTTGTCGATGATGTCGAATCACTATAGTAGACAAAAAGTTCTTCGCTAACTTGATAGTTCTACCCATGGAGTAGTTTGATGTTATCCTTAGTATGGATTGGTTATCTAAATACAGAGCTATAGGGGATTGTCAACTACAAAAAATGACACTATATCCAGATGATAGTACTGTGGTCTTATACCAAGGAAAGTCAAGCAATTCATCCCTTGGCCTTCTGCTAAAGGCCTATTTTGGTAGGAGAAAAAGAGAGGCACTAGTCTTGTATACGAAATTGGACAATGAAGTGGGTAGAATAAATCGACTTATAAATCTCCCGACTGTAAATGAATACCCAGATGTATTCCCAGAAGAATTTCCAAGGTTACCACCAGACAGGGAGATAGAGTTCTGTATTAACCTCTACCCAGTTACTACGCCAATTTCAATTACTCCTTATCGAATGGCCCCAACAGAACTAGCAGAATTATGAAAACGGTTGGAGAAACTAGTTGAGAAAGGGTTTATCAGAAATAGTACTTCACCATAGGGAGATCTTGTTTAATTTGCAAAGAAACATGATGGGACACTAAGACTCTGTGTTGACTATTGGCATCTTAACAGAGTTACAATGAAGAAGAAATACCCTTTACCTATAATCGATGAGTTGTTTGATTAGCTAGGAGGATCCCAGTTTTATTCCAAGATTGACTTGAGATTAGGATATCATCAGTTGAAGATCCAGGAGGAAGACATTCTTAAGACAGCTTTTCGGATGCAGTATGGACACTTTGAGTTCCTAGTCATGCCTTTTGGACTCATGAATGCTCCGGTAACTTTTACGGACTTGATGAACATGATATTTTGACCTTACCTGGATCAGTTCATCGTGGTGTTTATTGATGACACTTTGATTTACTCTAAGACACAATAAGAGCATAAGGCATATCTGCGGATTGCTTTACAAATACTCCGTGACCACCAACTTTATGCAAAGTTTGAAAAGTGTGACATCTAGTTAACAGAAGTGAAGTTCCTTGGCCATGTTATTTCTCGCCAAGGAATTTCAGTTGATCCATCTAAGATTGAAGCCATTTTGGACTGGCCAAGACCTAGGAATATGACCGAGGTTCGAAGTTTCCTAGGATTAGCTGGATACTATTGGCGTTTGTGGAAAATTTTTCCCAAATCTCCTTGCCTATGACCATACTCACCAAGAAGAACATTAAGTTTGAATGAAGTAATGAATGCGAAGCAACATTTAAGAACTAAAGGACAGATTAACAAGTGCTCTAGTCTTGATCATTCCTGACCTAAATGAACCATATGAAGTTTATACTGATGCTTTGAGGGAAAGGGTTAGGATGTGTTCAGATGCATCATGGAAGAGTTGTCGCTTATGCCTCCAGACAGCTAACCTCATGAACAAAATTATCTGACATATGATTTAGAGCTAGCAGTGGTGATCTTTGCCTTGAAGATCTGAAGATGTTATCTTTATACCGCAACATTCTAGATTTTCTTAGATCATAAAAGTCTCAAATATTTGTTCACACAAAGAGAGTTGAATTTAAGACAAAGAAGATGGATATAATATATGGAGGATTAAGATTTCACCTTGCAATATTATCCTGGGAGGCCAATGTGGTAGTAGATGTTTTAAGTCGCAATAATTAAGGCATTGTGGCAAGTTTAGCTTTGGTAGATTGGAAGAGATCAGTAGTAATTGGAGATTACAATCTTCAATACAACAAGAATTATAACCAAACCTTTATCAACAACACCATTGCTATCCCATCACTTGTGCAGATCATTAAGAAGAATTAGTACCAAGATGATACACTTTGTAAAATATAGAGAAGAATCTAGAATGACAAATATTTTGAAGGATCGTAGATTTATCCGGATGGATCTCTCTATTTCAGAAAAAGAATAGTTGTTCCATATAATCAACAACTAAAGCAAGTCGTATTGGATGAAGCACACAAGACTCATTTCACCACACATCTTGGCAGTGATAAGATATATCAGGATATGAAGAGACAGTATTAGTGGAGTGGCATGAAGAATGATGTAGCTCAGTATGACGCTCGATGTTTGACTTGTCAGCAAGTTCAAGCTGAACATCAATGACCAAAGGGAGCGCTAAAGCCACTACCCATCCCTGAGTAGAAGTAGGACCATGTCATATGGATCTTGTAACCAGATTGCCAAGAACACCAGAAGGATTTGATGTTATATGGGTGATCGTGGATCGGTTGATAAAAGTAGCTTACTTCATACCGGTCAAGACAAGTTATTCCTTCAAGGGGAGCTTTACATAGATCGGATTGTGAAATTACATGGGGTTCTACTATAAATTATTTTGGATCAAGATCCTTGATTCACAATCAAGTTTTAGAAGAGCTTCCAAAAAGCCCTTGGCACACCGCTCCAGTTCAGCATAGCATTTCATCCCCAGATTGATGGGCAATTTGTGAGAGTAATTAAGATCTTGGAGAATATGTTGCGAGTGTGTATCTTGGACTTCAAGGGTAGCTAGAGCGAGCATTTTCTATTGGTAGAGTTCGCTAACAATAATAGCTACCAAGCTAGCATTAGTATGGCACCATACAAGGCTCTCTATGGACGACCATGTCAGTCTCCTACTTATTGGGTAGAGGCAGAGGAGAGGATTAGCATCGGTCTAGATCTGATTGAGAAGACCACAAAAAAGATCAAGCTTATCTGAGAAAAACTCAAGATAGTTTAAGATCGCCAAAAGAGCTACGCTGATAAGAGAAGGACAAATTTGGAGTTCCAAGTAAGCGATTTCATATTTTTGCAGGTAAAGCCTCGTAAAGGAATTTCTCGATTTGGTGTGAAAGAGAAATTGGCTCCGAGGTATATCAGACCCTTTGAAATTACGGGAAGAATTGGAGACGTCGCCTACCGTCTAGCCTTGCCTCAAGAGTTGTTACATATGCCTAACGTATTCCATGTATCTATGTTACGGAAGTACGAGCAGACCCTTCTCATGTGATATAGTAGTAAGATTTTCTGATCTAGGGAGATGTTTCATATGAAGAAATGTCTCAGCATATTCTGGGTTGGAAGGTGAAGTCTTTGCAAAAACATGAAATATCTCTCGTAAAAGTGCTATGGCATCATCACGGGCAAGAAAAGACAACTTGGGAGCAAGAATCAGATATGCGTGAGAAGTAACCATATTTGTTCGACAATTAGGGTATGTCTTGAATTTCGAGGATGAAATTCTTTAAGGGGGTAGAATTGTAACATATTCAATTTTAGAAATTAGAATTATAAAGTTTTGAGAGCAATTAAATAAAAAATTTGGTGCAATTAAAATTCTCTAGTGAAAATCACAAAATTTTGGTGCCAAATTAATGGAATTAACTTAAAATTAAATAATCCAATGATCCACCATGGTTTGGGCTCATGATTTTTTGCCCAAAGTGTACATTTGGACCACTTAATACTATTTTAAAAATACTACAAATAAAAGGTCCGAAAATTGATAAATTATAAAACTCAATGTAAATAGTTAGAACCCAAGTTGCAATAGAAAAGCCCTAAATTAGTTTTGAGATAACCCAATACCCAAGTCATAATCCATATCCACTTCCCTAAGTGTTAGTATCCATACCCAAATCATAACCCATAACCTATGACCCAAGACCCAACCCATATCATTACCAAAAAAGAAAAAAAAGAGAAAAGAAAAAAAAGAGAGGAAGAGTCTAGAATTCATGTGAGAAGCCAAGGACTAAGACAAAAAAACCCTATTTTTCCTTTTCTTTCAACCTCCATCAACATAAGTAAAGAAAAGAAGAGAATAAGAGAGAGAAAGAGAGCGATTGAGAAAGGAAAATGGGAGAATGAAGGTCTTGGGAGATTTAGAGTAAGAAATTTGAGAAGATCCATAGCTGAAATCAAGTTTTGGTGGAGGATTAAACTCAAATTTGGTAAGGTCCTAACCCTATATATTTTTATTAAGAGTTTTAGCATGAATTTTTATGATTCTAAAGGTTAAAATGTAAAGTATATTTGGATTAAATATAGTAAGACTTGGGTTTGGTCATGTATGAGTTGGTTAAGTTGAATTAAACATAATTTTTTTGGGAAAAATCATTATGCATAATATCTATTTTTTTTTTAAATATGGTTTAGAACTTTAACTTTGTTATTTTCAGTTTTGGGAGAGAAAACCATGATGCAAATGGACCTTAAATAAATTAAAAAGGTTTTATATTGGTTTGGGATGAACTATAGGCCTTGAAAAAGTCAAATACATAGTTTCGGAGCATTAGGTATAAAAAAGAATTGAAGAACCAAAATCTGGAAGTTGCAAATTCTGCACTTGGTTCATCTGAACAACCTGTCTTTAAAAATTCATAACAATTGGGAAAAATATCAGAAAAATATGAAATTTATTGCAAATGAAATTAGACTCAATGAGGATGATTTTGAACCATTATATGCTATATTTTGAACTTGATATGGTACCTTTATAGACCTCAAAACATAGCTAAAAATAGTCTCATAAGATCTTGACAACTTTATTTACTGAGCTTCAAAAAATCATAATTAAATGTAGAAAAATTAAAACCTGGTGATTCATAGTGAGTTTTAAATTTTGAGATGTCCATTTGCATAGAAAAATATAAAGAGAATACAAAATGATATTTAACAGTAGTAAAACGAGTAGAGAAATAATAGGATATTCACGGTACACGCATAAAATGATGGTATTAATGAGAGGATGTTTAATTTTGCTTCCAGCAGCTGAGTGAGCTAAAGTAGGCTGATTCGAAATTGCTAGGTGACCACCAGCATCTCGAGGTATGGAATTTTATTCATTCTCCTATGTGTTTTTTTAGCATGCATTATATGTATTTATTCTTGTGTGCTTATTTGACAAAATTATTTTTAAATGAAATTGGATTTGGTAATAAGTTGAAGTTTGGACAAATCTAGTAGACCCGCGCAGGGGATACTCTAGGTAACGTGAGTATTTCACTTCGTAAACCCGCACAGTAATACACTTGTTGTGTATGTGTTTAAAATTTTTCTACTTGAATTTTATAAGTACATGTTTTATTATAATGCGCGAGTGCATCATATCTTGTTCTGGCCAGGGTATTATGGTTTATAAAATCATGTATTTTCTATAAAAAATAGGAAAAAGTAAGAAAATTTATGGATTTCCCTACTCAGCACGGTGTGCTCACCTCCATTTTTCCTCTCATCCTCAGGTAGTTCACATAATAGCAAGCAGGAGTGAACTCCGGTCTGAATGTACGCTATATTAAGTTTCTAGCTTTGGTATATTTGGATCATTTTGGTACTTTCTGTCGCTATGGACCTTTTTTTATTTTATTTTGTTTTTTATTTTTAACATGGCATGTACTAATAATGGGCCCTGTAGAGCTCAAACATTTGGGTTGTTGGTTCGTTTGTAACCTTTATTGACTATGTGTCTATTGATGATGCTAAGGGCTCTATAGATGATGTAGTGACCCAATCCAATAATTTAGTGAGTTTGTATTACAAAATTTCACCACGACATTGTCAAGTGTTTTAATTATTTAGTGACATCAGCTAGGCATACTTGGTAACTATAAAACAAATCGATACTAGAAAGAAACACACCTAGTAGGATTAGGTAATTAAATAGAATTAAGCATCAAGGAATAAGAAAAATCGTAATAGGGTTATCGGTTGACTACTTAAGTTGGCTGTCCCGGGGCTTGATTCACGACCCTAGGGTTTGGGGTGTGACAACTGATTCCTCTCTATCAATTCAATCTATCAAGTTCACTGATTCTTCACTATTAGTTCACCTTTCATCCAGATATTGTCCAGATCTCATCCAGCGTTGTTCGTCCGGTGAGGTCGATACAGGACGTGATCGGAATCGTGATCTAGGTAAAGGTATAATTTTCAAGGATTTGGAGGCACCGGAGCTCGATGTCGGAATTTCTTGATGAAAACCCGATAAAACAAAGAATTCAAAGCGCATAATTCGTATCGAATTGGCGAATCTATTGTGGGAAGAGAATCAAACAAAATCCAGTTTGAGATATTCGTATGTGAAGTGCGAATCGCTATCTCTATCTCCCCCTAAATCTGAATGTTCATTCATCTTATTCCCTGATCTGAATTTTTGTTCCTAAATCTTAATGTTCATTATGTTCTTTTGAGATTCGAATGTTTATTCCCAGGTCTGAATGTTGTTTGTTAACCTTTAGGGTTTTTTCAATGTTATTAATTTATTTTTCCGTGAATGGTCACACTGAGGGTTATATATGTTTTAATTTTTTTGATTGTGTGGAGTTTTTTTATTTATTCAAATAAATATTGTTTTTGTTGATCTTAGGTTTCTTTTAAATTTCTTGATTTGTGTTTTGTGAATGTTTGCACAGGATTTTAGATCTATTTTAATTTAGTTTCGTGTCATTTGTGGATGGTGAATGTCCATGCTGATTGTGTGTTTGTTGACCTTAGAGGTTTTTCAATATATTGATTTGTTGTTCGTTGGTTTTTGGGGTAAATGTTCATCTGATTTGATGAATGTTTATGCTGATTGTGTTTTGTTGATTTTAGGGGGGTTTTGATGTCTTAATTTGTTGTTGGTTGGTGTTTTGGGTAAATGTTTATGTGGTTTGATTAATGTTCATGCCGATTGTGTTTTGTCCATCTTAGGGGATTTTTGATATTTTGATTTGTTGTTGGTTGGTATTTTAGATAAATATTCATGTGGTTTGATGAATGTTCATGTCGATTTTATTTTGTTGATCTTAGTTTGTTGTTGTTGTTGTTGTTTTCTTTAATTTTTTTGGTTTTGGGTAGTTTTGGTGAAGGTTCATATCAGAATTATATTTTTTTATTTGCTCACGTATAGAACAATGGTCATTCACAACAACAGAATCATATTTAAAATGTGTTAAATTTTTAAAAATAACAGGATAAAAAATGTGAAGGTTCAGGTTTTGATTTGTTACAGAATGATATTGTCTGTAAAAAATAGAAAAAATATTGTTAAAGAATAGAGAACTATTTTCTAAAAATCTCTTAGGACTAAAATCTTTATTATATTAGTTGGGGTCCATTTTTTTTATTTATATATCTCTTAAGGACTATATAATAAATTTTTCTTTTTTATTTCTACCATTTTTGTCAACAATAATAGTATTTATAGTAGTACTTAATGTTCATTAATTTAATAACAATTATATTGCATTGTTAATTTTTACTGAAAATAAAATAATGAATTAAATTTATTATTTACAATTAAAAAATAAATATTGGTTTTTGGTTTTTGGTTTTTGGATTTTCATTTTTTTTAGTAAAAGAATAAAATATTAGTTAGAGTAATTAATTATGTGATATTTATTATATCATTATCCAAAATAGTATAAACTATAAAAAAAAAAAAAAAAACCTCTCAATTAACATAATTAAGTATGGAAAATTTATTAGATAGTCCTTAAAGGATATATAAATTGAAAATGAACCTCCAACCACCATAATAAATTTTTTAGTCCTTAGTGATTTTCAGAAAATAGCCCTTTGTGTTTTGGGAAAAGTACAATTTAGACCCTCTAACTATGGACACATTTCTATGTGGTCCTTTTAAGTTTTATCGTTTCATTTTAAACCCTCTATGTACTAACTTGTCTTTAAATGGTCCTTCCGTCAGAATTTTCGTCCAAAGTGGACGGAACTGTCTTCACATGAGATGCACAACCCTTTTCTCAAGGGTATAATTGTCAGTTCATGTTACCAAAAACAAAAACAAAAAAAAAAAAAGAAAAAAAGAAAAAAGCAAGCGTTCGTAGCCTTTTCATTTCATAGGAAGAGATAGCCATCCCATTCCTACTCAGACACTCCAACATGAGCCAAACTTCTTTCATTCTCTCTCTTCACCATTGTCTTCTCAAAACCTAGGGTTTGTTTGAGGATTTGAAGGAGAAGTTGTAAATCACGTCATTTCAGCTCTCTCTCTCCGACAATCGGCAACATGCAAGGTATAAGACACGACGATGATGGAGGGCCAAATTACCGTAAGTGTTTCATGTTTTAATCTCTTTCATCTTCCCTCTGTGTTCGATTTGTAGTTGATACGTTTTTTAAATGCATGTGTTATTTCTGTATTCTGCATTTTGATATTTTTTTAGTGTGATAAAGGCACTGGTATCTTGTCTCCATACATTCTAACATTCTTGTCTTCACTTTTTGTCTTTGCTTGAATGGTGGTCCTTTATCTGGTTGCATAAATTTTAGGGTTTTTAATCTATTTTTTGTGCACTTTTTATGAATTCCCTTTTTTTGTCTTTGTTGGGTCTTTTAAGCTTTACTGCTTTAGTTAGTTATTTTTTTTTGTTTTTCGTTTCTGTTTTGTTAATGACAGCCCCAAACTCATCTTATTTCTCTGCCAAAGTTCACTACGGTAGTAGATTTGTAAACTCAAAATATGTTGGAGGGGCAATTTGCTACTTTGATAACTGGGATGGGGATAGAATATCATTGTTAGATGTTGAGGATATGGCAGAGGCCTTAGGGTACAATACTTCTAAATCTGAGGCTTTACTTTTTTATAAGATTCCCACCCTTCCTCCAAACAAAGGTCTGAAGATTCTTATCACTGACAATGATGTTCTTGACATGGTTAGGATTTTACCACCAAGTAGAGTAATAGAATTTTATTTTGAGGATAAGAGTAGTGAGCCCCAGTTTCAGAGTCAAGCAGGTTCAAATGATTTGGCTGAACTTGTGCTTCCTCTTCTACTTTTGACGCAGAGTCAACACAATTTTGACAATGATGGGGCTAAATCAGGGGTTGAGGAAGGGGTTGAATCAGGGGTTGAGGAAGGGGTTGAATCAGGGGTTGGGTTGGAGGCAAGGGCTGAATCAAGGGATGAGACAGGGGATGATGAAGAGTCAGATGAGGATAGTGAATTCAGTGGGTGAGAACAAGATGAAACAGACGATGATTTATTGTTTGAAGGTAATGTAGATTCCGAGAGTGAATGGATGGGATGTAAAGAAATGGGGGAAAGTAGTCACACCCATCAGCCTACCGTTAATGTGGATGATATTGAAGTAGAGTCAGAATATGCTGATGAGGACGAGGATATTAGGGTTGAGTCAGGGGATGAGGATACTCATAATGTTTGGTCAGAGTATAGGAAATGAATGGAATTCCTAGATAATCCTTTTGAATTAGGGATGTTGTTTTCTTGTAGGGCAGAACTTGTCAGGGCGTTGAGGGGATATGCAATAAAACAAGGTGAAAATGTGTTTTTGAAAAAGAATGAGAAAAAAAGGGTGAGGGCGGTATGTAAAGAATCGGGGTGCAGGTAGTTCATTCAAGTTTCTTTAAACGAAAATGGTGACATGCAAATTAAGAAGTTGAATGGAGATCACAGTTGTGGTAAGGTGTATTGGAATAGAAATTATAGCTCTACATGGTTGGCTAAGCATTACTTGGAAAGATTTAGATGTAATCCCGAATGGAGTTTGAAGGCGTTTAAGGATGCTGTTGAGACTGAACTGTGCATTGGTGTATCGAGGGCACAGGTATTTAGAGCAAAGAGAAAGGCATTAGAGATGATTGAGGGGAGTTATGGAGAACAGTACAAGAAGGTTTGGGATTATGCCGAAGAATTGAAAAGATCAAACCCTGACTCAAGTGTTGTAGTGAAATCTGAGTTTGATGAGGAGGCTGGGCAGCCTAGATTTCAACGGATTTATGTTTGTCTCGGAGCTCTAAAGCAGGGTTTTAGTAATGGTTGTAGGCAAGTATTGTGCCTAGACGGATGCTTCATTAAAGGGCCATTTCCTGGACAGATATTATGTGCAGTTGGAGTGGATGGAAACAATAGTATGTATCCGCTTGCATATGCTGTGGTTGAGGTTGAGTGTGCAGACAGTTGGAAGTGGTTCATAGAGTTGGTGGTCAATGATATTGGGGTCACAAATCAGTAGAATTGGACCTTCATTTCAGATGAACAGAAGGTACTTTTATTTTATTTTTTGCTCATTCAGTTTTTTTTGTTCATTTGTAACTATTTTCTGTAACTGATCTGCTGTAACATTCTGTAACTGTTTGTTTTTTTTTTGGTTTATTTGTAATTTAATAGGGGTTGGAGACAATGATGGAGACTATACTTCCTGGAGCTGAGCACAGAAATTGTTTGAGACACATCTATGACAACTACAAGAAGCAATTTAGAGGTAAAATAATGAAAAATGCTTTATGGTCTTGTGGGTCTGCATATCATTTACATTACTTTGGGAAGGCCATGGATAGATTAAGATGTCTAGATGAGAATGCGTTTCAGTGGATCAACAGACATCCCCCTAGGAAATGGGCTAGGTCTCACTTCAATCTAAACACCCAATGTGATAAATTGTCGAACAATCTAGCTGAGTGTTTTAATGGCTTCATCCTTGGTTCTAGGGATAAGCCAATTATCACTTTGCTAGAGACAATTAGGTGTTTATTGATGAAAAGAATGCAAATAAAGAGGGAGAATATAAGAAATATGGAGACAACCATAGGACCAAAAATTCATGAAGTCTTAGAAAAGAATAAATGAGAAGCTGGAAAGTGTAGGGCATTGTGGTCTGGAGGGCTGATGTTTTAAGTGTTGTGTCAAGATGGGGACCAATTTGTGGTTGATTTGGGCCATAGGTCATGTGCTTGTCGGAAGTGGGATTTGTCTGGAATCCTATGTGAGCATGCAATTTTAGCAATTTGGAGTAAAAAAGAGAGCCCAGACAAGTATGTTGCCCACTGGTTTAGAAAGGAAACTTACTTGGCCACCTATGAGCCCGTCATACCACCAATGAATTCATCCAACTTGTGGCCCAAATCTGTGAACATTGAATTGTTACCACCTCTGCACCGGACACAACTTGGGAGGCCCAAAAAATCTAGGAAAAGGGGACTAGATGAGGTTTCAAGAAAGTGTACTTGTTTGAGGAGGGCTCAAGTAACTTTGAAGTGCAGAAAATGTGGTAATATAGGCCATAATAGCAAGACATGTAAGGGTCAAGGTAGAAATATAAAGAAGAGACAGAGGAATAAGACCACTGTAAGTTTTTGGATTTTGTATATATTTTACTATTAAGATTTTTATTTTGTAATTGCTTTAATGACTAATTGGATCATACTCTAATAGGGATCTACCAGGAAAGCTACAAATGAAAGGCCGTCTACTGCTCAAAGTACCACTCCAAGAAGAAGACGTGTAAAACCTGCAAATAAGGCCACTTAAGCTACAAATGAAATGCTGTCTACTGCTCAAAGTACCACTCCAGGAAGAAGACGTGCAAAACTTGCAAATAAGGACACTCAAGTTGCAAATGAAATGTCATCTACTGCTCAAAGTACTATTCGAGGAAGAAGACGTGCAAAACCTGCAAATGAGGCCACTCAAGTTGAAAATGAAGGCCACTGACCAATTGTGATTATTAGACTTGTTTTTTTTTTGGGAAAAAATTATGAATAACTTTTGGCAACAAATTGTATATTTTTTGAATGCTTATTTCTCCTCTTTTTTTTTTTTTTTTTTTTGTTGATATTGGTATAATATTACTGGTATGGAATGTTATTATTGGTATGGAATGATATGGAATATGTTGATTGAAATGTTGCAAATGCAGTGTTCAAATTTGCAGCTTAATTTTTGGTTTCCAGTCTTCAAATGTGAAATGTTGCAGATTGTGAATGTTATTATTGGTATGGAATGATATGGAATATTTGGATTGAAATGTTGCAAATGCAGTATTCAAATTTACAGCTTAATTTTTGGTTTCTAGTCTTCAAATGTGAAATGTTGCAGATTGTTGGTTTCCAGTTTTCAAATTTGCAGCTTAATTTGTCTCATCTAATGCCACTTTTTTTGTGATCTTTCATTTTTGAGAATTCATTTTGAAAGATTTAAGACCACTGCTACTGCTATTGCAGTTTTTGTAATCTTTCATTTTGAGAGAATTAATACAACTGCTACTGCTTCATGTTTGCTTTTTTTTTTTTTTTTTTTTTTTTTTTTTGGTTGTTGTAGGCTCTTACTTCAGGCTGTTGTGCCTCAAAAACAGAAACAGTTTCCCTTCAGGCTGTTGTGCCTTAAAAACAAAAACAGTTTCCCAACTCCACCTTCATCATACCATACCATACTCTGTTTCTAAACTCAAAAAAATATCACATCTTCATCCGGATATAAAAAATTCCAGAAATGAAACAAAACTAAAACTAAAATAGAATTCAAAAAAAAGAAAAACAAAACTAAAACTACAGATGAAACAAGACAAAATCACTTAATTCACTTTTGAAAAAAAAAAACCGAGCAAAACCCAAGACAAAATCAAACAAAGCCATAATATTCTTTCCCTTCTTCGCTGCTTGTTCATATTCCTCAACAATCCCGGAATTACTTGTTTGCATCTATCACAAGGTAACGGATCAAACCACACAAAAAAAAAAACCACACCCGCCAATACCCCTCTCACAACCATAGAACCTTCTTTAGGGATTTTCAACCGTCCATGAAGTTCTAACCTTAGCCATTCGTCCACAATGACAGAACACTGTGTTCCTCCTTGCCATTCTGCGATTTGGGTTACTGAATACGAACCAAATTTTTAGCCCTAGCTCTTCGAACTGGGTCAGCCTTGCGATCTTCACTGTTTCGAGTGTCGTTCTCGCTTCAGCCTTCGATCTTCTTTTCCTCCTCAGTCTTCTTTTCTTCGCAGTTGCCTTCGATTTGATCAGCCTTACTTTCGTCTCTGAAAATGAAGTAACAGTTCTGCACTCAGGCTTTAATGGCTGTTGCAACATTTTTAGGCGGGAAACAGGGAATCATTCCCTCCTCTCCTCCTTATTTTTCCTTAAAATAAGGCATTAACCTTGTATAACAAGAACTGACAACTATACCCCCGAGAAAAGGGTTGTGCATCTCACGTGAAGACAGTTCCGTCCACTTTGGACGGAAATTTTGATGGAAAGACTATTTAAAGACAAGTTAGTACATAGAAGGTTTAAAATGAAACGATAAAATTTAGAAGAACCACATAGAAATGTGTCCATAGTTAGAGGGTCTAAATTGTACTTTTCCCTTGTTTTTTTACCATATAATATTTTTTTATTTACGTACAAACATTCACGAAAAATAAATAAAAAATATTGAAAAATTCCTAAAAAGATCAACAAAAAAAACAAACAAGTATACACATTCTCTAAATCTGAACATCCCCAAACCACATTAACAGAGGAAATGACCAACTCTGATATAGAAATTCCCAAGATCAAACCAGATATGGGATAGATAAATGAGAAAGAAAGGGCTAGAGAGATAGAGAGAACGCAACAGTTCACCCTCAGATCAACTGAAAATCACTCTCAAAACTGAAAATATTCTAGATCTGAACTTGATTTGGAGATGGAAGATAGAGAAAGAGAGAGGCTGGCAGTTTAGAGATAGTGGTCTGCGAAGAGCAGAGTTTCGCGACGTGCACGGACATATTTTCACGATGAGAAAATGTTCGGCGACGACAAAGAATGGCGATGATGATGGTTATGGCTATAAAGAACGATTATGAAGGGGACAAAAAATGGCGACGAAGATTAGATGATGACGGCAACGAAGAACGGAGATGCAACCACGAGCACCGACGACGACAACTTCAACGAATGGAGAGGGAGACAAGACATCTTTGAAAGAAGAGAGGGAAAGAGGATATTGGATACCAAAAGCACTGTCAGTTTAAAGATTAACAACGGCTAGAGTTTGAAGATGGAGATGAACGACGTAGAATTGGAAATGAGAAAGGCAGAGTTGATATGAGTGTGTGTGTCTATTAGTAAATTTAACTGTCAAATAATTAAATATTAAGAAATATTAAAAAGATGATTAAATAATAACTTTTTTGCTTAGAAGACTCATAGAGGAAAGAAAGTGTGAAATTTGATTTAAACAATAAAAAATTCATTAAGTATTTAGTTTTTTAAAATTGTTTTACTCAATTGTCATCCACTTGTATTAAACCATTAAACCTGCATGTCTATTAATTTATGAATCTTTTCATTCTGAAACTCTACCATCGCCGACCTGATAACGGAATGTCAATGAAATTGAAAAAAAAAAACTCTTTTAAAAAAAAAAATCATTTTTGCAAATATTTCCATTGCCAAAAAAATCTAAAGAAAATGTTGTTTTAATTTACATTTCACCCTCTACATTTTAATATCAATATTACATAAAAAATACATTTGTGCATGTTCACATTTATGTTCGTTTGGTTTTTTGTATAACGTACAATTTTAAAAAATAAAACAAAATCCACTTTCTCATTACGTCAATCATTATTAGATTTCCATACACTTATTTCCTTCTTTGCCAAACTATGACCATCAAAACCCTAGCCCCATGCCGCCAAAACCTCTCGATACCCATATTCTCACACAAATCAATAATAGAAAACACAAAGGAAGCTCAAGTAACAAATTCGAACAAGAGGAGAACCAATAGTCCACAAGGTAAAGTCAAAATCAATTTAACTTATGTTGTTCGCTATTTCTGTGAATCTTATACTGTAATCCTTGCCATTGTAATTCAATAAGTACTCTTCTCTTTTAACTACTCTTCGTCGTCTTTATCATTGTAGTTGATCCAAAGATCTACTTAGGGAGAAGTGACTTGAGTAGTTATAAAAATTTAAACAATAAATTCAAATTCAAGATATCAATTTCTTTCTCTAATTGATTATTATCTTGTTAAGTCACGAAAATATGTTTAGCTAAGTACACACCCAAACAAACAGAAAAATAATTGTTGGTTCCTTAATTTTGATGGACAATTAAGTATTGATATTTTGGCAGAACTAATGTGTTTGTTGAGTGTTTCAGAAAAAAAAGTTCCATTTATTGATTGTGTTGAAGATTTCATGAAAAAGATGTTCAGGGGGCAAAGATAGACAAAGTGAAGAAATTAGGTGAAAATAATTCAATATTCTTATACTCTTAATGCAACCTGAATTAGAATCACACAAGACACTATTAAATGAATTAGGTTTTTATGTGTTAAAATATTATAGTTCAGAATTCTAATTATTGATTAATTATGTGCTCCTTACGTGACCTAATTAAAAATCATGAATAAAAGTTGAAGTTTAGGGTCAATTCAGTCAATCGAGAAAAACAATCGGTTAACTGAATCAAACTTTGGATTTTGGAGCAGAAATTGGTGAAGGAATTGACCAACCAACATCACTCAATCGTTTAACCGACTGTGCTGAAATTTGGCGGGGAATACTCCTTAAACCAATCAGTCAACTGACTGGCTATTTTGATTGGCCTTGTTTGCACGCTGTATCAATCGATCAACTGACAGGCCAAGGTTCGGCCAACTAACTGTTTCAATTGAGATTTTGAGAAATTTGGGATTTCGGTAAAAAATTAGCCGTTTCCGATGATTCCAAAGGAGAATTTGGGGGGATTTGAGCCTACTAAAGATATGGTACATGTATTTTGATATCCATATTGATTTAGTTTACAAAATTAAAAATTCTCTCAATTTTAGTAACTAAATACTTCTTATCTTTGCAATTGATATTTGAGAAATATTTATGGACTTATTTGAGAGTTTTGAAAGTTGTTTTTAAATAAATTACACCTGAATTGAATGATTATATTATATGGCATCTAAAGGAGCCTTTTAAAGGCATATCTTTTGAAAAGTAGCCGTTGGAGTGTTTGATATCAATCTATATATATAGACTTGCGAAAATTGGAAGAAATATATTAAGAACTATCAGGTCCTATGTTTTTTCTAAGAGTTATAATTATGCTGAGATTATTCGAGAGAGATTTTGTATTAAAGTTCTCGAGCTAAAGCGTCGTTGAATTGGCATCATCGACTTGTGCTATCTTGCGATCTTGTTTTCATTCTTCGGTGTTTTCCTGGTGAGATCTTTCCAAGTTATTATTCTTAATTTAGATTTCATATTATTATTGCTTGTTTGTGTTTAAGATCAATAGACAATTGTTTTCAAATTTAAGAACGTAAAAATCTTTTTAAAACGATTTTGTGTGATTATCTGATTACGCGCTTTAATTTGTTCTATCCACACTTGTTATTAATCAGATATTAATTTTCCTCATATTGAATCTATCACGTAGTAAATTTTGGGACATTAATCGAGTCTAACTGTATTGAGGTGGTAGACACGGTTGGGTCGGTGTTTACTCAGGGTAGCTAGGTTTCAATATTTTCCGGTGAAAAAAATTGAGGTTTGATCTTTATCCTAAGGTATAAAAAGGTTAGGTTATTTTTTTCCTTGAAAAGAGCTAGGTTTTGATTCTTCCTGAAATTGAATTAATTTTGAGTAAATTATAAATATTCAATCCTTACTTAGAAAAATGATACTTGTGAGAGTTGTGATTGTTTTTGTAATATAATTAGGTTAGTCTTTAGCCTGGTAAAAAGATAAGGTTCTTCCTTAGTCTGGGAAAAGAAAATTTGTAAAGGTTGATTTTGAGCCTGGGAAAAGAATCGTTGTAAGGGTTTGGTTCCTACCGTTAAAGGAATCAGGGGTTTAGTAGTTGCAAATATCCTTGGAGCTCGGGGATTAGGCAAGGCTACCTTGCTGAACCAAGATATATCTTGGTGTGCTGCATTACTATTATTCTTTATATTTTGTTTGGCTGTGCACCTATTTATAAACACTTATCTACTGTGTAACCAAGATAATAATTGATTTCGGAAAAAAAATGATTATTTATTAATTAAGTGTTGAAAGTTAAATTTGGTTAATTTCTTTATAACTATCCAATTCATCCCTCTCTTGGGTAGCTTATTGGGCGAACAGTTGGTACCAGAGCTAGTTTAGCTCAATTAGCTTAAAATACTAGCTAAGAAAGACCACATGACACACTCGATATACATACTAGGTGAGGGGCAGTCTATACAGCGTCCACCTTTGTTTACAGGTGAAAAGTATTCATTCTAGAAGGATTGAATGATTACTTTTCTTCAAGCCACCAATTATGATGTGTAGCTCACTATTGAGGACGATCCATTCATTCCTAAGGAAAATGGAGTACCTAAGAAGAAAGAGTAGCTGACCACTTTTAACAAACATAAACTTTGTATTAATTCTCAAGCTATTAATATTCTATTTTGTTCTTTAGATGCTAACAAATATACTAGGGTTTCAAGTTGTGCATAGGCAAAAGAAATGTGGGACAAGTTGCAAATCACCTAGGAAGGGACAAATCAAGTGAAACAGTCTAAGATCAATGTCTTAGTCCGTCAATTCAAACTATTCTGAATGGGTGAAACAGAATCCATTCAAGATATGTACACAAGATTCAACAATATCTACAACAACCTTAGTCAACTCGGAAGGCCCTATACTATAGAGGATAAAGTGCGGAAGATTCTGAGATCATTGACTAAAGCCTAGGAGCTGAAAGTAACTGTGATAGAGAAAGTGAAAGATTTTACAGTCTATGTTGTTGATGAGCTCATTGGCAACCTAATGACTAACGAGACAGTTATACGAGGATATGAGGATGAAATGAGAAATATAAGAAGAAGTCATTGGCATTGTAAGTTTAGAAAAATGAGGAAGAGGATGATAGTAATGATATCAATGTTAACAACGAGCAAGAAAATGATGTAGCACTTTTCATGAAGAATTTTAGAAGAATTACTCGACGAACATTTCGGGAAAAGAAAATTTTCATCATAAGCAATATGGAATGCTTCAACTGTCACAAGACAGGACACTTCCAATCTGAATGTCTCGAGCCAAAGAAAGATAAAGAGAAGAAGATAATGGAAAACAAGAAGGTAAAGAAACGAAAAAATAAATCTATGAAAGCCACTTGGGAGGACTTTGAGTCAAGTAGCTCAGAAAAATCGGACAGTGATGGTTCATTCATGTTTTTTTGATGGCCACTAGAGATGAGGTACCAAAATGTTCTAGTTCCTATCCTTTAGATTTTGATGATTTATTTGATGTTTATAAAAAACTAACACATGATTATAAAAATCAGCATTCTTAAATTGATGCCCTACAAATTATAATTAACACACTAAACGAGCAAGTATTGAAATTTGAATATGAAAATATTGAATTGAAAGCTAAGATATCGGATTTACATTCGATTGTTCTCAAACTCACAGGTGGTGAGAATAATTTAAAAATGCTTTTGGGTAGTTCACGAGATATCTTTGATAAATTTGGTACAGGGTTACAGAAAAATCATAAACAAAAGAGATTTCATAAATTCTTTTATGAAATCAGGGATCTTGATAGATGTTATAAATGTAATGTTGTGGGGGGCATACTATTAGTAGATTTTTTTTCTAAAGTATCTAAATGCAGACAAGTTTGGGTTCCTAAAGGAACTAAAATTGTCCTAACTAACAAGATCAGAGCCACGAAGATTGGGTACTACTTAGGAACTATTTAAGGTGCTCCTTGTAGGTTACTTCAAAAGCGTCAATAGGTAAGGACAAATGGTTCCTAGATAGTGGTTGTTCTCGGCACATAACGGGAGATAAATCTAAATTTTCATCTTTGACACCTAAAGACAGAGGTTATGTGACATTTGGAGATAATGTAAAGGGTAAAATTATCGGTATAGGTAATATCGGTAATGGGTCTACAACTATTAAAGATGTTCTCCTTGTAGATGGTCTTAAATATAACTTACTTAGTATTAGTCAATTATGCAATAAAGGTTATAATGTTGTTTTTGATCATTATAGATGCATAATTAAGAATGGGCATGATAAAAGCATATTACTTGTTGCATCACAATTTGAGAATGTTTATACTTGTTCATTTGAGGAATTCTCTTATCAAAATTTATTATATTTAAATGCACTATCTGATAACAGTTGGCTATGGCATAAAAGACTTAGACATGCTAGTATGGAATTACTATCTAATTTATCTAAGAAAAGTTTTGTACGTGGCTTACCTGTATTGGTTCAATTGTCCGCAGCTATTATAGGTTGTGCTCATATTCACATGAAAAGTGACTTACCGACCAATCGGAGAGAAGGTTAGCAATATACACCTGCCCACCAGAGATCCCTACAAGAGAACTAACCAAAGCAAAAGTGAGTCTTTTAAAATGAGAGTCAAAATTCTTTCTGGTGGAATATGTGAAAGATAAAGTATGTGATTCATGTCAATTAGGCAAGTAGTTTAGATCATCATTTAAGGAGAAATTGCACGCATCCAGGTCTAGATGTCTTGAAATATTGTATCTTGATTTATTTAGTCAGAATGTCATTGCTAGTTAGGAGATAAATTTTATGCTTTCGTAATTGTGGATAATTATTCTAGATATACATGGGTGTTCTTGTTTGCTAAAAAGAGTAAAGTTGCTTCTATTTTTTCTAAGTTCTATAAACGTATTCAAAATGAGAAGCAATGTAGCATTATTAATATCTACAATGAAAGAGACAGAGAGTTCAAAAATGATGAGGTAATTAGTTATTGCGATGAGTATGGATATTCTTATAACTTTTCTGCACCGAGATCACCTCAACAAAATGGTATTGTGGAAAGGAAAAACATGACACTTCAGGAAATGACAAAAACAATGCTAAATGAGAATCGTTTACCCAAATTTTTTTAGGCTGAAGAAGTAGGCACAACTTGCCATGTGGTAAATAGAGTATCTTATTTGAAGAGTTTTTAATAGAACCCCTTATAAAATTTGAAATGGTAAGACTCCAAATATATCCCATTTTAAAATTTTTGGTTGCAAATGTTTTATATTATAAGGATAATTTGGGTAAATTTGATGCTAAACCTAATTATAAATTTTTTCTTGGGTATGCTACTAACAATAAAGCTTATAGAGTTTTTAATAAATGTACGTTAGTAGTAGAAGAATCTGTGCATGTTGTATTTGAGGAATCTGATCCATTTGTGTCAAGAAAGGTTTTGGATGATGATGATGCAAGTACATAAAATAACCAAAACCAAAGAGGTGATCTGACAAATGAACCACGGAATAAAGAACCAAAAGGAGAGGAAGTGACTTTACTACGACCTATAAAGACAATGTTGGGGCACTCGGTAAAAGAAATTATTAGTAATTTCGAAAGAGGTGTAAGTACACGCTGCACCCTCAGAGATATAATAAATCTTACCTTCCTATCTCAAATTGAGCCTAAGAATGTGAATGAGACGTTAACTGATGAATCTTAGATCTCTACGATGCAAGAAGAATTAGTTCAATTTGAGCGTAATAAAGTATAGTCTCTAGTTCCTAGACTAGATTTTCATCTTGTGATTGGCACTAAAAGGGGTTTTTCGTAATAAAAAAGATGAAACTGGTATGGTATTAGAAATAAAGCAAAATTAGTAGCATAAGGCTATAATTTAGAAAAAGAAATTGATTAGGATGAGACTTATGCACCTGTGGCTAGATTAGAAGCTATTAGAATGTTACTCGAATTTTCATATTCACGTAATTTTAAATTGTATCAAATGGATGTAAAGAGTGCATTCTTTAATGGCTTTCTAACAAAAAAAGTTTATGTCAAACAACCACCGGAATTTGAGAGTGATAAACTTCTCGATCATGTGTTTAAACTTCGAAAGGCTTTGTATGGTATCAAACAAGCTCCGAGAGTTTGGTATGAAAGACTTAGCCAATATTTGCTCGAAAATGATTTTTAACAGGGTCTTAGTGATATAACGTTATTTAACAAGGAACTGAATTTAACATCCTATTAGTATAAATTTATGTTGATGATATTATTTTCGGTTCTACTAATGAGTATTTTTGCCAAGAGTTTGACTAGATAATGCAGGTCCCTATTTATTGCAATAATAAAAGTTTTATATACTTAAGTAAGAATCCGACACAACACTCACGAACTAAACATGTAGAGATTAGACATCATTTTATTCATGATCACATTCAGAAAAGGGATGTTACTATTGAGTATATTGATACCTCCGATTAGCTTGCCGATATCTTTACCAAACCTCTAGCGAAAGATTAATTTATGAAAATAATTCGAGGATTAGGTTTGGCTAGGCATAATGATATTTGCCTAGAAAGATGATTTTGGTCTCCGTCCCCACTTTTTGAGATGATAAAGGGGGAGAAAAGGTTTGATGTTTAAACGAGTTGGATAATATTTAAGAATTTGTTTGCCGAAGTATTGCACTGAGTAATTAGAGATCTAAGTTAAATTTGTGATATTGCGCTTTATTGAACATTGTTGTTCTTATATTAATTTTTTGGGCTTACATTGAATATCCATTGAATTATATTTAAATTTGTCTTTATGATTATGATAATTATGTTTAAATGAGTTAAATACTTGTCCTTGGATTTAGGGGGAGCGTGGTTACATTTTTTTTAAGAAAATATCAAAGTTAATTGTCATCATAAAAAATAAAGATATTGTTGATCCCAAGGTTTTGATGGGCAATTAAGTATTGATATTTTGGTAGAACTAATATGTTTGTTGAGTGTTTCAGAAAAAAAGTTTCATTTATTGATTGTGCTAAAGATTTCATGAAAAATATGTTTAGGGTGCAAAGATGGACAAAGTGAACAAATGAAGAGTGTTGAAGACGTTGAATAAATTAGGTGAAAATAACTCAACACTCTTATACTCTTAATGCAACTCGAATTAGGATCACACACGATATTATTAAATAAGTTATGTTTTTGTGCGTTGAAATATAAGAGTTTAGAATCCTAATTATTGATTAGTTACATGCTCCTTGTGTGACCTAATTAAAAATCATGATTAAAAGTTGAAGTTTAGGGTTAATTCAGTCAACCGAGAAAAATAATCAGTTAACTTAATCAAACGTCGGGTTTTGGAGCAAAAATTGGTGAAGGAATTGACCAACCAGTATCAATCGGTCAACTGATCAGAAAGAATCAGTCTACCATTTGAAGTAGTAAGGTTTTCAGAGCAAAAAATGTAGATCCTGTTTCGATCGGTCAACCGACCAAGAGAGATCGGTCAATCGATGGGTTTAATGGTCTGGTAGGTGAGCTCTCTAAACCAATCGTTCAACCGATTGGGACTCAATCGTTCAACTAACTGTGCTAAAATTTGGCAGGGAATACCCCTTAAACCAATTGGTCAACCGACCGAAGAGGGATTGGTCAACTGACTGGTTATTTGATTGGCCTTGTTTACACGCGGTATCAATCAGCCAACCGACAAGCCAGAGTTCCGTCAACTGACTGTTTCGATAAAAAACTAGCCATTTTTATAATTCCAAGTGAGAATTTCGAGAGATTTGAGCCTACTGAAGATATGGTACATGTATTTTGATATCCCTATTGATTTGGTCCCATAATTAAATATTCTCTCAATTTTAGTAACTGAATACTTCCTATCTTCGCAATTGATAATTAAGAAATATTTTATGGACTTGTTTGAGAGTTTTGAAAATTGTTTTTAATTAAATCACACTCGCATGCCACTTTCACAGCAAGTATACAGATAAAGTTTTAGTATAAATTGGGAAAGTAAGGGTATCGTGTCCACAGGGATTGGTTGAGATTATTATCGAGTACTGCGATTATCATAACCTAATTTTATCTAGGTGGTAAAAATGTGTTTATAATTAATTAATACTAATACTAAGTTAATTAATATAATTATAATAATATTATATTGAGATGTTTAAGGAAAATATTGCCTAGAGATTAACTTTGTTTACAAAAACGTGTTTGGTCTCGTTTATTTTATAATAACGGCGTTCGACCTATCCGATAATCTTTGTATCGTAAACTCGCTCGCCACCTCTCCCGAGTGTAAGACAAGTGAATATGCAACTTCGCGTCAATGAAGACTTCAATGTCTTAACGACACTACGTCACATGAGTCTCGCCCCAACATCATTGATTACACACTTTCCAACTTCCTCCCGGGTTATTGGATCGTCGCGTTGTGTTTAACCTATTCCGGATTCAGGGTTACCTCTCCAAAGTGTCAAGCCCCGTATTCTCAATATATCTATCTAAGCATAATATCAAGACAAATCGATGAACATAATCGAAATAGTGAAGAACAACCATTAACGAAACACAAACTCAATCAAACAATGATTTCATAAATTATATTAATCCCTGGACAAAATTCGTTTAGCTCATGGCCATAACCATTTATACAATGTAAAATGAGCTAAACATACTCAACAACCTATCGAAGTTAAGAAAATAAAGAAGAAATGAAAGAAACTTATCCATAGTCCGAAGATTTGCCGCTAAAAATGCTTCGAGATCACTTCTCCTACTTCGCAATGTGTTCTTCTCCTTCGAAATTGGTTGAACACTCCCCAAAATACTCTCAAAATATTAGGAACCCTAAATGAGCTCTAATGGCTGAATGGAAGAGGAGGAGAAGAAATAGGGAACAAAAAATATCTAAAAAATATCCTAAATCTGGTGCAGAATTATCGCCATGGCGATGGGATCACCGCCGCGATGATGGGTATGTCGGTTTTATCTTCGTCACAGTGATGGAGGTAGTGGTGGATGCAGGGACCATCATGTTCTTTCACCGTCGTGGCGGTAGGATGTTAGTAACATTTTGGTCCATCCTGCATATTGACCGCCGTGGCAGTGGCCTGGACGCCACGGTCACCGCCACGGCGGTGGGCTAGTTTTCAGAATTATGCCTCTATGCTTATTTTCCCACCGTCCTTCCATCGTTCTTGATCCGATTTGATCATTTATGATCCGTTTTCATCCCTTTTCACCCCCACATACCTGATTTATACAAAAAAAGAATAAAAACATATTAAAATGTATTAAAATATTATAATAACACTTAGAAACTAACAAATTCAGTTTGGAAATAGATAGGAAAATTACACCTATCACAAACCTATATCGCTGAGTCGAAGGCACAATTTGATTGAAATTGTAATAATCAAATAAGTTTGGGGGCTGATGAGGGAAAACCGTTTGGGTTTAGGGCGAACTTTTCATTGGTTCAGTATTCGAGTACTCACTTGTCATTTTTCTTTCGTTTTAACTACACCCATGAAATTGTAATAATGGAATAAGTTTGGGGGTGTGGTTTTTGAAAAAAAAAAAAAAAGACATGTAAATAAAGTTCTATTTTAGTTTTGTCTTGACAAGTGAGTACGACGTTCTTAAATATAAGTTGAGGGTTGCTTCGAATTGATCTATGTAGGGTTACGAGTGTAAGTGAGCCAAGCATGTGCCTCGGGTATTGTTAAGTTAATAACGCTAACCTATTTTCTATTCTTGATATACCCTTGGCCATTTTCTACAAACGAACCAAGTCCAATTGATCTTTTTGAATTTCTAAGCCTACGTTAGTGGAGAATGGAACCCTATCAGGCATATGGATTTCCTATACCTTATTAGTTTTAGTCATAAGCTTTATTGGTGGATAATCCAATCCGATCGGTGGATATTTGTATAATTGAGTTTTTGCACACACACTTTGACAGGATCTATAATGGATCTAACTATTATTGAATGTTGAAATTCTAAAACACCACATGGTGTATTTTATTCTTGAACTTGATAGAATTGGGGGCCGATAAGGGAAAACAGTTTGGCCGGTTAGATGAAATTCAAAACTTGCACATTATTGTTTTTTCGTGTTTTTCATTTTTAGTATTTAAATTTCATAATTAGTTGTTGTAGTTTCCTTTATTGTGTGGGTGTTTTGCTCGAGGACTAGTAAAATTCTAAGTTTGGGGGTATTTGATAGGGGTAATTTATCTATTTATTCTCAAGCCGGTTTTGGTAGTTTTCGAGTATGTTTATAGCATTTTAGTATGTTTTAATAAATTTTCATGTGTTTTGTATAAATCAGGTGTTTGGGATGAAAAAGAGCTAAAACAGTTGAAAATCAAGGTAATCGGTGGAACGGCGATGAAAGAACGAGTAAAAACAGCAAATCCTGCTACTGCAGCCCACCGCTGCAGCGGTGAAACTACTGGGAGTGCAGAAAGTTTACGGCCGCAGTGGTCAGGCCACCACTGCAGTGGTAAAATAACAAGATGTCCATTAATGAACCACTACTGCAGTGATCAAGTCACCGCTACAGCGGTGACCACTGCCGACATACCCACCGCTGCAACGGTGACCCCTACACCTGTAAAGTAGTTTTTTAGATATTTTGGTGCCTATATCTTGCCTCCTCCTCTCATTTTCGGTAATTAGATCTCATTAGATAATAGAATATATTTAAGAGTGTTTTTAGGGAGAGCTCATCCAAACCCGAAGGAGAAGAACACAAAGCGAAAAAGGAAAAACGATCTCGAAGTGGTTTTAGCGTCAAATCTTCGGACAACGGCTAGTTTTTTTCATTTTTCTCTTCATTTATTAACTTTGGTATATTGTTTGAGCATGTTTAGCTTGTTTCTTGTTGTATAAATAGTTATGGCCATGAGCTAAACTTGGATTATCTATGGGATTAATATAATTTATGAAAATGTTGTTTGTTTGAATTGTGTTTCTTTAACGCTTGTTTTTCGTTATTCGATTGTGTCTACCGTTCTTATATTTCCATTATATGCTTGTTTAGATATATTGAGAAATCGAGGTTTGATAATCGGGGGAGGTAACCCCAAATTCAGACTTGGGTTTAAACACAACGCGACGATCTAATGACCTGGGAGGGTGTTAGTGCAATCTATAACGTTGGGGCAAGACTCATGTGACTATGTGTTCTAAAAAATGCTAGAGGGGGACTTTGGTGTTAATGCAAAATCACATATTCATTCACTCTACACTTGGGAGAGAGCGTGAATGAGTTTATGATACAGATATTGTCGGATAGGTCGAATACCATTATTAATAACTAAATGAAACCAAACACATTTTTGTAAACGAAGTTAATCCTTAGATAATCTATTCCCCTAAACGTCTCAATATAATATTATAGTATAATTAGTTTAATTAGTTAATTAGTTTAGTTTATTATTTATTATAAAATCTACAATTTATGTCGCCTAGATAAAGTTAGGTTATGATAATTACGATACTCAACGATAATCTCAACCAATCCCTGTGGATACGACAACCCTTACTCTTCCCATTATACTAAAACTTGACCCGTACACTTGCGATGAAAGTAGCGATGTATTTACATGCTACCAATAACAGTGGAGGATGATGGAGCACGGATATTTCCTAGGTTGTAATCGAACCTAACTAGGATTTCCCTATATATCTTAGACAAGATAAGAATCAAGTCACATGTGGCTCTAGAAAACCTTTTCCACATGGGGCGAACGACAAGGAAAGTAAATATCGTGAATGAATTCGTACCGCAGAGGGCTAGGAATAGGGTTCTATGGAGTGTCAATGGACTCGTGAATGTATGAGATGCGCTATAGGGCAAGGATTGAACATTTCTTGGGTTTAGACTAAACCCACTAGGGGTTTTCTACATATCCTAGGCATGCCAAGAATCAGGTCAATTGTAGTTTTGATATCCCAACCTTTCATGAGGAGGAAAATGGTAAGAACTTGCAAATGATTTAGGAATTGATAGGGAATGAGGTCTTTATCGAAAAGACTGATTCCTCGAGCCACCTCCATGTTTCTTTAGCACGAAAGAGTCTTAGACGAGTTTTTAGAGAAACCGAATCATAGCCTAGCGTCTTGGTTAAGGATTTAGGTACTTAAATGATGTTGACGATAGGTACCTTTTAAGAGAGGACATAGATGATGATGGCATATGTAATGTTCCCTAATCCATTACTGAGATAAAACATGCCCTAACAAAAGGCTGGGGTTTTGATAATGAAATGTGTCACACCCCAAGGCTGGGTGCAGTAGAGATTGGCTTCATCTTGGGGATGCCTAATCTTATGACATATGCCCTGGCTCATGTCGGGTGGTAATCGACGAAGGTAGACTTCTGGAAGTCGAACCTGGTGAAGTGCGCGCCGGATCACGCCGCGAGTGATGAAAAATGAAGGTAGACTTCTCTTGGGGAAGTAGAGCCTAATGGAGTATGCTCCCTTTGTGACTGGGGGTGATAAAAATCAAGGTATACTTCCCTTGGGGAAGTCAAACCTAATAAAGTATTGTAGACACCACATTTTGTCCCGTCCAATCAGTGTCGAATCAAGTACAAGTTCAGATAAACTTTAATTTTAGGTTTAAAGGGAATGAATTTATACTTGAGATCACACTATATAATATAAAAAAATACCCAGAAGCATGAGAAAAACACAAAACTGTTAAATTTGACAAAATACAGTCAAGTAAAAGTTTCGGGTCCACCTCGAAATTCTCATAATTTAACGGGGCCTAAAATGACTTTATTAATATTTAATTTTCATTAAATCATCTTTAATATAGATAAAAATTAGCCATTATCCTTAAATTTTAAGATATTTGAAAACAATGAACTCAATCACCCACCCTGACTTTGAAACATTTACTTTCATTGAATCTTGTCGGTTTAACACCAAAAATATTCATTTCATTTATGAATATTACATCACATAATACCAAGAAACAATCTGAGGTACATTAATCAAGGCTTGGAAAGGTTATGACAAGCCCTAAATCAGAAGGGTGATTAAGGAGCTAGGCTTGATTTAGATTTTCACCAAATTTAAGTAGTCTTGACAAACCACCCAAGGCCCAATTTATCGAGGGCCTGGATATATTTTAAGGCCCACAAATGAATCCTTATAATGACCAATGAACCTTTCTAGAAGTTTCCTACCAAATGGCTAAGGAAGGGAACCAAGACACTTAGGGTACAACCAATTGTTATTGAAACTAAACCGATTCAATTCGCCACCTACGTAAAGCATTCAATGAGAATTGAATGCCCATACCAACAAGAATAAAATATTTGGGATGAAATTTCAAGACCGCATTCAAGGTATCTAGGTATTTTAAGCAAAATATCTTAGAATCAATTGAAATCCTTGAATCGTGACGACCTGTTACCGAAACCAAACCGAATGTGTGTCCTCTAATCAATGCATTAAATGCACATCCCATCAATAATTAAATTCTTAGGGATGACATTGATGGGGTAGATACATTGAACCTTGATATTTTCATCAAAATATCTAAAGGTAACTAGGAAAATTGGAAATCGGCCATCGATTACAAGGTAAGTTAACCCGATTCCATCCAAAGTGCTCACCAAGAAATGACTCATCACCTAGCATTAAATGAAAAGTGACACCTCAAGACTAGGTTCAAAGTACCTTGGAAACATTTATGATGACCAAATTGAAATAGTAAAACTAACGGATACTTAGCCACTAAACCGAACCGAATGCGTCACATCAAGTCATAAATGCACCCACATGCAAGGAATTTGATTGGAGGGAGGCTAATAATGATTACCAAATCTTTGAAAATCCAACCTTCTATCCCAAATTCGTTCCAGGCCAATCAAAACCAAGGCAATACAACTAATCCCCTTGGCCAAACACACCATAGGGAACAACCTAGAATGGCCTATGCAATGCCTAATGCACAGGCCCCCAGGCCTATAAATACATGGCCTCTCCTCTCATTTTTACAAGTTTTGAAGGCCTAACTTTTCTCTCTAAACTTGAGCAACTCTCTCAAGTCCTAGGCATTTCAAGAATATTTCTTAAATAACACGTCATTATTCTATTGAAATTCAGTCCTAGAAGGTGTTCCTGAAGTTCTTAGAACAAGAACTCAAAGGATCGATGACCACCGAACAAAGAGGGCTAAGGAGGAAAGGAGGCTAGCGACTTAGAGACGACCACATCCCCTAAATAGGGTGTTCTTGAGTTCTTGGCTAAGAACTCGAGGAATCAACGACCACCGATCAACCAGTGACCAAGAAGATCAAGGAAAAAAAGGCGATAAACACTTAGGGAAGACCACATCCCCTAAGTAAGTATATTTCTATATGACACCCTATGAACTTTGGTTAATCATGTATATGCTACTTGCATATAGTAGAATCATGTAGTTAACACACTTTAATTCCAAATATATAACTCACATAACTCATAATCAATTAAAACAAACACTTAATCTTGCTAAAACAACCAAATAAACACTTAATCTTGCTAAAACAACCAAATAAACACTTAATCATTTCTATAATACCCAAACTATGCTCAAATCATGCATCAATCATTCCAAACATTTTAAAATCATACAAAACTATTTCAAGAACATCAATAGAACTTAAAAAGTGATTAATAATAGACCTAATTAAGGTTGTGAGTCAAGTTGTTCACAACTTTAAAAACAACTAATAATAACTAACTAAGGTTGTGATTCAGGTTGTTTAAAACCAAAACCAACTGATAATCAACCAAAACTAATTGATAATGAACCAAAATCAACCGATAATGAACTAAAACATAACTAATCATTAATTAAAATCAAAGAAACCCAACCCAGCTATCAACTATAACCAAGACTGAACTACGTCTGACCTGATCTTTGGTAACTACCCAAAGTACGTAGGCAACCCATAAGGGTTCGGTGACACCTTTAGTAATAAACCATTTTCCTTTAATGAGACAAAAATGAATTATGTTCGACCTGATCTTTGGTAACCACCAAAAGTACGTAGCCAACCCATGATACGAGTTCAGTCACCTTCAATAATAAAAAATAGTTTTTACCTTAATAATAATGAACAACGTCTAACCTGATCTTTGGTAACTACCCAAAGTACGTAGGCAACCCACAAGGGTTCGATCACACCTTTAATAATAAACCATATCCTTTACCCTAACCAGAACAAATTATGTGAGGACCTGATTCTCATTCGAGATACGTAGGCAACCTCCGTGCCGATTCGGTCGCATATCCAAAAAATTTAGTCTTAGTTTGCATTTCATTTAGTATAGCTTGCATATTTACGTTACTCTCTATACATATAAACTATTACTGGGTATCACTGACTAGTATTAGCTATACTATTTACATACTTTACATTATATCATGCAAAATAACATAAAAAGATGAAAAAACTTTCAAAAGGGGAATTGTTTTTGTTTGGGGAATCAAAGAAAGCTACTTGGACACTATTTATAGTGAATATCTATTTAGACTGAGGTACCATCTACGGACAGGTGTCTTAGGGTGTCTAACACCTTTCTCGAGCATAACCGACTCCCGAACTTAAAGAATATCTCTAGTACACAGACCTATGGAAGTCAAAACATGGGTCATTTGAAAATAAAAATGAATTTTCAAAATCCCAGTGACCTAGCACACCATTTAACCCCATGCTAGGTGGCGACTGCGTTTTTAACAAAAAATCTCGGCCTAAGAAGTTCTTCAAAACTGATGCCTAGAAAAACCCTTGAAAAACAATTTTCAAAAATGAACGGATTTGGATGACTTATAGAGAAAGGGATGAAACTTGATTTCATCATCTTCCCAATTCTATACTTTTTCCGCTATCAAAATTCAAGGTGCATCAACTATGCCATGGCTCATGATCATAGGTGATGAAAAATGAAGTCATACTTCATTTGGGAAAGTTGATTTTCATGATGTGGGCCTTGATTTATCATTATTACATCATTTTGGCGTAACCAAACCTGCATGGGCTATTACATACTTGTACCTTAAGTCAGGACGTAGGTCGAGATATAGTTTGATGTGCATCGATGATTTTTGTTTTAAATGGATAGCCGAACTTGTATAGGTTGCCTACATATCTTGATTTTTAGATTAGGAATCAGGTCAAAACGTAGTTTGGGCATGAATTCTTTGTAAGATTCGGTAGTAAAGATATGTCATAGGCTTCTTAGGAAAAATCACGAAACTGCCCTAAGATGAAACATGTCCTAGCCCATGTCGGGGGATAAAAAATGAAGTGAAGAAGTTGACTTTTAATTAGATTAGCCCTGACTTTTTAACCAGGGGGATCTTATAATAATTGTGGGATATCAATCCCTCGGGGAGATGGTTTCATTTCTCGTGTTATCAAAACTTCTATTTTGACAAACGATTAGCTTAGTATCGCAATAGTCGACTCTACAGACATTTCATTGCTATCCTAAATAAATGGGTAATTTGGGTTTGACTAACTTGACTTAACAATTTATTTATGTGATTTAATTTTGTCAAATCATTTTATGTAACTTGATATTTTTCAAATCATTTGATGTGACTTAATTTTGTCAAATCATTTGATGTCATTTAATGTTGTCAATCATTTAATGTGACTTGATTTTGAAAATCATTTGATGTGACTTGATTTTGTAAATCATTTGATGTGACTTAAATTTTTCAAGTTATTTAATGTGACTTCATTTTTTCAAATGACTTGATTTATTGTGATTTAAATCAATCTGGACCTTGATTTGACTTGAAGAGACCCTTTATGCCTTTTGATAAAGGCATCTTTTGCTTTTCCTTATTTATTTTTATTATTATTAGTTTTTGCCAAAATGTAATATTATTTTTTTAGTTTAATATATTGCTTCTTTTGATCTGAAATGGGCCAAAATTTTTCTCTTGGGCTCAAATTTTAAAATTTAATCATTTTTGGTTGGAAATGGGTGGGGGAGGGGGGGAATCCCTGCTTAGGCCCTACATGCTGGTGAGTGCATAGGGTTTTATCAGGTTTTATCGTGATCCGAAAAATTATTCTTGGTGAACCCACGTACGATGACAAAAAAATATAAGAATATGCCCCAACCCATGGCTGGGGTTCTTACAAGTTGGATGACTAAGCCTCAGTAGGTTTCCTATGTAGTTTGGCCTAAACATCCCTTGTTGTGGCGAAGAGAGTGGAAACAATTTTTCAAAAAGGTCAAGGGACTATTCTCGGAATAAATGAATCTTAGTACGAGATTGAGTAAATGTCATGAAATCTACACCATTTGTTTTCTGATTTAACTGGCCCTACTTAGGTTTCCTATATATCTTAATTTTTTCCAAGAATCAGGTCATAACTTAGTTCTGAATTCTCAAAAATTTTGAGAGACACACACATCGTAGGTCAAGATAGCTACGTTCACTGACAACAATCTTCTCCATCCCAGTATTTTATGGGAATGGATAGAGTCTCTTACATGAGCATTAGCTAGGTAAGAATAAATGGTGGTCTAATTATTGGTCTGATGGAGTCCTTGAAAGATGTTATTCTGATTATTTTTTTTTCTCCTAGAAGGCTAGTGTTTAAATTGCCTAATTTTTCAATGCTAGAGCTACTAGATAAGATGTATTGATTCAAATGATATGCCAATGATGACCCATTTGTTGAACCTATTATTTTGATGGACAATTAAACGTTGATATTTTATGGAACTAATAGTTTTATGAAGTGATTTCAGAATAAAAGTTCTATAAGTTGAAATGAGAAAAGAATAAGTCAAAAAGATTCATCATTGAAGAATTTATGGAAAGCTCAAAGGAATTCAAGATGGATGTAATATGAAGAAAATGAAAATTTTCAAGAGCATTGAAGACACTAAAGACATTTAGGTGAAAACAACTCATTACTTTTATACTCTTAATACAACATAAATTAGGATCATACACGACACTTTAAAATGAATAAAATTATATGCATCATGATAAGAAGTGATAAGTTTAAGGTTCTAAAAATATTTTTTATAAAGTATTAAAATCATAAAAATATTTTTGGTAAAGTGTTTAAGTGAAAAAATAGTTTAAACACATAAAACAATGAGTTTTCTGGTCAATTCTATTAACTAACGAAATAGATCTATAAACTAATAAATTAGTGGATTAAAGGAGTTAAAAGTGTGAACCTATTGATCAATTTGGTCAACCAACGAGTTAGGTCAGTCGACTAACGAATCCGGTAGCCCAAACTAAGAAACAAAGAAAAAATCACTAGGCAAATCGGTTAACCGACGGAGAGGTCGGTCATTCGACTGTTGACGATAAAACAGTCAAAAAATTTACCATTACGGGGGCAGTCGACCAACAGGGGGTCGGTCAACCTACTGGGTCAGATAGCGAAATGTTGATTGTTTCGATTTTTTATCCAAATCACATTATTTTGAATGATTTTCAAAGAGGTTTTTAAGGGATTTGGGTATTTTACTATTATATACCATATATTACTAATATCCATATATTTGGTCCATATATTAGATTATTCTTTGAATTGAATTGGGAAAACTACTTCCTATCTTTAAGTATTTTGAATCTAAAAAATTTTGGGGACCAATTTGAGCTTTTCTGAAAATATTTTAAATGAAACATATCTACTTTGATAGTATATGATATGTGGGGTGTTAAAGAGACATTTTAGGTCTTGTAATTTGAAAACTAGTCGTTGGATATCTGGTTAGAAGTCTATATATAGAGACTTGCATTTTTGAAATAAGATAAACAAAAACAATCAGTCTTTGCTTTTACAAGAGAGTGATTTATATTGAGAAATTTATAAAAGAGGATTATTCAAAGAGTTCTTGATCGAAGTGTAAAAACGTTTTCATCATCGGTCTTTATTCTTCACTAAGTTATCGTAATTATTTTCAAGAAATCCAGGAGATCTTTCCAAGTTAATTAAAGTGCTTTCTTTGATTATTTATTTGATTACTTGGATGAAGTGTTTTAGATAAATCATTTTCCAAATCTAATATTTTGAAAATCTTTTAAAATGATTTTTATTTGTGAAATTTTATTATTTATTATTTGCGTTTTAAATTGATTAAAATATGATTATTTATTATTGGAGTTTTAAATTGATTAAAATCAGAGTTGTGCCTCACATAGAATCTATCAAATAGTTTTTGGGATATTGGTGGAGCATAATTGTTTTGAGGTGGTAAAAGCTTTTGTGGGAAGAAACTTGTAAATTTTTGTCTTTGCGAGTTTGAGCGGATTAGACATATTTGGGACAGTGTCTAATCAAGATAGTTGAGGTTTAATCTTTTGCCTGAGAAAAAGATTAGAGTTTGATCTTTAGCCTGTAAAAAGGATTAGGTTAATCTTTATCCATTTAAAAGATTAGGTTGTGATTCTTCCTGCAATAGAATTAGGGTTATATTTAGATAAGGTTCTTTCTAAACCAGTGAAAAGGATAAGTGCAATAGTGTGATATTGCAAATCTTTGATTATGAGCTTGTGTAAAGAATCTGGATTATGAAGATTTGATTCCCTGCTGGGAAAGGAATCAAGGGTTAGTGGATTGCGAAATTCTTGTGGAGCTCTTGAGACTGGACTTAGGTAAGAGTAGATTGTCGAATCAGGATAAATTGTTGTGTTATGCATTATTATATCTCTATTATTTGGGTGTGCACTTAGTTGAACTCATATCGTCTACTTAATAAGATAATAATCAATTAGGAAAATTGATAACTTGTGTTTGATTTAATTATTTAAATTTTTATCACTACCCAATTCACCCCCCTCTTGGGTAGATCTTTGGCCCAACATTATTGATGCTACATGATGTTTTAAACTACGATGACAAATATTTTCTCATATATGTTATGCAAGCCTATGTAAAAAATGATAATACAAGATGCTTTATGGATGACGTCACGTTTTTTTTTTTTTTTTTTTTTTTTTTTTTTTGAAGAAATGCCTAAAAAGTGCAAGGTTTCTATGATGACATTGCCTAATAACCTTTTATGTTATACAGACCTAAATAATGACACTTTATGTAGACAGATGCAGTCTTTTCCTTTCATTTTCCTTCTTTACTTTCTCTTTTCTCCTTTTTAGGCTATTGTAAACATCAAATGCATAACTTAGGAGGCCATACTTATAAGAACCTAAGGATGATGATGCATAATTATTATGATGTCATATGGTTAAATGTTTTCTTAGGAAATGCAAGACTTCTATGGACATGTCATCTAGGTTTTTTTTTCTTTCTTCTTTTTTTTTTTTTTTTTTTTTTTTTTTTTTTTTTTTTTTTATTAAACTTGCTTACGTTAGGTACCTTTTCCTATTAGTCATCTTCCTTAAATACTTCTGCCTTATCTCTAATGTCAAAGATTGATTTAGTGCCTCTGAGAGGCTTTCATCTTCTTTGCTTTGATTTTACCACAACTGAACTTTGGATCTGGATCAAAAATTGATTTTTAGCAAGATTATGTATGATTTTTGTGATAGGATGGAATAGTTTGGCATAAATAGTGGAGTATTACTCCGTAGTTGAGCTCATGATGTACTAGAATGGTGAAATCTGTCTCTAGATGAGGATTTAAGGTATCATACCTACGCATGCTACGTATATGTGTTTTTCATTGTCATGCAAAATTAATTTGGATATAGTATACTTGAACAATCATATTCAAACATTCAAGCCTCTTTTCGGTCTCCATGAGTTTCACATCGGATTAATCTAGATCATGATAAATATGATTTCAATAGTATTTTGGACCAAAAATCTACAGTTATTTGTTTAAAGAGATGGTTTAGCTCAATTCCATTAAGTTCTAATTATTGATCTTTTTGAGATTATTATTAAGATTGCCTATACCTTGTATGTTTCCCGTTGTAAACACCGCATTTTGTCTCGCTCATTTAGTATCGGATTGAAAGTGCAAGTTCAGATAAACATTAAATTGAGGTTTAAAGGGAATGAGTTTCCACCTTAAATAACATTGGATACTACAGAAAAACAAAAAAAAAAAAAATACATGAAAACATAAAATTGTCAAATTTTGTTGAATTTGATTAAGTAAAAGTTTCGGGTCAACCTCAAAATTCTTAAAGTTAAGGGGGACTAAAATGACATTTTTAAAGGTTGATTTTCATGAAATCACTTTTAATATAGATAAAAATTAGAAACTATCCTTTAACTTAAGGAAATTTCACCAATCACCCTTATTTCTCATTTTGACTCCTAAAACATTTACTATTACCGGTTTCATCTTTTTGACACCAAAAATATTTCTTAAATTTTTTTGTTTAAAGCATTAATCCTCAATGATTCAATCCAAAAACCTTGATCAAACCAAATAAACTACCATGACAAGTCTAGTTACCCAAAATAACTAATGCCAAAGACTCGGTTCAAAACCAACCAAACTGAAATACCATCATGACATGCATTTAAGGCCCATCATATCAAGGTCACAACATGAATTTAATGACTCATTAATAAGCATTAAATGATGAGATATTTTCAAGATATGTTTATCAAAATATCTAGGATGGAAACCTAGTTACTTGAAAGTAACTAACGGTTACGAAACTAACTGGTCCAATTTTCCAACAAATCATGCAATAAATGATCCATCAAATCAACATCTCATCAATAATTTGATGCTTGAAACAACCTTGGGAGACTACATTCAATGAATCAATAATATTTTGATCAAAATATCTTAAGGAAACCAAGTTACTTCAAAAGTACATAAACAATTGTGAAACTAACCAGATCATTTTCCATCGCATCAAAAGCCTTAAATGCCCATTAAATCAAAAATCATATCAATAATTCAATGCAAAAATGACATGAAGAGATTATATGTATTGAACCTTTAAGTGCATTTAATGCAAGTAACCAAAATAGTTGGAGTAACTAATACTTAGCAAGCAAACCAAACCGGAAAACGTCCCATCGATCATTAAATGCCCCGTGAGCCAACTAATGATGACTAATCATGATCAATGATGAGTAATGATTGGCAATCATGAGCAATGATTACTTAGATATTTTAAAGATTTTGTAATCATTACAAAATCATAGAAAATCTTAGTATATCTTCAAGATTTGGCTCAAACCATGAAAGTATGAAACATTAAAGGGTTAGAACCTAGACCAAACAGGACCTAAGGAATAAGATGGGTAGGCCTGGGCATTGGGGAATGCGCAGGCTCCCCAAGCTTATAAATAGGCAGTCTGTTTTTCATTTCCAAAGGGCTTGAACCAAGACTCTCTTTCTCTACTCTCGAATTTCTCTCTCAAGTCTAGGGAATTCTCAAGACTTCTACTTCAAAATCACCCTTAAATCTTGTCAAAAAGGCCTCCAAAAGGTGTTCTTGAGGATCTTAGAACAAGATCTCAAGAAGTTGTTGAGGAACGATCAAGAACAACCGAGAAGATCAAAGAAGGAGAAGAATGAAAACACTTGGGGAAGGAACACTCACCTAAGTTATGTAAGTCCTCTTAAACCACCATTTGATCTTGTTTAAATATCGTTATATTGCTTGTATATAGCGTATTTGGCTAGTTCTTAGATGCATAGTCCATGTATATAGTGTATATATAAAAAATCAAAAACATAAAAAATATGTCAAAAACATCAAAAGGATGTTAAAAACATCGAGAACATGACAAGAACATCAAGCACACCATGAGTTGTGCATAGAATCTTTGACTCTCTCAAGAACACATGAAACCTAACTATAAATAACTCAAAACATACTTCTGACAAAAGACTACTAACCTCTAACAACTAATAAGTGACTTTTACTTTTTCAGCAATAGTCTAGATCACAACCTGACACTAAGTCATCAAGCTCGTGGACTGAAACCCCATATATATATACACACACTACTCTGTCGAGACATTTGTGGCTAAAATTCAAAATAAATAGAGGACTTCAATTCCTTCAGGGATAAGTCTGCACTTTCTTCAGAAATGTTTCCATTTTCTTAGTAACAAGTAGGACTGGCATGTATATGATATTTTTTTTTTTTTGAACTAATAACTTAAACCTAAACACTAAACTTCCTAAAGCAAGTGAATTCGGTTGGAGTGTTGTTGACAATATCAAAAGTGCATATCCACATATCATCGATGCGATTCATGTCCTAAATCTCATAAATAAATAAATAAAAAACAAAATAAAGTCATATCGAGATGAACTACGTATTGACTTGATTCTCAACTACCTGAGATACATGGGCAATCCACACACGGGTTCGGTCACTTTATTTAATTAAAATCATCTTGAAAACGCGAACTACGTTTTGACCTGATTCCCCTTGAAAACCAAGATACATAGGCGACCTTTATAGGTTCGATCGACATAAAAAAATATAAAAATATTTGTCATCTAATATGTTTTATCTATTACTGCTGATAGATAGTAAATTTTTTTACTTTCTTACATAAAAAATGCCATGAAAGAAAAAAAAAAATAGGAATTATCATGTTAAATAAAACTGAAAGAAGTTACATGGACTTTATTTAAATGTGAACATCTATTTAGAATGAGGTATCGTCTTCGGACATGTGTCTTTGGGTGCCTAACACATTCTCCGAGCAAAATCGACACCCAAACTTAAAAGAAATCTCAAGTAAAAGACCAAATATTTTCAAGTCAAAACTTGGGTCATTTAAAACAAAAATCTAAAATTCTGGTGACCTAGCACACCATTTAACCCAGTGTCAGGTGGCGGCTCCATTTTAAACAAAATTCCAGCCCAAATAATGTTTCAAAACCGATGCCTAGAAAAGCCCTTGAAACTATTTTAAAAAATAAACAAATTTTTGAAGATTTTGAGAAGGAGGGATAAAACTTTATTTTTCCTTTCTTCCTCTGCTTCCAAAAAATATGGGATGCGTCACCAATGATTCTTGAGATATTATAACTGTCTTTCTCCTGTCTTTGTGACGAAGGCGATATTAAGTGAGAACGCCCTAGGTGACTTGATAGCGGAATATTACATTGTTACTTTTACTGCAAGTGTACGGGTCAAGTTTTACATAATAGTGAATGAGAAGGGTTGTCGTATCCATACGAATTGGATTAGATGGTCGTTCAATACCGCGATTATCATAACCGAACTTTATTTAGGCAATAAATATTGGGTTTTTATTTTTATAAATAATATAATAAATTAACAATTAATTAAACTATAATACTAAATATAATATATGGGAATAGATTATCTAGGGATTAACTTCGTTTACTTATACATGTTTGATCCAATCTAGTTTACATTAATAGTATTCAAATCTATCTAACAATCTAGGTATCAAAAACTCACTCACTACCTCTCGTGAGTGTAAAGTGAATGAATATGTTACTTCAAATTAATGCAGAAGTCCCCCTTGAGTGTCTATACGATACTTGGTCATATGTGTCTCACTCCAACCACATGGATTGCACACTTTCTAATACCCTCCTAGGTTATTAGATCGCCGCTTCGTGTTTAAACCCTAGTCCGAATTCGGGGTTACCTCTCCCGAGTGTCAAACACCGTATTCTTCAATCACCCACAATATCAAAACAAACATATTATAGAGGTAAAATAACGATAAAAACAATCGAATAAAGATAAACAACCGTTAATGAAACATGATTTACTCAAACAACGTATATTAGTAAACTACATCAATCCCATAGATAATCAGTGTTTACCTCTTGGCCATAACCATATATTAAATAATAATCCATATATACATGTTCAAACAGCTAAAAACGAGTTAAGAATAAAGAGAGAAACAAGGGAGAATAGTCGTTATCTGAAGGTGGCGTCCGTAAAAATCACTCTGATCTTGTTTCCTCTTCTCTAATTGTGTTCCTCATCTTTGGTTGGTTGAGAGATTTTTTAGAACACTCAAAAACACTCTCAATATGTTCTAAGCTAAGTGGGAACAAAAATAGGAACAAAATGAACAAAAACAAATATCTAGAAAATATCCTAAAAACACTTTACAAATAGGGGCTTCACCGCTGCAACGGTGGGTTTGACCACTGCAGAGGTGGGTATATTGGCAGGCATTCTGTTCTTTTACCGTTGCAGCGGTGAGCGATCAGAAATATCTGATCACTCTGTCGTTTCACCGCTGCAGTGATGGATCTCATCGCTGTAGTGGTGAACTGCTGCTTTAATATTTGATCCTCTTTATCATTTTTCACCCGATTTCCTACTGATTTACTCGTTCTTCAACCATTTTTGCTCCTAACCCCTTATTTGAATAAAAATAAATAAAAACGAATTAAAACATAACAAGAATATTCGAAAACTACCAAATTCGGTTTGAAAATAGATAAAAAAATTTCATATATCAAATACCCCCAAACTTGAAATTTTGCTAGTCCTCGAGCAAAACACCCACGCAATAAAATAAACTACAATGACTAATAATGAATTTAATTACTAAAAACCAAAATCACAAACAAACTAAAAAAAATAACGTGTAAGTTTTGAAATTCATCTAACGATCAAAAAGTTTTCCCTCATCAGCTCCCAATCATATCGACTTCAAGAGTAAAATGCACCATGTGGTGTTCTAGAATTTTAACATTCAATTGTAGTAAGCACCATTCTAGATCCTATTCAAGTATGTGTGTGAAAACTCAATCATACAACCATCCACAGACCGGATTGGATTACCCACCAATAGAGTTCATAACTAAAACCAAAAAGGTATAAGAAATCCATATACAAGATTGGGTTCCACTCTCCACTAACGTAGGCTTGGAAATTCAAAAAGATCAATAGGACTTGGTTCGATTTTTGGAAAATGGCCAAGCGTATATCAGGAATATAAAAACAGGTTAACGTTATTAACTTAACGATACCTAAGGCACAACGCTTGGCACACAATCACTCTCGAACCCCCATAGAATAATTCAAAATAACCCTGAACATACATTTAAGAACTTTATACTCACTCGTCAAGAGAAATAGAAATAGAATGATATTTACTTCTTTTTTTTTTAGTATGAACCACACTCTCAAACGTATTCGATTTTTACAATTTCACGAGTGTGGGTATTTGTTATCGGCCAGGGTATTTGTTAACTTAACCAATGAAAAAACATTATCGGCTAACTTGATTTCACTCAAATTGTGCCTTTGGTTTAGTGACTTAGGTTTAGAAAAAAAATTATTGGCCAGGGTATTTGTTATGTGTTCAGAATTGAAATGGCTAATTGGCTTTGACAGGGTAATGAGGGAGAAAAATATATTGCATGGTAAGCTTCAAAGGCTCAAGCGATCAAATAAATGCCTAAATCATATCTCCTGAACTACCTCACCTTCGATTTTGCCTCAAGTTTCCCCCAATCGGGTTCTAGAATCCCTTAAATTGTCATGAATTTGGCTAATGGATAATTGGCTTCAAATTAATTGAATAGTTATAAATTGAGTGTACGTGCTCGTGCAAATTAAGATCCACAATAACTTTTACCAAAACAACATACAAAGCACACAAAACACACATGAATAGGTAGTACCCTTGACGTTGACAAACAACTAGAGGATAATATCATCATTGGGTAATGACCCAGATGAACGCAAAACTCAACACACAACAACAACAACAACAATGACAACAAACAAAAACATACTACACTAAACTAAACAAACATGCATAAAAACAAATTAACTTAAACTACACAAGTAATTATACTAAACATACTAAACATCATCCCAAACTTAAAACGGTCAGTGTCCACAATGATCCAATCATCGATCTCAACATTGGAAATATAGCATGCCAAAGAAGAGGGTTTAGAACATATACTTGTCTCATACCGAATGAAGTTGGTGGTGATGGATCAAATTTATTTGAGATTTGGTTGCCTCCCAAAAAGCGCTTGGTTTATTGTCCTCGGCCTGACACAGAAAAGGGCTCGTCAAAGAGCGGCATCCGCCCATAGTAAGTGTCACACAACACTATGTATAGGTCTTGGTTTAGAACGCCCTCAAGACTGGCGAGATTTGGCTTATTTGGCCCGAGCTCTCAACGTGACTCATCTCCAGCTCATGTGCTTGGTTAGCCGAAATGAACGGTGCTGAAGGTGGTGAAGGATAAGTGAGCCATGTCGGATCCTTGTAGATGTGATTGTTTTGGATCGATGGTGGCATCACAATGTAGATCTCAAATAATGAAGAATCACAATCGCCGATCCACACTTGGGTTCCTGTCTCATTAGAATCATCAACATCGCATGAACCTAAGTTCATCCCGCTTGCATTCGGTTCCACATGGTGGCTTTCAATAAATGTGGCTTGTGTGTTTCTCGGTGGCACCACTTCTGACTCGGCCTCAATATAGAAGATAAGCTGACCGATTTGCTTCTGAATAGACATTACGGTCGCATCAAGTTTAGCGTAGGTCGACTCAATATTATCAAGACGAACCTCATGCTCATTGAGACGGTCATTCATCTCCCTCCAGAAAGCCTGAGTCTCCCCCATAAATTTAATGAACATTTCCTCTAGGGTGAGGGAAAACTTCTCCTATTGGTCCGGGATATCAATCCATGGTGCTGAAACGGTGGAATTACACCCAAACTTTGGTAGCTTGTTGAATAATTCCAACTCTGATAATCAAACTCCGTCATGTCTTCCAACAACCGATAGACTTCGTCCAAAGTTAGTTGGTTGAAAGAGGTGATAAGGTTTCCTCCTTCAACCCAATTTTTTGTTGCGACTAGTAACTCATTGAGGAAATTCAGTAGTTGACACTCCCTCGGGAAACAATGGTTTGGGAACTGGAATAGCAACTCCTTATATCGATCCCAAGCACAATAAAATGGCTCAAAATCCTTTTAAAAGAAAAACATGAGAACGTGTTGATGATACATCTTCAAGCACCTCGTAAAACAAACAAAACAAAAAATAAAAATTATAAACAAAATAAATGCCTAAATTAAAATCAAGTTACTTACTCATAATATCAACAACAATCTAAAAACCAATCCCCGACAACAGCGCCAAAAACTTGGTAGCGGAATATTGCATCGTTACTTTCATCGCAAGTGTACGGGTTAAGTTTTACAGAATAGTGAATGAGAAGGGTTGTCGTATCTACAGGGATTGGATTAGATGGTCGTTGAGTACCGCGATTATCATAACCAAACTTTATTTAGTCAATAAATATTGGGTTTTTGTTTTTATAAATAATATACTAAATTAACAATTAATTAAATTATAATACTAAATATATTATATGGGAATAGATTATCTAGGGATTAATTTCGTTTACTTATACGTGTTTGATCCAATCTAGTTTACAATAACGGTATTCAAATCTATCCAACAATTTAGGTATTGAAAACTCACTCACTACCTCTCCCAAGTGTAAAGTGAATGAATATGTGACTTCGCGTCAACACTGAAGTCCCCTTTGAGTGTCTATATGACACTTGGTTGCATGAGTCTCGCCCCAACCTCACGGATTGCATACTTTCTAATATCCTCCTGGGTCATTAGATCGTCGCGTCGTATTTGAACCCTAGTCCGAATTCGGGGTTACCTCTCTCGAGTGTCAAATCTCATATTCTCAAATCAACCACAATATCATAACAAGTATATTATGGAGGTAAAAGAACAATAAACACAATCGAATAAAGATAAACAATTGTTAACGAAACATGATTTACTCAAACAACGTATATTAATAAACTACATCAATCCCATAGATAATCAATGTTTAACTCTTGGTCATTACCATATATTGAACAATTATCCATATATACATGTTCAAACAACCAAAAACGAGTTAAGAATAAAAAGAGAAACAAGGGAGAATAGTCATTATCTGAAGGTGGCATCCGTAAAAATCGCTCTGATCTTGTTTTCTCTTCTCCAATTGTGTTCCTCCTCTTTGGTTGGTTGAGAGCATTTTTAGAACACTCAAAAACACTCCCAATATGTTCTAAACTAAGTGGGAACAAAAATGGGAACAAAAGGAACAAAAACAAATATCTAGAAAATATCCTAAAAATACTTTACAGATAGGGGCTTCATCGCTACAGCGGTGGGTATGTCGGCAGGTATTTTGCTCTTTTACCGCTGCAATGGTAGATCTCACCGCTACAGGGTGAGCTATTAGAAACATTTGATCACTCTGTTGTTTCACCGCTGCAGCGATGAAACTGTTGCTTTAACATTAGATCATCTTCATCGTTTTTTACCTGATTTCCTACCGATTTGTTTGTTCTTCGACCGTTTTTGCTCCTAACCCCTGCTTTGAACAAAAATAAATAAAAACGAATTAAAACGTAACAAGAATACTCAAAAACAACCAAATTCAGTTTGAAAATAGATAGATAAATTTCACCTATCATGACTCATAGGAGAAAAAAAGATAGTAGAAAGTCCAAATGGTGGCCAAGTTACTTAGTGTTCAGACACCGTTACGATTTAATCACTTGAACTATAAAGAATGCTTGATTAACCAAAGCCATCTGTGACCACTCAATTTTCAGAAACTTTTATGAGACTAGTCTTTTTTTCCTTTTTTTTAACACAAATTTAATGGATATTACATAACGGATGGTGAAAAGAAATTCAATCGAACTCGGGATCCTAGGTTACTTTTGCCTTATCTATGTTTGATTCTTCAATGCTAACTTCTTTCTTGTAAAGACTTCTTATATTCAACTAACTTTTCTTCTTTCTTGGATCTCTTTTGTCTGTCTACCTTACCCCTTTTTGAGAATTTTGGGTAAGGCTAGGTTTCATAATTCTCATGAACTTTCGATGAATCTTTAGTTTCCAAAATACAACCCTGGCTACTTGGATTACCCTTGAGAACATTTCATGGTTACTTTCTTCCTTTTTAAGTACTTTCCTTAGGGTGAGGCTAGGCTTCGGGGTTACTTTCTTCTTTTTCAGGGCTCCTTAATAGACGATGTCAGCCAATGTCCAGAATTCTTCTTGATATCAGCTACAAGTCTTCCCGTTTGATTTTTCATGGGGTTTTTTTTCCCTTAAATTTCTCAGGATGGAACATTTGTAATGTAATACTCCAAAAATTAATTAATGTCATATTTAGAATAAGTTATATTTTTTAGGATTATTTTGTACATTATGAAAAGTATAGGGTATAAGTGAATATTAGTTAAATTTTATAGGTTGAATAATGTAATTTTTACCTTATAACATTTGTTCGTTTGTGGGTGTATGTATATAGGTGGCAAAATTTTATTTTCTGTATTTGGTGGTATGCAAGGTGTAACAAGAAAAAAATGTCAGAAAGGGAAAAAGGTGGTGTGTCATGGCTTTGGGAAGTCTACTTGTGTGTGTGTGTGTGTGTGTGTAAGGCATGCGTGTAGGATTAAAATAGAGGAAATGGAAAAAAATGAGAATACCATAGGACTAATAGGGCGAAGGAACTAGGAAAATAAAATGAAAGAAAAGAAAAAAAGAAAAGAAAATTGTAGTTTCATGTGATCTCGATTACCAATTCCCGATTTCAGGTAGGATTCTTGATCCCTTTAATATTTGTATTTAATTTCTCTATTTATTTTGTGGTTTATGTTATGGTAGTCATTTAATTATAATTGTTGATGTTCTTGGAATATTTATGATTATATATTATGTTGCAATTATATGAGATGCATGTCTACATTTTATTTTTTCAGATTAGTGGATGTACGTATTAAAAAGGTTAAAATTTTGTCAAGTTTGACTTACAACTCCACAGTAATTGCTATAGGATTGATGAAATTAAAATTAAGCCATTAATGGATGAATAAATTTTATTTTTAGAAAAAAAAAATTGAATTAAATTAATAATTTTTTAATAATTGCATTTTTTATTTTTATTGTAAAATTAATCAAATTAATAGGCAATTATAATTCGACATAATTCAAGACAACCCACTTAAATTAATTGTCATTGTTGTAACAATATTAAATAGTAATAAAGTAGTAGTTGGTTTCATCACAGTTGTAAAATTGATCATATTTGTAGGAATTTAAATTTACATTATTCAGTTGCAATTTTATTCTCTTTAGGAGAAACTGAGTGGCGACCTTGAAAAATCGGGTCGTTACAGTTAGCATCAGAGTTTAGGTTACAGATTTTGCAGACTTAGTGTAGTGTTAGTAATGGACCATAGGATATGTCGTTGAGTTGAAAGAACGGTTTAAAGGTGAGCGTATTGTCTTCTATGTAAATTGTCAAATTATATTTTTGTACTAAATTGTGAAAAAAAAATTATTAAAATGGATAATTTTATAACGTTAGATGTATCTAATAAAATGTTAAATGTGAAAACTGGTTTTTATTATCTTGCTATGCTATAGTGTGGTACCGATAGGAGGGCTTATCCTGCGGGATATAGTTGGACCTAACAGAACGGCATGTCATGCAAGTGGTTGAATATGTTGTTGACTATCAATATGATGGAGTTGAATATGTTGCTGACAATCATTATGATTTTATGAGACCTGACATGAGGAAAAGTCTTGCATGTAATTGAATATGTTGTTGACTATTATTATGATATGGTGAGACCTGACAGAAGGACAAGTCCTACTGATGATTAAAATTTGTTGTTAAAAATATAATATGGTGGTGGATTAAAATATGTTGTTGAAAATATGATGTACTGATGTATTAAAATATGTTGTTACAATATGATGTGGTGAGACTTGATAGGAAAGCAAGTCATGCATGTAGTTAAATATGTTGTTGATTATGAGTATAATCTGGTGAGACCAGACAGCAGGACAAGTCTTGTAGGTAGTTGAATATGTTGTTGACTATCAGCATGATGTGGTGGTTTACACGACATGATTGATATATTGTTGTTGATTATCAAATCCTTAATTATTTTGTTGCCTATCAGTATAATGTGGTGGTTTATACCCCGTGATTGATATATTGTTGATGATTACCAAATCCTATGGTAAGAAAGGAAGTATGTGTGGTATTTCTTTTATATAAAAATGAGACTAATAAGTTGATTTCAATTCAAATTTTCTACTATGATCATATATGTGTGATTTTTACACTCCTTAGTTTCTAACTATTTTTTTTAAAGTGGATTCCATAAAAGTACTTGATCCATAAAGTATTTTTATATTATGAATACAATATACCAAAAAAATATTTTAACTTAAGTAATTTTGGTAGAAATTGGTCTACTACTAGCTTTGAGTAGGGTCAGAGTGTGGTGTGATTATTGAGACAATCGGGAGTAATTGGAGGTAATAAGATATTCGGTCTTTTGTGGATTTAGTGTAGAAAACTTGCATACGTATAATTAGTGTCTTTTAGTTGGCTAGATGTGATACTTAGTGCCCACTTTGCCACTCTAATGTAGTGTGAATTCTTAAAATTTTGAAAATTTATGATAATTACATGTTAGGCATATATTTGTTATTTGGGTTACATTTTATTTTTAGTAATACTAAGCCGAGGTCACATGTAGCCTCGGGTTAGGGTGTGGTTGTTTTTTATGTTTGTAAGACCCAATTTATTTGTGACAATTTGGTATTCAAAAATTTAATTTTAAAAATTTGAGGGATTGATAGGTTAATTTTATTTGATTTTTTTTAAAAAAAAAAAATTAAGGGGGTCCAATTGTCATGATGAAATGTTAATGTTAATTTTTTAGCTTAAATGATATTTTAAAATTTTAAATGGGGGACTTTGTGTAATTTTTTAAATAATACATATTTTATGATGTAAATAATGATGCTTTAATAATACATACCTGCTAATAAATAAATAAATAAATAAAAATAAAATGCATATATACATAAATATATATATATGTGCAGTGGAAGTATTTAGAAATATAACATTCTCTGATAATTAATTATATGCATTAGGAGTTACAAGCCAATTTGTACCTTGTTGTGTGTTTTGTTGGATACAGTATGGGCCATCGCAAATAGAGAAATGATGATGTGTAGTTTGGATTTGGTTAGTTGTCCTAGAATTGAGTGCAACTAATATGACCGTGTGATTTTGAATTATTGTTCCAAATAAATTTTTGAGAACCAAATTTATTTAAGGGAGATAGATTGTAATGCTCTAAAAATTTATTAATATCTTTTTTAAAATAATTTATATTTTTTAGGATTATTTTTGTGTATTCTAAAAAGTATAGGGTATAAGTGAATACTATTTAAATTTTATAGGGTAAAAAATATAATTTTTACTTTATAACATTTGTGTGCTTGTTGGTGTGTATAGGTGGAAACATTCCATTTTGTGTATTTTTGGGTGTGCCAATAACAAGAAAAAGATGTAAGGAAGGAAAAAAAAAATGTGGTGTGTCATGGCTTTGGGAAGTGTGCTTGTGTGTGTGTGTGTGTGTATATAAGGCATGCATGTAGGATTAAAAGAGGGAAAATGGAAAAAGGATAATGCCATAGGACTAATAGGAGGATGGAACAAAGAAAATAAAATGGGAGAAATGAGAAAAAAAAAAACAAGAGAAAATAATAGTTTCATATAATGTCGATTATCAATTCCAGATTTCAGGTAGGATTCTTGATCCATTTAATATTTGCGTTTAATTTATCTATTTATTGTGTGGTCTATGTTATGGTAGTTGTTTAATTATAATTATTGATGTTCTTGGAATAAATATTGATTATATATCATGTGGCAATTATGTGAGATACATATCAACATGTTATTTACGGAATTAGTGGATGTGTGTATTGAAGAAGTTAAAATTTTACTAAACTTTAGCTCAGAACCCCACAGTAATTGCTGTAGGATTTATGAAATTTAAGTTGCTCCATGATAAATATTAAATTTTATTTTAAAAAAAAATTGATTTAAATTAATAATTTTATTTATTATTATAATTATGAAATTAATCTGATTAATAGGTAATTATAATTGGACATAGTTCAAGATGACCTAGTTAAATTTATTGTCATTGATGTAATAATATTAAATAATAATAAAGTAGTAGTTGGTTTCGTTACAGGGTTAAAATTGATCAGATTTATAGGGATTGAAATATTCGTTGTTCAGTTGTTGTTTTATTCTCTTTAAGAGAAATCGAGGGGCAACCTTGGGAAATCGGGTTATTACATGAAACGATTCCACATCAAGGTTGTTGGTTTTCTTTCTAATTTTCTCAGTTTTTTGTTAATATCTCACCGTCGTTTGGTTGAAAAGGACATTTTTTTAACATTTTTTTTTTTTTTGGATGATGGTCCAATTTAATATTGAAATCGTATTATCATAATTGTGATCATTCATGATGTGTGAATTCCAACAAACAAATTAATTACTTGAAAGCCAGATTATGAAGACTTGAGTTTACTTTAGATAAAATAAGCATGTATTCCTTGAAACATAGATTTAGTACATAATTATGCAAGATAATACCTAATTCATTGAAAAGTACTTAAAAAATTAAAAGAAAGTAAAATAGACATTGTCCCCTCCCCCCCCCCCCCCCCCCCCTTTGTTTTTTTTTAAATTTCTCTCGATGGTCAAATGTCTCCCTAAGATGCTTATGATTTTTGCCTAGATGAGGTCCTCGATATGGTGCCTAAGGTGGTAGCACAGGTCAATATGATGGCTAGCTCCTCCAGAGTAGTATGACAGAAATTGTGAGAGTTAAACCTTTGAGCTTGTAGATTCTCATGGTGAGGAGGAATTGGTGCTAACAGCTTATTTTTTAAGTAATAGCTGTAGATTTGAGAGAGTGAAATAGGGAGTGGGGTGAACTGTCTCTTCTCTTTACGAACTCTAGTTGGCTTAAAGATTTGATGAGGTAGTTGGCTTGAAGTTTGAGGTTGGTTGTGGGTTTGATGAGAGCTACTTGGGAAAAAAGAATATAGGGAAGCGACAAAAGACTAGTTTTTAAGGGTCCCGATTGTTGAGGTCGTATGCAGGCTTCCATCTTTTGGGGTAGTGCACATACCATATGGCTGACAGGCAGGTATGGATTGTTATAGTTTGATCCATGTAGTCTATCTGCTTCCATATTTTGGTAATTCCTCCTTGGATTGAGTCTTCCTTAAGTTCAAGGTACCCTATTGTGGGTGGTTGGATTGTAAGTGCATTTTTTTCCCATCTTGGTAGTTTTTCGCTTGTGGCAGTGACCCAAATATCAATTAATCTTTCGGTTAATTCGTCCTCGCTTCTAGTATTTGAATTTTCAATATCATCCCCCTATTTAGCAAGGTTATTATTTGATTCCTTCATTGAGTAGGTCTTCTCGCAACTTCCGATGACAATCCATTTTCCATGAGGGAGGTTCTTGATATGTAATTCATCCAATCCTTTATCATGCAAGGGGTATCTCCATGAGGGAGGTATCGGGTCCATTTTATGGATCTTGAGAGCGGATCTTAAATGAATTTTTAGCAAAAGTTAAGCAAGTTTTCTTCAATTATTGACTACTTGACGCACCTCGAATTTTGGAAAAAGGAAAGTGAGAGAAAAGGAAAAAGCGCTTTAGTTTCTTCCCTCTCAAAATCCATTCATTTTAGAAAAAACAGTTTCAAGGGCTTTTCTAAGCGCTGGTATTGAAAACCTTTTCTTTGAACCAAAATTTGTTTGAAAAATGAAGTCGCCATTTATCATTGATTTAAATGATGCTCTAGGTCATTGAGATTTTGAAAATCATTTTTATTTTAGAAATGGCCCAAGTTTTGACTCCAAAAAAAAACATTTGGTCTTAACCAGAGTTTTTTTTAAAGTTTCAATGTCAGTTATGCTCGGGGAATGTGTTAGACACCCAAGGACACCCGTCTGAAGACAGTAACTAATTTAAATAAATCTTTAAATTCAACCTAGTCCAAGAAATTTTCTTCGGTTTTATTAACATACTGATTCTCATTTTCTATTATTTTATCTTTTTTATGTTTATTTTATGTAAAAGAAAGAAAAATATTTTAAAGCAACAACAGATAAAACATAAAGTAAATAAAGAACAAATGTCTCCCTTTTAGACCGCCTATTGATTATGGAAGAATCGACGAGTTTGGCCCCAAGGAAATTTTTGTTGTTTGGTTAAGGATGTTTTGACAAAACTAGTATGCATTTATAAAGAGAAGAAAAAAAGTAAAATACTTTTAAGAAGAAAAAAAAAAATGTTATGGGAATGTGGAAAACCATGTGTTTTAAGTAAAGAAACATGATAAAAGAAAAAACAAGAAAATGTTTTCACTATAAAAAACAAAATATATATAAAAAAAAAAACAAACATTTATTTATGAAAATAATTTAGAAAACTAAAAGATTACAAAAATATTAAAAAATATTTTTGTTTAAGAAGAGAAATTTTAAATTTTCGCTAGTTTGAAAAAACAAGGATTTGGAATAAAAGAGTAAAAGAATTTGAAAGAGACATTTTAAAAAACAATGTTTTTTTTATAAAAGCTTCTTGGAAATAAAAATCACTTTTATAAAAAAACTTGAGAAAGGATTTTTTTTTTTTTTTTTAAATGATTTTAAAAAAGGATTCTCAAAAAAGTACACAATCTTTTTTAAAAGAACTCGTTTTAAAAAAAAGTTTAAAAAAATCATTTTAAAAGAAGAACATTTCTTTTCAAGAAAAATTTAGAAAAAAAAAATATTTCTTAGAAATAAGAATAAAAAATATATTTTATGAAACAAAGTAAATATGATTTTTGCAGGAAACTTGTTAAAGACATCTTTTTAGAAAATACATAATAATTTTTTTTAAAAATCATTCTTTAGAAGAAAAAAAAAGGTTTTTAAAGACAACAGGAAAAAATATTTTAGAGAAAACAAGTTTAGAAGAATATTTTTTTTAAAAAAAAAAACACGTTAGGTTTACAAAAAATACTTTTTTAAAGACATCAAGTTTAGAATTTTTTTTAATTTTTTTTTTAAAATTATTAAGTTTTGAAAAATACTTTTTAAAGGCATTCCCTTTCTAAGAAGAAACTTAAAGAATCATTTCTTTAAAGAAAACTAAAGTTTTTTTTTTTTAAGAGTAAAACACAAAAGTCCCGTCTCTGTGAAGATTTTTTTTTTAAATGTAAAAGTCATTTTTTTATTATTATTTTTGGTTTGTTTAAGAAAAAATAAGGACAAAACATGAAACTAAAATAAATGATATGCACTTTTGATTCTTGTCAAGAACACCATAACCAAACTAATTTACTTAGGCAAAGTTAATGTTATTGTTCACTTTCGATAGTGAAAAAAATGAAATATATATATGTGTGTGTGTGTGTGTGTGTGTTGGCCCAGTGAGCTATCCAAGAAGGAGAGTGAATTGAGTAGTATTAAAAAATTATCAAAGAAAAAAATACTTTAATAATCCAAATAATTAATTTTATCCTAAAATTAATTATTATCTTTATAGCAGCGGATATGTGATATCAACTAAATGCACACTAAATAATAATATAAGTAAAATAAATAAGGTAGCACACCACATTATATCCTAATTCACTAAGCTACTCTTGGCTAATTCAATCTTCTGAGCCCCACGGAGATTCGCACCCACTAATCACTAAGATTCCTTTAAACAGGTAGGAATCAAACTTTTACACAATGATTCTTTTCACAGGCTCAAAATCAACCTTTACAAATTTCTTTTCCCAGACTCAAGAATAACCTCTCTTTTTTCTCAAGCTCAAGAATAACCTCTACTTTCTACAGGCTCAAGAATAACCTAATTTTTTTTGTACCTTAGGCTAAAGAATCAAAACCTTACAGAAACGCTCCAACTATCATTTTCCCAAGTAAGGATGAAACCTTTACAAATGACTCACAGTTAATTCTGTAAAGGAAGAGTTAACACCTCAATTTCTTTACCGGAAGAGATTGAAACCAAGTTACCCCTGATTAGATATTCCCAATAGTACCTAATCCGCACATAACTCACCAATTACAAGAAATTGATAAGTTCTTTCCACTCGAAGCTTCTACCACCTCAAATCAATTTAAACTCGATTAATGTCCCGATAATTACTAGTGATAGAATTAATTGAGGAAACAAAAAACTGATTATAAAAATAATACGGGTAGCACAAAATTGAACACGCAATCAGATTATAACACAAATCGTTTTAAAATATTTTTTTATGTTTTAAAAGTTCAAAAACGATTTCATCAAAATCTTATCAACCAAACAAATATAGAAAAATAAATATGCAGTAAAGATTAATAGCTTGAAAAGATCTCACCTGGATAACATCGAAGAATTATAGATTGGAACGCTAGATAGCTCAACTCAGTGACCCTTACACAATCAGCGCTTTAACTCAAGAACTCCTCAATAATTAATCTCACAATTTGATCTCTCAAAATAATATCAGAATGATTACTCTTATAAAAGCTTATGAACTAAATAGTTCTTGATATCATCACTTTTTTATGTGAAATCCGCAGGTTTATATATAAGGAATTGAAACAAGTCTTCCAACGGCTAGTTTTTAAATGATAAGTATCTAAAAAGCACCTATAGACCCCATATATTGATTCTTTTCATTTTAGGTATATTTGACTTAATTATGGCTTTCAAAACATTCAAATTAGTCCCTTAAATATTTCTCAAACTCAAATCAATAGGATTGAAAGAATTAAATGTATCAACTTGAGAAATACTTGAATATATATATACATATATATATATATATATACATATATATATATATATATATCATATCAATAGGGATATTCAAATAGGAGTATCATTTCTTTAAAATATATATATCCCTAAAATCTCTCAATCAAGTAAACAAATAACAGCTAGTTAACGGCTAGTATTTAAATTAAAATCCACAAAATCCTCAAAATCTAAAACTGGCCATCAGTCGACAAACACACATCCATCAATCGACTGCCCAATTCAGGATGTAGCCCAAGCCAAAATTCCATCCTCATAAGTCAACTTATCTGTCGACCAAGAGATATAGAGAGTTCGAATTTTAAGCATAGGTCAACCTACTTGTCGATCGGGAGATTCAGAGACTTTTTCTTTTAAGCACAAGTCGACTTACCTGTCGACTGCCCATGCTGGAACTCTTCTCCTTAATTATTTTCTTTGACATTTTCACCCTTTTTACCGATTTCTTTTCGGTTAGCTCCACTAAAATCTTAAAACCAATTTTAAGATTTTGTCTTTATTTCTTTTTCAATTACACATAGGAGAAAATAATTTCACTAATTAGGATCCTATCAAAATACACATAAACATAAAATCATTTTTATGTCATGTGTGATCCTAATCGGGATATATTAAGAGTAAAAATAGATTAGAGTTGTTTTCACCTAGATTCTTCAAAATCTTCAAATTCTTAGTATTCGTCTCTACATCCTTCATAATTACTTCATTATAATATCTTCATTAGAACTAATAAACTGAAACACCTAATCAAACACCAAAAGCATCAATATTTAATTGTTCATCAAAATCTTAGGATCAGCAATATATATATATATATATATATATATGGCCAGTTCTACTCATAACTAAGAAGGAGGAAACGATTCTGAAGAAGACATATACTTAGCCCAGGATCCCTTTATTTTGCCTTTTAGTCACAAGGGTTGTTGGTGTCCCAAAGTGATCAACACCTTGAGTATGGTCAAGTCAGATAACATGTGTCCTTTTGTTAAGGTGGAGTCAACTGTTGAAAATTCTTCACGTAAGTTGTACTGGATCCTGAGAGAACTGACCTGATGTGTCTAGAGTCCTACTCCTTAGGGAGTGGTAGCTGCAAAACGCTCACACCTGGATTTGTCCCGACGAAGCCCCTTCGGCGTGAGAATAAGAGATTAGAGAGAAAAGGTACAGAAATGCATCAAGTAAACAAATGAACTCAAAGCATATGCATAATCCAGCGTACCTCATGCTTGCATAGCTCCTGGTATATATAGGCATTAAAGATGATTAGCCGAGCCGAAACACAACTAATTGGGTGAAAACATATGCTTAGCTGATAATCCAGGCCGTTTAGGAGATAATCACTGGGCTTGGACTTTTGGGCCCATTTGGTGAAGCCCGTGAGCTTGTGTCAGGCCTATGGTGGTGAGCTGGTAGAAGAGAGTACAGATTTGTGGAGTCTTGAGAAGAAACAGCTAGATTGGAGAGTCGGTCGTGGTGAACGATTAAATCCCTGAAGTTGATCGTCTAGGACACAGCGTAGATCTCAGGGCGGTAATGTCCCTGCGAAGTAACTTGCTCCTCCCTAGGTGCAAAGGAGATTCTAGAAAGGAGTCTCGGTCGGCGTATGCTCCAGCGTGGCACTGTGGATTTCAAAATGCGTCTATGTCACTAGGAGGATAGACACGAGGTCGGGTCCCAGGTGTGCCTGAAAATACCCTCATCAGTTACCCCTAGCCTTGTGTAGTGAGGGTAGTGAGACAGTCAAGGATATCAATTTCTGACTGGAATGGGCATTCTGGAGACTTTAAAGTGCAAGAAACACCCTTGGTCGGCGTTTTTCCAAGAGTTAACTCTTTCTAGATAGAGAATTTGAAATAGGCCCCTATACAGCCAAGGTTTGGGGTCAAGTAGCACGATAGGCCGACCTCGAATTTCTTTGATTTTCAGGGTGACACTTTTTCCACAATTAACTTTTTCTGGGGAGCGAATTCGAAATAGGCCCCCATACGACCGATGTCCGAAGTCAGGTAGCATGGTAGAGCGACCCTGAATTTTTCAATTTTTAATGTGATACTTGTTTAACGTGAATAAATCCTGAGCATGAACTTCTTTCACCGTAGAGAAAATAAAGGTGAGCCCCAAGAGGGTATACGCTGCGAATGGGTAGGAAAGAGTAGGGCAAGCCCCCACAAAGGCGTCAGGAACTTATGGTGGCTGGTTGATCGATCGCTACTGGGCCAGCGAGGGCCAGCATACTAGCCCCGCATAAACCAATACTTGCTGGCCCCGTCTGGCCCAGCAGATGCTGGCTTAGTGGGATGCCAGTGTGTGTTGGCCCAGTAGGGGGCCAGCAACTGGGGCCAAAGCCTAATGCTGGTCTTGGCCAGCACTGCGCCCCCCTCACTTTGTATTCTTTGAAGTTTGACTAGGTACTTTGCCTTGCACTTTTTTTTACCACTTTGTGCACTTCTTGATGCTCACCTTGCACCCTCTTGAGGCTTGTCCCCTTATCTCACATTTAGCTTTAAATGGGGGCGTTTGGATGCTTATGATGATTTTGGCAATTCCCACCCCTAAATCTATGTACAACTTGAGCGCTTTGCACCCCTAAAATTTGCTTATCTTTTCAATTTTGAGCTTTGCACCCTCGAAGCTTTTAGGGGCACCATTTTGATGCCACGCAGCCTTCAAGTTTTGACAACTTTGTAGTGTTGAACTTTTTCATTACATGACACGAAAATTTTTGTAGCTACCCTGTTAACAGATGAGACCTAAGAGGAGATCACATTAGGCTTGCCCAAGCGCCAATCATCTAGGACTCTGGTCGGTACATTTGGAGAAGGCCCCCATCTTTGACCCTCCAGCCAGAGGCAGCATGACAGGGTAGTAGGCATAGGATAATATGATGTCGGCCAGAGGAGATGAGGCGAAGCTCATGGACGGTACTCTTTCGACCCGTCTAGAAAATAATCTCAAGCGAAGAGATACTGAGTGAATCCTTGACGAACAGAATTCTATACAGTGATTCTCAACCTGTCAACGGCCTGAATTGAGCGCAGAGATTCGGGGTGGGCCCCTGATAGGCAAAATTCAAAACGACGCTTCAAACCGCTAACAAAATCTTGAACGAAAAGGGTTCTAAGCGGCGATCTATGTATGGCGCCCTTCTGGGCGATGAGCTTCAAGCAGCAACCCTTTGGGTTGTACTTTTAGAACTGTTAACCTCTAAGAGACACAAGACTGGCTTGTGCACTTTCCCGCGCTTTTCACCTGAATCACCCATTACCTAGGTTGTGTACAAGGATTTTGTCAGAGAATAGAGAAAATAGCTCAAACGTTGGAAAGTTTTGGCCAGAGATCACGAAGTATAGTTCTGAGTGGTGATCTTTAGGTGGCATTTTTGGAAAAGGTCGTAATCTGGACCATATCGGCTAGGAGTAGTACGGCAAGATGGTGCCTGCCAAACCTAACGATTCTGGCTATGGGGTGTTGAGGATGAACCCTTGGACGGATCCTTTGGGGGGGATCACCACATAAACCATGTCAGTCAGGTCCAAGAGAAGACCATATTGGAGGTAGTGGAGTAGTGGAGAAAGGTGTCGAGCACAAAGCCGCTGGGCAGAGAGATATTGGAGAGGACAGTGTTGACAAGGGGGCCTTGAGGAGGATGACATTGACACTACTTCTCCTCGCACGGACACCCTTCATAACGAGGGCGGGGAGGATTGAGCTTCAGACCATCGTTTCTTCAGCACTTAGGATTTTATAGACTCCTTTTCACTTATTCCTACGTTTTTGCATGTAAGAATGTAAGCTTTTAAGTGGCATAGCCAGGGTAGTTCAAAGTCTACTCCTTCTTCCTAACGTTTTTCCAAGTCACTTTTTGCTTGGTACGGTTTTTAGAGTTGTAAAATTTTGAATTTTTCTTTAAAAAACTTTGCGTTTCTGCCTAGGACCATAAACCACTAGCTCTTTAGTCCTAGACACAAGTTGATTTCAAGGAAATAGTGTCATAGACTTAGGAGGAGGATTTCTAAGGGTGCTTGGTCCTCTCGGTCTGCAGGGGAGAGACACGGTGGTTGCCCTCCCCATGGTCGATCATTAGGGAGTTTTTCGTAGTTAGGTTCCTTCAAGAACCTTTTTAGGTTATCTCTATTTAGTCCATGTAGGAGCACCGTCCTTTTTACTCGACTAGTGGGGAAAGATACTTAGTTGTAGGCCCTCAGACCTGATCAATGCCTTGCCCTTGGCGGTTAACCTTAGCTTTTCCCCGGGTATGCACTATTGACTTCCGGAGAGGGTCTGGTTGTCACCCTCGACGCTATACGTCGGGATGAGGTTTATGGAGAATCATGCGCAATACTGAGAGTCGGGATGTTGATCCGGAGAATTATCCGTGACTTAAGGGGTTAGAATACCGTTGAGGAGAATCATCCATAATGCCGAGAGTCGAAATGTTGATCTGGAGTATCACCCGCGACTCAAGAGGTTGGAATACTAATGAGGAGAATCATTCATGACGCCGAGAGTTGGGATGTTGATCTGGAGAATCATCCGTGACTTAGGGGGTCAGAATACTGTTAAGAAGAATCATCCGTGATGCCGAGATCTAGGATGCGACTCAGGGGGTAGGAATACCGCTGTGGAAAATCGTTCGTGACGCCGAGGGTCGGGATGTCGGCTTGGAGAATCATCCGCGACTCTACGGGTCGGAATGCCGCTGACGAGATTCATTCATGACGCTGGGAGCCGGGATGTTGATCTGGAGACCCATCCGCGACTCTGGAGGTCGGAATGTTGTTCACCAAAAAGAATACAAGGCATAGTGCACAAAACACCTTCTTTATTTTGATAAGCAAAATTGCAACACTTTGAATAACCTGGAAGTTCACAAAAGTTGATCTTCCCTGCAGAAGTAGTGCTTTAGTTGGTCAGTGCTCCGCGGTTGCCTGAGCAGTCATCTTCTTCTATTTCATGATCATAGGCGCCTGGACATTTGACCCTAATAACTTCCTATTTTTTCGGTGCTGAATCTGGCATGGATGATATTGATCTCACCATCTACAAGCTGGTGAACGTCGCTGGCCTCAACCCCCCAGGCGGTGGACAGTTGTGGTTTTTCCTTCTTTTCTAGGCCCGAGGCTCTCTCCCTGATGTTCATCCTCGTCGAGCTGCTCCTAATTTCCTCTCAGGACATAGTTCCCAAGATAACATCCTCAGATAAGAGCTTTAACCTTATAGTACTCGGTCATTGACTTCCCAACCGACTTTCTGCTCAAGGGCAGTGGGGAAAAGAAGAAATCTTACCTAAGTTTTCTACAAATACGGTGGCCATCGAGGCCGTGAGCGGAGTGAACCCTTGTTGGCAACGCCTCCCCAGGCAGGGGTCCCGATCTCCTTTTTGCCTGTAATATTCTTGAGCCTTGTGTTTGATTTGAACCTTTATTTTTTTGTTCCCTCGGCTTATTCACTTCTTAACTCTCCCTCCTGGTTGCAGCACA